>JACGDI010004059.1:172960-363566 GCA_014898725.1 Jacaranda copaia | reverse complement strand
AGTATAAAATTTATTTCTTTAAAGTTCACTTTGATTCAATTGAAACGAGGCAAGAAATTTGAGAACTATTCAAAAGAAATGAAGTACAAACTAAGAAAAAATAAAGTATAAAATTTATTTCTTTGAAGTTCACTTCAATTCAATTGAATCGAGGCAAGAAATTTGGCTACCTTCCGAAGGAAATGAAGTACAAACTAAGAAAAAACAAAGTATAAAATTTATTTCTTTGAAGTTCACTTCGATTCAATTGAAACGAGGCAAAGAATTTGAGTACAATTCGAAGAAAATAAAGTACAAACTCTGAACTAACGAGGTATAAACTGTGTTTCGCTGAAGTACACCTCGATTCCAATAAAAATTTGAGTATGATTTGACAGAATTGAGTACAAAAAAGAAAAAACAAAGTATAAAATGTATTTTTTTGAAGTTCACTTCGGTTTAATTGAAACGAGACAAGGAATTTGAGAATAAATCGAAGGAAATCTAGTACAAACCAAGAAAAAATAAAGTATAAAACGTGTTTCTTTGAAGTTCACTCCAATTTAATTGAAATGAGGCAAGGAATTTGAATACCATCCGAAGGAAATGAAGAACAAACTAAGAAAAAATAAAGTACAAAATATGTTTCTTTGAAGTTCACTTTGATTCAATTGAAATGAGGCAGGAAATTTGAGTACAATTTGAAAAAAATGAAGTACAAACCCTAAACTAATGTAGTATAAAATGTATTTCGTTGAAGTACCATTCAGTTTAATTGAAAATGCCCAGTGAATTTGAGTACAATTCGAAGAAAATGAAGTATAAACCCGAAACTAACGAAGTATAAAATAAAGTTCGTTAAAGTACAAAATTTAACCAATTTATTAATTCTTTGTATGTTCGACGATTATGACCTGTTCTACCATACCTTTTACACTTAATTACACATTTTTCAATTTGTGATGGAATTCTCTGTGTCCTTCTATGCCCAAGTTGAGATCGACAATCAGGCGCATTAATAAGTCTATCATCATTTGGTTGGAACAAATTCATATCAAATGTAGGAATAGGGTTTATCACTACTTGGTATGTTTATTGATGCATCTCAACTTGATAGTATTGATCGATGAGGTCATACGGTGAAAGTGACCTTGACTCGATATAAGCACAAGTATGTTTGCATGGTATTTGTTCAATCTACCATACTCTGCACGAACATACCCAGCCATGTAAATCTACAACATACGATTTATCTTGCTCAATCACCTCAAAGCTCCAATTGCTAGACACGACAACTTTTAAGTTACGAGAATGCATATGATTGATTGCTAATTTCTTCTCTTGCTTGGGACATATTTGACCAACCATCTTATGAGATTCTTCTTGTCGATCATGCATCATAACTATTATTTGCGTGCATATGTGATCAACCATGGTTACATCTGGTCTAAATTGGGCTGGTTTAACCCAATTATTCCAACATTCTGCTTGATTATTGTTTATTACCCCCCATCGATCTCCACTGAATAAGGAATTTGCCCAACATGGTGGGTCAAACTGCATAATAAAGTCTTTGGCAAGCGGCAACAACTCCAAGATGCTATCTATATGTCGTGTATACTCCTGCCTTGTAGATGCATATGTGGCTTTCATAAAATTATAGCACCAATGTTTCTTGTTATGTAGAAGATACTTCCTTAATACTTGAATTTAAAATACCAGAACAGTAATGTGCTAAATGTTATGAATTAGAGTTTATTTCACATAATTGTTTTACAAAGAAAGATAAAGGACACTTACTTATTTCTTAAAGTTATCTACTAAGTGTCTTAAGCAATATGCATGGTGGCTACTGGGAAATATCATGGGGATGGCCTTAAGAAGACTTGGATGTCGATCGGAGAAGAAAGTGAACCTTGATAAGCTAGGCAGATATTGAGAATTTAAGACATTTCTTAGCTTGAAGCAGAACCACTCCCAATTAATATCATTTTCAGAGTTAACAACTGCATACGCTAGTGTGAATAAGCCATCATTAGCATCCTTACTGATAGCACTGAGTAAGCATCCTTTGTATTTATTTTTAATACGGGTGCTATCTAAAAATATCAACGGCTTGCATCCCCTAAAAAAACCAAGAAAGCAGGTACTGAAACATATAAATAGCCAACAAAATTTTTGACTAATTGTGTCAATCTCACATTCTGAAATACTTCCAGGGTTTGTCCTCTTCACAGTATCATAGTACCATCTCAACTTATCATAAGATCCCTTTCTCAGCACCATGGATGACTTGCATAGCTAATTCCTTACCCATCCATGCTTTGTGGTACCTAAGTTCCACGTCGTATTCTCTATGGACATCTTTCAATATGGTAGAGGGCCGATAATATAGCTCTGATATCAATTTATCCTTTATAATGTTAGCAACCTAAGCAAAATTGGCTTTAGGATGTCCCATTGTTCGAAGATTAGCCTCACCACATGTGTGCTCTAGATTGCATTTTGGAATACCAAATAATTTATCAGCCTCATGCCTTGATGCATAGATTCTCCATTTGCAATTTTCATCACTGCAAACAACTATGATTTTTTGCTATCATTTTTCTTGTATTTAAATGATTGTAAAGTAGACATCGCATAATTCTTAAGCATAATTCTGAACTCCTGAGCATCATTGAATGTCTGACGCTTCCCAATATATGTAATTCCTCCATGCATCAATTGAGTTGCTAGTTAAAGCCAATGCATTGTGCGATGCATTGGTCGAACCAATTTTCTCCTTAACTGCATCCCTTGAGGTTGACAAATGAAGTATAATTTCATAAAAAATAAGTACAATTTTAATAAATTAAAGTATAAACCCTAGCAATTGCAGTACAATTTTTGATAATCCATTAGTAGAACACTTGAAGTATAAAATTTAAATAATAGAGTATAATTTTATGTGAAATGTAGTACAATTTTAGATAACTGGAGTATAAGTTTGTATAAGACGAAGTACAATTTTGAATAGTTTAAAAGTATAAAACCTTGACAACTCCATTACAGTTTTGGATAATCAATAAATAGAATACATGAAGTATAAAACTTCAATGAATAGAGTATAATTTTAGGTAAAATAAAGTATAAAATGAAGTATAATTTCAAAAAAAAATTAAAATTTTAAGTAAAGTTTGGATAATCAATAAATAGAACACTTAAAGTATAGAACTTCAATGAATAGAGTACAGTTTTAGGTAAAATAAAGTATAATTTCAGAGAAAAAAATTAAAATTTTAAATAAAGTTTGGATAATCAATAAATAGAACACTTGAAGTATAAAATTTCAATGAATAGAGTATAGGTTTAGGTAAAATGAATTATAAAATGAAGTATAATTTCAGCAAAAAGAAGTACAATTTTAATAATGTGAAGTATAGTTTTCGAACATTTGAAGTACAAAACCCTAGCAACTGTAGTACAATTTTTGATAATTTATTAGTAGAACACTTTAAGTATAAAACTTAAATTATAGAGTATAATTTTATGTGAAATGAAGTATAATTTTAGATAACTAGACTACAAATTTGTATAAAGTGAAGTAGTTTAAGTATAAAACCCTAACAATTGAAGTACAGTTTGGGATATTCATTAAATAGAATACTTGAAGTATAGAAAATCAATGAATAGAGTACAGGTTTAGGTAAAATTAAGTATAAAATGGAGAAGCATAATTTCAGAAGAAAACAAAGTATAATTTCCAAATTTTTGAAGTATGAAACCTCAGAAATGGCAGTACAATTTTTGATAACAGTTCAATTGAATACTTGAAGTATAAAACTTAAATAATGGTATATAATTTTTGTCAAATAAAGTACAATTCTATTTGCAATGAAGTATAATATAGAACTCTCTAAAGTAGAGAAAGATTTTCAAATAAACGGTATACAATTTCAGAATTCTTGATGTACAAAACTTTACAATTTGCAGTACAATTTAGATTCTATAGAAGTATCACCTTAAAATATCATAGCTCTTCTTGGCACTGCTGTTTGATTCATCCTTTTGGTTACTAGGATGTCAATAATGTTCATCTTTAATGTCAAATGCAGTAAGACCATATTCAGAACATTTTCATCATCAATCAATGTCACGTACAATCTTTGATGTGTAGCTATGTATCACAAATTGAAGAGTTCGACATTGATTTCACTCTATTTTCTTACGAGATTAATGTACATGTCCATTAAAGTTGTAGTATCCTTAATGGACATTATATGAAGCTGGTCTTTGTAGTGGCAACTCTCCAACAATTGATTGAACACTCTAGCTTCATTACTGGTTGATATTGTTGGAAAAATACAAGAAACTCAGAAGCAACCGGTTGTTATCCCCACATTAGCCCAATCTCTTATCTCAGATGACACCCGAAGGAGCCTCCTTTATGATCGATACCTACTCCTTAATTTAGGTGGGAGTGAGGACCTATGGCGAATGGTGTCCATTATCGATGCACAAGTCATAGTGGAACGAAAGGAAATGTGCACTGCAGCTTTTTTTTGTAAGCTAATAGTTTAGATATCCAACGAGACTAGTGTCCTTATTGCAGATTCTTCTTCAATTGCTATTAGTTTCGTGCCTTATCTAAGTGTCTGAGAAGAAGAAGAAACCCAAAAATAAAGATTAAACCAGAAAATGATGAAAATGAAAAGAGAAGAAGATAATGCAGATGGTGGGTTGATGGTCGTTTCTCGTTTTTGCTGTAGAGCTGCTTGCATTTTTTCTTTTCTTTCTATTTTTAAAAATGATACTGATATTGGTAGGGTTTACTGTTTCTTTTTGTTTATGATAAAGAAGTGAAAAAAATGAGTGAAAAATATTACACTTAAAGGCATTTTTGTCAAATTAGGTGAGTAGGGAGTAAACTCTAAAATTCTTACAAAATTAGGGAGTTTAGTCTAACAAAAATCAAGTGAAGACTGATCATAAAAATGGAAAGTGATTTTGGTACTTTTAAATAAGTCTCCCTTTATATATATGCATTTCAACCATATATATTTGGTGCACTTCCTTTAAATTTTATTAAATAATTTTGCTCATTATTCTCTTTGACATTTTTACTTTTCACGTTGCTAATTCAGTTAAACTATTTATTCGTCTATTTAATAAACTAAAAACTAATAACAATTAGAACTTTATTTGAACTATTAGTAATTCAAATCCCAAATGAGTTCCGTTATCAACACAAATTCCAGTAGTCCAATCTACACTTAAATAAAACAAAAATAGTTCCATTAATTGTTGGAAATTTGCTTAAATAAATCCAATCATTAGTATTTAAATTTGAATTAAAATAATTTTCTTATTTATTTGTACGAAATATTTGATAATTCCAAATATTTTAATTAGGAAGAAAATTCTCTTTGGTTTGTTATTTCAAAAAATTTTAAATTAAAAAAAGATTCTTATTTATCTACTGATGTGGTAAAATAAGATATTAAAAACAAAAAATAAAAAAATAAAAAAAAGGTCAAATAAATTAAATTAAGAAAAGGCCCAATGAATCTACCAATTTAAACACATGTAAGATGAACTCTCCAATTTAAGTGGCTAAAGCACACTAAGAACTTAATTAGTACAAATATTAGCTCCAAAGCCAGAATGGCATCTAAGCAATCATTTACAAAACTCAAGTTTAGACTCTATGCAAGCACGTTCTAGAGCAAAAGCCTAATGTTATATTGATTTTTTGAAAAGACCCTAACTTTGTTTTTGTACAACATTATCATACCTGAAGGAACCTCCCTTCTGACATACAAAATGCTAAAGATGCTGACAAGATTCAAAGCTTAAGATACTAACACCCTAACGGCACCCTTTATAGATGGAAGTAGATTGGGATCCCAAAATAGGCAAAATAAAAACCAATCGTCTCTTCCCAAAGATCAAAATCATGCTCTAAATAAAGATTTGAAAGCAGAAAATTTACCTTTGTAATTAGAAACAAAGGATTAGAGAAGATCACTCCAAAAACACTTCTATTAGAAAATTTAGAAACTCCAACAGTTGGATCTAAAAACTCCCATTCCAATGCTCCAAAAATTGGCAAAATTGGCAGATCTTAGCACCACTGAATGACTGAAAATCTAGCCCAAATGTACTAGAATCCATAGCTAATAAGTCACCCAACGGTGCTTCCAAAAACTAGTGCAATGGATGATCCACCAAAGAATTCTAAGTCCTCCAAACATAGGACCTCTAATGATTCAGTTCACACACCTTAGGCAAGCTCTCAATCAACCTCACTTTTGCTAGGAAAAATGAGGAAAAAGGTGATAGGAGTGGTGATATTGGAGGAGAGAAGGAGAAGAGAATTTTTGTTTAATTATTCAACATATGAATTATATCACACTTTTGGAAGAAAAATGTGATGATAGACAACAACACTAAGTGGCCGACCACATTTCCTATATACTTAGGGGATAAAATCTCTTAGATGCTTCCATCACACCCTCCATGCACGTTGGCTAACTTGCCAACTTGTGTGTACATTTGCAGTTCATGTGCACTTGCATTTAATTAATATTTGCAATTCATCGCATGAAATGAAAAGTTAATTAACTTAAATTCAAATGAACTATTCCATTTGATTTCCCTCCAAAACTCAAATTCTCAATTTAATTAAATTAATTCTTTAATTTACTTAATTTGAATTAACTTCTTAAGTTAATTAGAGATAACTTAACTTCTTAAGTGAACTTAACTAGTTAATTGTTACATGGCATCAATTAAATTAACACCTTAATTTAATTGGCCTAATTTAACTCCTTAAATTATTTTGATTAATTTAATACTTAAATTAATTGAGTTAATTTTATCAATTAAATAGTCAACCAATTTTTCTCTCCAAAATGCCTAGCATGAATTTTCGAACTCCTTAGAAAATTTATCTTATCAAATAAAAGTTTCCTCAGACTCTTGTGTGTGACCCATTAGGTTCATCCATTCATTGAACATGGGCTCACAACTCATTGTGATATTTTGAATGTTGAAATATTCACATTAGTTTAAATTTCTTTAAACTAATAACTCTTTCAGTTAATCTCTATTAATTGAAGAGTATCTAATCTCCATGGTTGATGTCCAGCAACAAGACCATGGAGCCCAACTAATTGAATGATTGAATTATACCTTGATAAATCCTTGTAGCTCATGCTTACCATGCAAATACAGTTCTTCCATCTTCAAACCCTCGAAAGACACCTAGGGTAAGATATACATTAGCTCCTTACTAACCTTAATAACTGTATCTCTACATCCAATATTTGATTCCCTTTTATGACCTCAACTTTGACAAACTCATTTTCCAAATTGTTATACTACATTACACAAAGATTTCTTGGAATCGATCATTATACATAGAAGATGTACTCGATCTTCACAATGGCTAAGAGATAGATCATATCTTGGATCTCACAAACCTCTATTCTTAAATAGCTCATGCCCAATCTTAACCCTGTATGACTTGCTTTGTGGTCGAGAAAAAGTCAAAGCATAAGGACTTAGACATAAGGTTACCATGGATCCTCAATCCAAGGACTAATTATATGTACTATCGAATGTTTGAGAACTTTTGTTCCACTATGGCTACCTAGTGGATTCTTTTGGCGAGTCTCTAATGAACTCATTTCTAACAAGCACCTACTAACATACATCTATATTTAATATAGATTGCCCATAAAATGAAGTAATATCCAACCCCTTGAAATATGTATTGTTAGTGCAAGTCTATCCGAGTCTGAGATGCTCTATCTCACAAGATTTCATGACTTGGAATACTTTAAAATCATGACCACAGAGATTTATTTCATGATTACCATCATATGTGTGACTTGATGTGTGACCAAGTCCCATAGTCTAGTATGATTTAAGGGCTTCAACCAAATACTAGTGAAGTATAAAAGCATAAGATGAGGATGGCCATTTAATAAGAATATCATTCAATCAAGATACAAATTGTATCATAATTGGGGTAGTTTTACATGCCAATATAATTGGTTGTGGGCCACCATTCCAACAAACCTAAGACAAGAACATAAAGAGTGACAGACTAAACATGCAGTCCCATCTAGTAGCTAAGCAAGCACCTATATATGCCTCTACCTTCAAATTTGACATCTAAGTGATAAGTTTTGCTTCTTAGAGGACCATATGATAGATGACTTAGGAAGCATTATTAGTGGAAAACACCACTGCATGAGTTGTAGAAAAGATAGTGGCCCAATATGTTTGTGAGCATCACTTGCAGCAGCAATCCTAGTCTTCTCATTAAAGTGAGGAAGCATAATCATCCCCTAAGAGTACTAAATGCATGGCGAACAAAGAATAAGGAACTACCCCATTGCCAACTCAATAAATATATATATAGTCTTTTTTTTAAGCTAATTAATCATATCGATTGCCCATCGCAATTAAAGTTCCAACTCCTTCTCTCATCTCTCAGCCTCAACAAGTGTCTCTCTTCCTAAATGTAGTCCCATTTTATCCTTGGTTGTCCTTTTTCCTAGACACAGTCCTTTTTATTCGACCATCTTGGTAGAGTTCTCCCTCATGACATAAAGATTACCAGCCTCCTAGAGTTTAATGGTACAAGTGATTCCCAAGAACACCTACATACTTTTCTAGTGTGAATGAAGCTCTATAACCTGAGGGAAGTTACTTTTTGCAAGGTGCTTTACACAATGCTAACCAAACTCGCTCTAACTTAGTTCAGTCATATGCCTGCCCTATTTATTGTTAGTTAAGAGCAGCTAGTGCAACATTTCCTCTGCAACATTTCCATCAACCACAAATATTTTAAAACTGTGGTCTATCTTTTTACCATCAATCAAAAAATGGAAAAACTTTAAAGGACTATATTAATCGATTTATAAAAGTAGTTCATGAGATTTCACATATTAAGCTGAAGCCTTGTCATTATTATTCAATAAAACTTATAGCACCAAAAATTTTGAGAATCTATAGTGTGGAAGTTGTTTACCACCCTAGAGAAACTTTTTATCCAAGCAGAGATTACATTTGAATTGAGAAAGTGATGGCCTTCTTTGAAGAAAATAAGCATAAAATATGGGAGAAAAGAGGTAGCACAAGCAAAAAGTTGGAGGATCACCGATACAACTCTCCTAAATTGATCTCTACACATATTCCCCTAAATGCCTCATGGGAAGATATACTAATTGTTACTGAGCAATATGGCTCAAGTCTAACACCATCCTAAGATGGTATATTCTCAGGAGCCATTTTGTTTTTGAAGCTTAGGAAGATAGTAGGAAGAAAAGGTTAGTATATAAGTTAGGCACCGAGAGAATAAATGATTGGAAGAATAGTAGACCCAAAGCCATTGATCCCCAAAATGTTATAAAAAATTTACTTCAAGTTTCTTTGATTCTTTCTTTATTCAAATATTCTGCAAATAGAATAGAAAACCTTATAGAATACTCTACAATTCCTAAAAATGATATTGTATAGTAAATAATTCCTTCTTTTATAGGTCCTTACATTATCTATAGAAAAAGGGTCTTTTCCACAAGAAATTAAAATCATCAAAGCCCTTCTTAAATCTCCACGTCACATCAAGAAATACATTCAGTCTTTCAATATGGATCAGTATGTGCTCAGATCTTCCAAAGGAGAACAATATGTGACCCTTTCTATTGGAATATTACCCCACAAGCCAATTAGATTAGCATGTAAAACTACTCCACTTGTGATGCAATCTTGATTGAATAATATTCCATAAAATAGCCGTCTTTCATTTATGCATTTATGATTTCTTAACATTCATTTGGTTGAAGCCCTTAAATCATACAAAACTACAGGACTTGGTCATGTATATGATGGTGATCATGAAATAAGTTTCTATAGTCATGATTTTGAATGTTCCATGTCATAAAATCATATGAGATGGGGCATTTAAGATTTGGATAGACTTGCACTAATGATGCATACCTCAAGGAGTTGGATGTTTCCATATTTCATGGGTAATCTATGTTAGAGATAGATGTATGTTAACGGGTGCTTGTTAGAGAACATGTTCACTAAAGGTTCACTTAGAAATCCACTACATAGCCATAGTGGCATGTCAGTAGTGGCAAATTCTTTAGCTTAGTGCATATAATTAGTTATTTAACTTAAGGTTCCACAATAACCTTATATTTTGGTTCTTGTGCTTTAATTTTGCTCTAACCACGTAGCGGCTCAGTCGACGCTTAGGTTTGGCACAAGCTACTTAAGTGTAGAGGTTGGTGAGTTCCAAAATGGGATCCATTTTGCCTATTTATGAAGAGCGGGTTAATCTTCTATGTATTTTAAAATGATTGATTATAAGAAATCTTTACACAAGGTGATTTGAAAATTTGGAAAAAGAGCTTTCCAAAGATGTGGTCACAAAAGAAATTGGACATCAAAAATAAAAACATAGTTATTGAGGCTATTAGGGAGCTGGCAAATATCTTGCCCTGGCCTCTTTTGGGAGATAAGACATAGAAGGACAATATTTTCATAGCAATCATTACCAATAATGGTTTACCTCAATTCATTCATCTAATTCATTGGGCTCCATGGGCTAGTGCTAGTCATCGACTATGGAGATTGAATACGCCTTAATTAATAGAGATTAATTAATAGAGTTATTAGTTTAAAAGAGTTTAAACTAATTTGAATATTTTAATATTCAAAATATCACAAAGAGTAGTGAACCCAGGTCTAATGAATTGGTGAACCTAAAGAGTCACACATAAAAGCCTAGAACACTCTCACTTGTTTGAAGAAATTTTCCAATGAGTTAGATAGTTGAGGTGAACAAGTTTATTGGAGAGAGAGACCAAATCAACTAATTATCAATTGATCATTTTGGTTTGATTAATTTAAGTGTTATATTAATTAAAATAATTTAAAGAGTTAAATTAGGCTAATTAAATTAAGAAATTAATTTAATTAGTGTAATGTGGCAATTTTAATTAGTCAAAGTTAACTTAAAGGGTTATATTGATTTCATTAACTTAGGAATTAAGTTAATCTAATTAAATTAAAGAGTAATTTAATTAGTAAGGGAATCTAGTTTTATAGGGAAAATTAAATGGAAGGGTCCGTTTAACATTACTGAGTTGGCATTTTAAATTTGACAAAATTAAAAATGCAACTTAACTAGCAAGTTTGGCATCCTCGCTGGCATAATGAGGTGTGTGTGATAGAAGCTTCCCCAAGCTTCCATCCCACACTATATAACCCCTCTCATGGTTGGCCATATGGTATTAAATTCCAGCTGCCATTTCCCTCCTATCTGTGTGGTTGTCTCATGTGTTGAGAGAAACTACTCTTTAGATTCCCTCCAACAGCTTTCTCTCTCTAGTAATTCCCCACACTTTCTTATTCATGCTTTTTCTTCCTCCTCACATCTCTAACTAATTGAGAGAGGATTGAGAGTGATCTTAGGTGAATCAAGATCTTCCAAGTTTGTGGTCAATTTTGGTATTAATTGTCAATCAATGGTTTTGCTTTAATATTTTCTGTTTTGCCACCTTGCGGAGCATTTCTTGGAGGATATTTTTCCAGCTATAGTAACTGGAGTTTTGTTCATGAGAGAGGAGTTGGAGATCCTTGGAGAAAAAGGTAATTTCCTTGCTTAGAAAGTGTTCTATAGTGAGATTTGTTAGTTGCCTTCCAAGTTTAGGATTAAGGTAACTTTTCTTCATCCTTTCAATCTAATTTTTAGGCATAGAATAGATCCTTGGGTAGAGAATATATTGGTTATTTTTTCCTATTTTTGTTAATTATTATGGATCATAGTATGTCCTTTACTTTGAAGTGGTATCAGACTTAGTTTTTTGCCCAATTTTGGATTTTTTGGATTAATTCATGTAATAAATTGATTCTAGGATTGCTATTTCTTGATTTGATTAATGGATTTAAGATTTTGGAGTTGATGCATGTGACCTTGATGTGTTGAATTGAAATATGTCAATATGTGCTTAATTGTGAATTACATGTATCGGCATGAGTTTTAATTCAAATATTATTATGTTCAATATTGATTTAGCATTAAATGATATTAAATATTGATTTAGCATATTGATAATAGCTTAAAAGTGTTTTGGTAATTTTGGGATACAATTTGATTGGACATATTGAAAGTGTTTGAAGAATAGGGATTTTTCCTTAAATTTAATTTTTGAAGCAATTTAAGCACCTTAATTTTCAGTTTTAAAGGTGTTTAGAATCTTAAAGTTTGTCACAAAATGTGTGGAATGGAGTTATGGAAGTGTGCATAAGGTTTAGGATGAAAAAAGAGTAAAAATAGGGCAAAATAGTGGCCTAGGTGCCTTGTGGCAAAGCCCTTGCCGGCTAGCTAGCCCTTAGCTAGGTAGCACAGGGGCACTGCATTGTCCATACAGCCTATTTGGGCAGCCAGCTAGGTAGTAGGCCCACCCATGGCTGCCTAGGCGTGAATAGTTTGCCGTTTTGTGTATTTTTGCCTTTCTAAACTTACTTTTTCATACACTTTTGATGCACAATTGTTGTGTAAGTACTCAAGATTATGCTAGACATTTTTTCTTGCTTTTAATGTCAAATTTAAGTTGATCTTCTAGTTGGTACAAAGTTGAGATACACAAGAGTTATGCTTAATTTTGCCTCAAACTAATTGTTTATGTGAAAAACACTTAATTGTTGGATTGAAAGTTAATTCTAGCTATTGTTCATTTAATTGTTGAATGGATGATGGATGAACATGAGCCTTTAATTTTATTGTATTAAAGATCAATGTTGATTGAATGGATTGTATTAAATAGGGCCTACATACCTCTTGATTTTTTACATTGTAAATGTTATGAGAGTAAAACTTTAAGGATGAGGTTTTCTCTACTATTGTAAATTATTGCAAGGAGGCAAAGGATGCTAAGATGATCAAACAGGCTTGAAGACCAATGAATGTATGGGATATATTCATGTAATAGATAGGATCAATTTATTTAATCAACTGATCTAAAATCAACTAAAGTAGTGCACCTATGGCTCTAAGTGTACTGCTTAGTTAAGGCTCATGGTCATCCCAACCTTAGATTCATGCTAGGTTTATTTACTTCTTTATGCTTTCTTTATCCTATTGATGTATAAAATGTATGGTTAGGATAGGGAACCTAAATAAGCAAATATAAAAGTTGATGAGATCTTCCAAGTAAGAAAATCCCTTAACTTAGAGGAGTCTAAGTTCATCAAAATATTATGTCAAATTAGATAAAATTAAATTGGGTTTAATAATCCAAACCTTTGACCAATAGATAAGGGACATAAGACACTACCTTAATTTTATGTTGACTCACGAGTCGTGGAACACATTATTAAAGGAAACTATGATCACTACCTTGGCATAAGATGCACTTTAATTTAAATTTGCCATGACATTATCTTAAGAGTCATGGAATAATCATGGTTGAATTTAAATTAATGATTTATTGGTAGGTTCGGCTTAATACCTAGTAGTATAGATATCGCATGAGTTGTGGGTCTATATGAAAGTGAGGTAAAACATATCAAGGATTGCATAGAGATGCAATTGGCAATAGTTGCCAGCCTTAGGATCATGAGTAGATGTCTCATGAGTTATGGGTCTACAAGTGATGACTTTAGATCTTGATTTTCATTAGAAAATATGATTTTTTGAATTCCTAAAAGGGTAAAGAATTTGATAAAATAGTAGAAGTAAAACATGCTTGAAAGACCATAATCATGTTTTCAATATCAAATTCAATCAAATACTTATATCCTCTTCTTTGCTTTTGTAGATTTGAAAAATCTCAAGAATGGTTAAAAATACACTAAGCATTATATTAGAAACTAATAAACTAACCTGGCTGAACTACCATGATGAATTAAACCTCAAAATCATTCTAGATTCTAAGAAATAGATATGTCTTATATCAAGGTGCCTTAAATCCCAAAAGGATTAATGTAGATCAAGAGACATGTGAAATTTTTACAAAATGAGTTAAGGATCACCTCGTAGCCCATGGTCTCATGGTGGTGTCTATCAACTTCAAAAGTCTCATGAACATATTAAACATACCTCAGTCAATTGCTTGTAAGAGTTGTATATTAAACAAGGTATGAGAGGTTCATGTTGTTAAACGATATTTTTCTAGCTAGGATGATTGAGGGGTCATGTGTCCTTGACTATAGTCTAAAGATGATTAGACTTGTTGAAAAGCTCTTCAACTTGGACATATTGATGGATAGTGATCTCTATAGGGATTTGATCCTCACATCCTTGCTGAGTTTATTTGACCAAAGTGTTGGACTAAATGGAGACAATTATGACAAGGGCAAACCTCTAATGATTGCTTTCTTTTCCCACTTCAAAGGCCTTAAAGGTAAGAGAAAGAGCGCAAGAAAGACAAATGTTCTTTTTTAAATAGAAACAAACATTTAAAGCGTCTAGTGGAGTCAAGAAGATTATAGAGGATAAAAGGATGTGCTTGTTTCTATTTTGGCATATCGGGTCATTAGAAGCTCAAGTTCAAGGAACGTCTTGTAGCCCAAGGGTAGAGTAAGTTGTTTATCAAAATGCACCTAAGGATAAATTCTTCCTCATGGATATTTCATATCACATGAATAAATCTTAGTGACGGGGATATGATCCATCACTCTAGCAAAGGAGTAAGAGTTGCGGCCACAACTAAAGGCATAAAATAAGTTAGATTCAAGAGATTCTAAAGCTTATACTAAATCCTTGTTACTATGTACCTTAGTGCCATTGGTATAATGTATAAAGGATTATACATTTTAGTTTTTCCACCATCATTAATGCACATTCAACAAAAAAAAAAATTAGATAACCAAGAAAATGCACACTTTTAGCTTGCAAGATTTAGACACATTTCCAAAAACAAGATAAACAAGTTAGTAACCCTCAAATTGCTAAATGTTGGTGGATTAAAGGATTTAACTATTTATGAATCTTGTTTGAAAGGAAAAATGACCAAGGTTCCTTTTGTAGGATAAATGGAGTGATCCTCAAGCTCTTTGGATTTAATCCATATGGGCATGTATAGACCATTAAAAGTTAGTGCAAGAGGCTGCTCTTCTTACTTCATTACCTTCACCAATGTTTTTGTTCGGATCAAACTTATGTATCTTATGAAGTCCAAAGCTTTTCAAAAGTTCAAAGAGTATATGAATGAAGTAGAAAAGTAATTAGGACTTAATATCAAAACTCTTTAATTAGATCGAGAAGGAAAATACTTAAGTACTGAATTCTTGGGTTATTTAAGAAAGAATGGGGTTATCTCACAATGAACTCCACCAGGCACACCCTAACATAATAAAGCAGTAGAGATGAGAAACTGTACATTGTTGGACATGGTATAGTCCATAATGAGCTTTACTGATGTCCCTATCTCTTTTTTTAGGGATACACCCTTAAGACAATGATGAGGTTACTAAATATAGTACTCTTAAAGTCGGTGTTAAAGATACTACATGAGATGTAGTTTGGCAAAGTGCCCTCTTACTCTTTTCAAAGAGTTTAGGGGTCTCCCGCCTATATCTAGAGACTAGTGGGAGTCAAGTTGGATATGAGATCCTTGTTGTGCAAATTTATGGAATTCCTAAAAATATCTTTAGGTTATTATTTCGATCCCTCAAAATAAAAGGTATTTGTTTCAAGGAATGCCACTTTTTTTGAGAAGAAGTTTCTATTAGATAGAAATGGTATTGTTATTGAACTTGATGAAGTTCAAGACAATCATTCTATCGTACAAGCGATAGAAATAAAAGAGCAAAACTAGCCTAACATAAAACTTCTTAGAAGGTTGGATTGAATCAAGAAGTAACCCAAAAAGTTCAGATTTCTTCATGAGACAGGGCAAATGGATAGTGATCCAAAGACATATGTGGAAGTTACGTCAGACATAGATTTAGGTCATTGGCTTGAGGTCATGAAATTTAAAATGGACATCTGTACTCCAATAAAGTATGGACGTTGGTAGATCCACTAGAGAATATAGTACCCATTGGTTGCAAGTGGATCTATAAGCATAAGCTAGGAGTTAATGGGGAGGTAACGACCTTTAAGGTAAAACTAGTGGTAAACGATTACATTCAAAGACTTGGTATTGATTTTGTGGAAACCTTTTTATTGATCGCCATACCTGAGTTCACTAGGATTATGCTTGCTATAGCTACTTACTATGACTATGAAATTTGGCAAATAGATGTAAAAACCTCCTTTCTCAATGGAAACAATAATGAAGAAATTACATGGAGCTACCACCAGGTTTTATATCCAAAGGGAGTGAGCAAAAGATTTGCAAACTCTAAAGGTCTATCTATGGACTAAAGCAAGCATCCCAAAGTTGGTACATACATTTTCATAAGGTGGTTAAATCATTTGGCTTTATCAAAATGTGTATGAATCGTGTGTGTATAAAAAGATTAGTTAGAGTTTGATATAATTTATTATGCTTTATGTTGATGACATCCTTCTCATTGGAAATAAGAAAGAGATGTTAGAGTGTACTAAAACATGGTTATTTATATAATTCTTTATGAAGGATTTGGGAGAAGCATCCTTTGTATTAAGAATCCGAATTTATAGAGATCAATCAAAGAGGGTGTTAAGGCTCTCCTAATCTAAGTATATTGACAAAATACTAAAGAGATTTAGTATGAAGGAATCCAAGAGAGGATACCTCCTAATGGGATATGGCATCCATCTCTTCAAGTCTATGGCCCCTAAGACTAAAGAAGAGGGAGAAAGAATGTCCTATATAATTTATGCATCTACTATTGAAAGCATAATGTATGCCATTCAATGTATGAGACTAGATGTAGCTCATGATCTAAGTTTTACGAGTCATTACCAATTTGATCCTAGTGAGAGTAACAAGAAAGTTGTGAAAATAGTTCTTAAATACTTGAGAATAACTAAAGACTTATTTCTTGTATACGAGACTGGAGAATTGAAACTTAAGGAATTTTTGGATTCTAGTTTCCAATATGATGTAGATGACCTAAAATCCGCTTTTGGATTTATATTTTGCCTAAATAGTGATGTAGTGTGTTGGAAGAATTCCAAACAAGATACTATAACCAACTCAACCTCTAAGGCAAAATACATTGTGACGTTTAACACCACAAAAGAAGGTGTTTGGACGAAAACCTTCATTCAATAGTTAGATGTAGTGCCTGGCATTGCAAAAGAGCTAATTGTTGTCTTTAGTGACAATAATGGATCTCTTGTGCAAGAAATGGAGCTAAGATCTCATTAGTGATTGAAGCACAATTTAAGGTGATATGATTTGATTCGTGAGATCATTGATAGAGGCAATGTTCGAGTGGATAAAGTTTCCTTGAAAGATAATATAGAAAATCCATTATCTAAACCTTTAAAAGTGAAAAGGTTTAAGATATCGTGAGAAGATAGGCTTGAAGGCTATGAGAATTAGCTTTAGGGCAAGTGGGAGATTGTTGGAATAGTGCCCCATAAGCTAATTAAATTAGCATATGAAACTACTCCATTTGTGACACAATCTTGATTGAATGATATTCCATAAAATAGCCATCTTCATATTGTACATTTATGATTCCTTCACATACATTTGGTTGAAGCCCTTAAATTATACAAGACTTTGGGACTTGGTCATGAATATGATAGTGATCATGAAACAAGCCTTTATGATCATGATTTTAAATATTCTAAGTCATAGAATCTTATAAGATAGGAAATCTAAGATTTAGACAGACTTGCACTAATAATGCACACTCCAAGGAGTTAGATTTTACCCTATTTCATAGGCAATATATGTTAGATATGAATGCATATTAGTGAGTGCTTCTTAGAGAACAAATTCACTGAAGGCCTGTTTAGAGAATTTTCTAGATAGTCGTAGTGGCAAGTTCTCTAGCTTATGACAGTGCATATAATTAGTCTTTTGACTTGAGGTTCTACAATAACCTGTATTTAGGTCTTATGCTTTAATTTTTCTCCTACTATGTAGTTGGTCACTTGAGGCTTAGGTCGCACACAATTTCCTTAAGAATGAAGGTTGGTAAGTTCCAAAATAGGATTTATTTTGCCTATCTGTGAAGAGCGAGTTGATCTTCTATGTATTCTAAGATAATCAATTCCAAGACATTATTTTGCAACATGATATGACAATTTAGGAAAAGAGTTTTCAAAAGATGAGGTCATAATGGGAATCAAACATCAAGAATAAATACATAGTTATCGTATCTATTAGGGAGTTAACAAATATATTGCCCTACGTCACTTTTGGGAGATAGGAAATAGAAGGACTGTATTTGCATGACAATCATAAGTAGTAATGGTTCACTTTTTTATAATTTATTCATCTAATTTGTTGGGCTTTTTTGGCTTTTGCTAGGCATCGACTATGAAGATTGGATACTCTTCAATTAATAGAGATTAATTGATAGAGTTATTAGTTTAAAAGAGTTTAAACTAACTCAAATATTTTTAATATTTAAAATATCACAAAGAGTTGTGAGCCCATGTAAGGGTCACACGCAAGAGCCTAAAACACTCTTACTTAATAGAATAAATTATATGATGAGATAGATAATTGAGGTGATCAAGTTTATTGAAGAGAGAGACCAAATCAACTAATTATCAATTGGTCACTTTAGCTTGATTTAAATTAATGATTTAATTTAATTGGTGCCATGTGGCAATATTAATTAGTCAAAGTCAACTTAAAGGGTTGAGTTAATTTTATTAACTTAAGAAGTAAAGTTAATTTAATTAAATTAACGAGTTAATTTAATTAGTAGGTGAATCTAATTTTGAAGGAAAAATTAAATAGAAGATTCAATTTAATATTAATGAGTTGGCATTTTTTAAATTGAGAAATTAAAAATGCAACTTGACTAGCAAGTTAGCATCTTAGGTGGCGTAGTGAGGTGTGTATGATAGAAGTTTCCCCAAGCTTTCATCCCACACTGTAAAACCCCCCTCATGGCTAGCCATATGGTGTTTAATTCTAACTGCCATTTCCTTCCTATTTTTGTGGTAATCTCATGTGTTGAGAGAAACCACTCGTTAGTTTCCCTCCAATAACTTTCTCTCTCCAACAACTTTCTCACACTTTCTTCTTCATTGTCCTTCTTTCTCCTCACATATCTAGATAATTGAGAGGGGATTGAGAGTGATTTTAGGTTTTTCAACTAGATTCACATTTGGGGAGCTTTCTAGATCTTTCAAGTTTGTGGTCAATTTTGGTGTTGATTGTTAACTGACAATTTTGCTTCAATGTTTTCTATTTTGACACATATTGGAGCATGTCTTAGTGGATATTTTTCCAGCTAGAGTGGCTGGAGTTTCTATTCATAAGAGAGGAGTTGGAGATCCTTGGAGAAAAAGGCGATTTCTTTGCTTGAAAAGTGTTCTATAGTGAGATTTTCTAGTTGCCTTCCAATTTCGGGTTTAAGGTAACTTTTTTCCATACTTTGAATCTAATTTTGAGGCATATAATCGATCCTTGGATAGAGGATATGTTGGTTAATTTTGCCTATTTTTGCAAATTATTATGGATCCTAGCATGTCCTTTCCTTCAGTCTTTATTCCAACGGAGTTCATACCCAACTAAAAAGGGGAAAGTTACACCCATCTTTACCTTGGAGCCATCTGTCTCATCATTTCACATCATGGAAGAAAAGGAATGTCATTTTTAGTCAAAATATCACTCTTTGACACCTAGTTCATTGAGTACGAAAATGTTGTTATTGGTACTGTGGTGACAAATCTTAATGCCAAAATGCCATGGTGACCTTTTTCTCGAACTACACCATATCTCTAGATGATCCCTATCTTTCAACAGCTCTTAAAGTCCAAGTCTAATTCTTAGCTGTTGGACAAGCTGTATTTGCTGGCATAGGAACTCTTTATCACAAGATTGTGTACATGTTACAAAAATATATTATTGATTTGCTGAATCAAGGAATACATGATGCTCTAATGATCCTTGCTGGCTTACGAAAGAGGTTTTTATGATCATCCAGGTTCTGAAGTAGCTTGAAAGAAAAGAGAAGCTTATGCTTATAGAATGGATCACTAATTATGAGTTATTACATCAGACTCATGAGATAGTGAAATCCTCTAACTTCCAATTCCAAAGACTTAATGATGGAAGTGTAAAGACCATCTTTGATGCCCAAAAGGATGAAAGACCATTTGGTGTCATTTTTCAATAGATGATGGTTTTGCCACCCCCTCTAGGTGTTTTTGATTTAGATGGAGGGTCATCTGTATTGATAAAATTAATGGACACTTTATTTGGGATGTGGATCCCTCATATTGTGATCTAGGGTGCCCTTATAATGAATAGGGCTCTGGTGATGATGAAGACTATAACCACCACCATAGATAAAAAAAAGAAAAAAAAATAAAGTCTTCAAGAAAGAATCTTGCCAATCTTAAGAACCTAAAGATCCAGACTTTGAGCTATTAGGCGCTCAGCTGTTGCCTTGCTATGAAAAGGCCCAGAACACATACGAAGAGAAAAAAGCACTAACTACATGATACAAGCCTTAAAAGGTACCTTTCTTCCTTTTTCAGTAATTCCATGATATGTGATGTTTCCCTGCGAACAATATTTCCTACCATTGGAGAGACAAACCGATAATCTTGGCTATACTTTATCAAAGCTTTATGTATAATGGATGGGAATTGATAGTAAAAAAAGGATGAAGCTTTTCACACAAGTAGAAAAGGTCCTCAACTGGTAGACAACAAATGCTAGAGCTTAGAATAAGGTCTTGAAAAATCTAGATAGCAAGATGGAGCAAGTCATCTCTAAGGCCGTTCCACAAAAGCTAAAGTTGATAGTCTGGCTTTTAGGATGCAAAAAAATTATGATGAGCTTATTAATATGATAAGAACCCCTAATAGAGACCTCCAACATTTTTTTAATGAAAGGAAATTTGGTGATGAGTTCTACTAAAAGGAAGTAGAGATAAGAAGACTAAGTACCCAACTTGCCTAGATAGAAGCTAATAAGTAAAGGGTGGTTCAACCACTCTTTTTCTATTCCTCATATACTAGTAAGCTCTTTTATCAACAATCTCTTCCGAACTCACCACCATATTACTTAAAATATTTCTTCATAACCTCTATTCTTCCTAAAAAGGTTTAGAGAACATCTTCTCTAGAACTTACTAAATAAAATTCTCAGCTCATGAAAAGAAAAATGCCCTAATATCTTTCTCTCCAAAATCCTCTTCCAAAGTGACATAAGAAGATCAACTATATCCTAAAGCATATATGGCCATGGAAGATTCTAAAAAAGAAAAGCCAGTTGTGATGGATTTGGATATCTTATCTAAAGTATCTCATGAGAAATTCTCTAGTAATGATTCTGATAAAGATTTTGAAACAAAACATATTGATATAACATTATGCTGATCGTTTCCAAGGCAGGATGAAGCCAGCAAAAAAAGGAGCAAATTGCTAAACGCTTTGACTTTGAGATAGAATCATATCAAGATACTAAACCAGTGGCAACATTGCCCCTAGAAAATTCTTTCTCCAAACTAGCCGATGGTCCATAGATCATCTTTGATGACATCCCTATGTTTAAAAGAAAAGATAAACTAGATTTATTTGTTGCTTGTATTTACTTATAACTCATAAAAGAAAAAGCAAATTTGCAAACTATTATGAGAATTTGTATCTAGATTTACCGGTACTCTTAGAGATTGGTTCTAACGTCTTGGAGATATAGATAATTGTAATTCTGCCAAGTCAATAATCCATCAATAGCCTTAGGAGAAATCTACCAAGAATTCATAGGAGATGTTTCTCTCATAAGCAAAACGATGAAGTAAGATTACTTTTCTATGAGGTGTTGATCTCTTAAGAAGAAGGATTTTGACTTCCATTACTAAAGGATGTCCTAGCTATTCTATATGTTTAATAGATCTAATGACCAAAATCTAAAGTATGTTTTCCTTGCATAACTTTTTAAAGAGATCCAACCTGAACTTCAATAGATGATTCTTGCCATAAGAAGTAATATGACTTACATTAGCCTTGGAGAAATTCATCAAATGATTCTTACAGCAAAACTTCTTCAAGGAGCTTCAAGATAACGTATCTATCTTGAAGAAAGTTTGCAATAAATCCTACTAGGAGATAAAATGCAAGGACAAAGAAAAGTGCTCTTGTTCTTTCTCCAAGAGACTAGCTCTCAAGAAATTCAAGAGAAAGAAGAAGCTTTTATAGTTCTTTAAAAGGAAGCCCTTTAAGAAAAAGAACATTAATTGCTGCTACCTTCGCTAAAAAAAGGTACTTTGCAAAAAATTGCCCCAACAAGAGAAACTAGTCTGCTTGCATGATATCTTAAGCCTGCAATGTTAAGGTGCAACTTTATCTGGTATGGATGTTAAATCCTTCTACTTTGAATAAGAGGAACAAATAGAAAAAATGATGTTTGCCATTCAAAATTCATCCTCAATCAATGAAGGCACACCTAATTGAAGAATCTGAGCTTGAAGATTATTTGCTTATTTACATGCTCTAAGCTAGTTTCGCCCTCTAAGAAAGTATTCTTTACCCTCACGTTAGGATACACATTCTTCCATTAAAATATAATAGGCCTATCAAAGCAATTAGATTTAGAGATAAAGGTGCACTGTGGACCATGATAAATCTAAAAATCCTCTTAGAAGATGCATGGAAACCACATTATGAATATTTCCAAGTTGCAGACAGCTAGAGGTTCAAAACATCCTTAATCAGTAAGAAGCCTATCGGAATTTAATTTTTCCCAGAATATACAATATGGATACAAGTCTTTGGAAGCAAGTTGCCTAATAAAGATCTTCTCATCATCTTTGATCTATATTATAAAGCCCAAAGACTATAAGCCCTTTTTACGGGCTTCAAGTTTAAAAGGAATTTTTAGCTATTTACAACTATTTAGAAGATTTATGCTCTCGCTAATGCATCTAACAAATATTCCAACTTTAGCTAGAAACTCCTACAATGATGTGCAAAATCCCATATAGATTTCAACCATAATTATCCATTATGGAAGAATCCTAATTTATTTATTCAACTACCTTTCAAGTTGAACAAAGATGCCAACCCTACAAATGCTACTCTTTCTAGAATGACTCCAAATTACCTTGGCTTTGCCAGAAAGGAATGCAGCCAACTCTTCACTGTGGGATTGATTGAACTATCGAAGTCCAATTAGGCTTGCCCAACATTCTATGTGAACAAGTTGTCAGAACAAGTTAGAGAAAAGAAGAGGCTAGTTATTGATTACAAGTCTTTAAATCACTTTTTGCAAGATCATAAATTCCCTTTTCCAAAAACCTAGATGCTGTTCTCATATTTAGCCCAAACCAAGATATTCTTTAAATTTGATCTTAAAGTAGGGTTTCAACAATTAGGCATTGACTAAAAAGATCCGTACAAGATGGCTTTTTGCTTCCAAGTGCCTAATATTAATCGACAGTTATGCTATTTGGACTCAAAGTTACCCCATCATTATTTTAGAAAGCAATGATGAAGATATTTGAGCTTTTCTTATATAGTATGCTGATCTACATTAATGATATCCTGTTGTTCTCCTAAGACAAGTCCGCCTATGAAAATCTTTTGCAACTACTCTTGGATTTGGTCTAGGCCAATAGAATTATGCTTTTTGAAAAGTAAAGCTCTATTAGGCAACCTAATATCAAATTCCTTAGAATGAAGTTCTCTAATGGTGACTATTAGCCTGGCCCACATATTATTTAAGAACTCCTCAAGTTTCTAAATAAGGACTTTACCCTTAAGGAGATCTAGTAATTTCTTGGTATTATTAATTATATTAAAGATTTCATTCTTAAGTCCTCTAAACATACTAGTCAGTTGTCCAAAGTGTTGGAAAAGAATGCCCTCTGTTGGAGAGATGAGCGAATGACAACTGTCAAGAAGCTTAAGGAGATCTGCCAAGATCCACCACTTTTAAAGATTCCCAGTACAGGCCATAGGATCCTGCTAACAAATGCCAGTGATAAGTTTTGGGGAGATATACTCATTGAAGAGATAGATGAGAAACAAAATAATTATGGAATGCTAATAGACAGTTAAGGAAGTAGAAAAACATTATCAGACGGTTTACAATGAAATCTTTGCCATCAAGTACGATATTAAAAAAATTTGAATTCTACTTTGTTGGACATTATTTCGCTTAATAGATGGACAACTCCTCATTCCTGAGGATTATGGATTTCAAGAACAAAGGAGTTTTGAAGCCACAACCACTAAGGCTCAAAGATTGGTTCTCTAAATACTAGTTTACCATCCAACACATCAAAAGATATGCTAAACTCGTCCTTGACCTATTCTCTAAACGAAAATTTGTCCATCATATTTCCACCATAAAGCTATTCCTATTATCCCAATGGACTCATCTTTATCAAACAAATCTACAAAATACTTTTCTGGCCAACGCTATGTTTGTTGAAGCATTCCAAACCCTTAATGGCTTTAAGGATTTTGCAAGGAAAATATTTTCCTTTATCTTGCAAAAATTTTAAATGCTATTAGTTGTAATCTTGATAAAACATGCTTTTATTCAGATTACCCCTTCTTATGTTTTCCAACATTGTCCTCCATTATTCTTTTACTAGAAGATAGATTATGGTATCTATGGTGCGTGGTAGTTTTATACTATTTTGCAGCACAAATGTCTCCACACAAAATGGTCTAGTTTCTACAAGATGAGTAAAATAAACTATTCATGTTATGGTTTGTTTAATAGAAAATTGGGTATAATTATTCCATAAATCCATTTAGGAATAAGCAGAATCAGAAGCATAAGCCATCATTATATTTCATAGACTATATTACATAGGATGAGCTAGACAGCCATAGCCTTCATCCTATTATTACTTATGGAAAACTCTTATAGTATCACTTGACTGCAACCTTGCAGAGAGGAAGTACAAGCATCTCTATTACATGAACAAGGTATTAACACACCCTCCTAAGCCATTGCTCATCAACATTTCATATGGCATTGATCCTTTTTTGGATGATGAGTTTGGATGGATACCATAACCAGATCCAAAACACTAGGAAGGACTTGGACCTTTTTGGATGATCCCATAGTTCCAAGATTACCACGATTATCACAATTCATGATACCAAGCACATCAATGTAGATAAAGCCAATAGATAAAGTTTATCCATGCATAGCTATAAGGTAACATATGTCCTCCTATTTTGACATGTGATCTTGAGCTGTAATAAGGCTAGGTAGTTGCATAACATGTGTCTTTGTGTTGTATATTAGTTAGCTTGACATATGTCCTTTTACTTTGCTAGGTGTTTTTCTGTCATGACATGTGTCCTTGGTTAAGTGACACATATCCATGAGTTGTAAAATAGATATCACAAGTAGATGACATATGTCCCTAGAAGAGGATAACTATCATGGATTTCATCCTTATGATACGATCCTCTCAATTGATTTTGGTGATCTGGAGAAAGCCTATTCATGAAGAGGTTGAATGAGAGATAATTTGACAGAGCTTACTTGATAATCTGATAGCCTTATGTGGTGTAGGACAAGACTTTGGTTGGAGCACAAAAAACCTCTCTTTGAAGCTTTGTAGTGCATGGGCTTGCTTGTCCTTTGATCAACTTATGAGGCTTCTAACCAAAGACATACTATTGTGAAGTGCTACAATTTGAAGGATAAGATAGAGAAGTTGATCTAATGCCTACTTAAAAGAATTTGTAGCCTAGAGATAGGGTAGCCCTAACAAGTAGTTTGGACTATAGAATAATAGAGATTACTAGAGTTCACCTAGGAAACAACCAAAGTTTAAAGAAAGGCAACACCAATATAACAAAGGTGAAGATGAATTCAAGATGCCAAGCACAATAAAAAATTAAACTCTCAACACATGAAAATTAAACAAAACTTGAATTCACAATACTAGGATCATCTTATGCCTCTAATTTTGAATTCGAAAGAGAAAGATTGTTACTTTGATCAAATCTCTCAATTAGGAAGCAAAGATCTCTATCCTCATGTTCCAATCCAAGCAAGAACTTATCCTCTCCTTGTTTCAAAAATGCGTAGCTACAAGGGGGAGAAAAATGCCACCAAGCTCCTAATGTTGTCCTCTAATGGATTAGCTTTTGATTCATACCAAAGTGCTCAAATTATAGTGCCTCTAATTTGTCCACACACTTTAGATGAACATACATAATTCAAAATTTAAGCTAGAGAGAATAACTGAGGAAGAATTTAGAGAAGAGGGAAAGCTTGAAAGAAAAGATAACAAGTTGGAGGAGAGAGTAGAGACCAATTTTGGAAGGAAAATAAAATCACAAAAAGTGTGAAGAGAGAGAGCAAGTGACCAAACACCATGGTGTCCTTAATGGGGTATAATAATGCTTGGTTGGACATTCTAGAGCATCTAGTCATAGTAGCAATGCTCAAAATTCTTTCTCTTTCTAACTAGACTACTTGGATACCACGTCACATCCTATATGGAATATTTAATTGCACCAATTAAATTCTATATTTTAGTTAGTCATTCAATTATTCATATATTTTTAAATGGACTCTTCCATTATACTTTTCTTCCAAAATTAATTTACTACTCAAATCAACTCTTTAATTTGATTGATCTAATTCAATTCCTTAAATAAGCAAAACTAATTTAATATTATATGACCTAATTAAATTAACTCATTAATCAAATTGTCTTAATTTCACTCCTTAAATTAATTTGATTAATTTAACTCCTTAAATAATCAAACCATGTTGATTCATTAAATTAGCTAAAAATTCACCTTCCCTACCTGACTACTTAACGTATCTAACTTTTGAGATCATTTCTTTAAATTCACTACTGTGGTCCAAGGCTTTTGTGTGTGACTCATTAGGTTCATTAGTCAATTAGACATGGGCTCGCAACTCTTTGTGATTTCATTGAATATTAAATATTCAAATCAATTAAAACTCATTATGATTAATCCCAATTGAATTAATTTCCACTAATCTAAGAGCGCCTACTTTCCATGATTGATTTCTAGCTACAAGTTTATAAAGCCCAACTAATCGGATGAATTATTTAGTGTAAACCTTTTCGCTAACAATTACTATGCAAAATACGATTCTTCTATTTCCTACTCTCAATTGAAGCTTTAGCAAGATATTTGTTAGTTCTTTAAAATCCTCAATAAACATGTATCTATGCTTAATGAGTAGCTCTAATGACCTCATCGTTTAGGGATTTTGGAACTAGAGATCATAGAATACATAAGCGATCAACTTGTTTTTCACGATGAGCAAATAGATCCCTTTTTCAAACCTACCAACCTCCATATTTAGATAGCTTGTAACTTAACATAAGTTTTGTGCAACCTTTCAAGTGGTCAGGACCAATGTCAAAGCAAAGGACCTAAGTACAAGGTTATCGTGGAACATCAAATCTGAGGTTTTTTTATATACCCTATCTTAAGTTAGAGAATTTTGCATTATCAACAAGCCACTCTGGTTACCTCATGGACTCTCTAAGTCAAGTATTCAGTGAACTTGTTCTCTAAAAAGTACTAACAATTACGTATCTATGTCATTGCAGTATTAGTGCAAGTTTATTCAAATTTTAGATGCCCTTGTCTCGAAGATTCTAGGACTTGGAATATTTCAAAAAATATGATCAAAGAGATTTATTTCATGATCATTATCATATACTTGATGAAGTTTCATAGTCTTGTATGATTTTAAAGGCTTTAACAAAATATATTATGAAGAATATCATTATTGCATAAGATGAAGATGCCCATTTGTACAATATAAATCAAATAATATTATTCTACAGGAATAGCAAAATACTCTAAGCTAATTCGTTGTGGGGCACTATTCCAACATATAGTACTAACAACTTGCCCACTACTGGTGTCATCTTAGTAATTTCATGAGGGCTGAATGAGATGATTCTTATAATACTAGGAAGACACTTGCAAGAACAACCAGGTGGGCATAATCTCACATTCTAACGCTAACTTTAAATATATATGAATTGTGACCTCATTTCCTCATATTACCTTTGGAGAAAAAGACTTGGAGATAAGATAAGCTAAGCACAATGATGCACTAGTGATCTTAGTCTCTCCTGCCAAATTTTGGGTAAAGAAAATCTTTGAGAATATGGGAAGATCGCTATACATCATTTTCTATAACACTTTTCCAACTTGGCATAAACTATGCACAATTGTAAAAGATCCCCTTTACTATGATTCACTAGCAAAACTATAGAGGCACTCAAAGAAATTTCCTTTCCTCTTTCTTTAGGCACTTATCCATGGAAGGTCATAAAGATGGTGAAGTTCATGGTAGGTAATGCCCCATTTGCTTATAATATTCTTAGAAAGCCTCTTAAACCTCTTTTGTACAATAGTGTCATCATACTATATAAAGATAAAGTTCCTTTATTCAAGTGGAATAGGTGAAGTGAATGCGATCAATGAATAGCTAGAGTGCCATTTCAACATCTTGAAAGAGGTAAAACTTCTTGTTGTGAGCTTTGATCATCTTGGAGGATGATGCAAGAGCAACTCAAAAAATAAAGATAAAAGCCTACTCTTAGGGGCTAACACTGTCATAGCATCATTGCAAGAGGTCAACTCTCAAGGAGAGAAATCCAAGCAGTGAAAGATTGCAATAGTAGGAATCCTTGAGAAAGGAAAAACCATCCCTAGCAAGTTAGCTAATACTGCAAAGATGGGAAAATGGCCTAAACTCAGTAAATGTATCCCTTAAGGCATAATAGACTTGTTTTTGAAATAAGTTTATTTATTTTAGTAGACTGGGTTTCCTTTTTAATGATTGAATTTCATTTCCAGTGACTGAAGCCAATTTTCTATTTGTCATGAACAAAATCCTGTCCAAACTTAGGAAACAGTGACTCTTCCTTTGTAAGTTTGATAAGATGTTTTAATATTCTTTCATATACTTATCTTATTTCACTGTGTAATAATTATTCATGGGAATAGCACATAGGCGGTAAAACACAAAGAGGCATTTTCAAATGAAAAAGAAAAAACAACATTTTCATAGGAGATCTTGAGCACTTTCTCCATGAAAAAATAAAGACCACTACAAGATCCATAAGGGGATGTGGCAAACAAACAAAAGACCATTATAAGACTTCTAAGGGTATGTGTGATAAACCAACAAAGACTGATGTAGCACCCTCAAAAAGACATGTAGCATCAAAGATTGCTATAAGATCTTTAAGGGGGCACACAAAAACAAAGACAATTACTATAAGCCTACAAGGCGCATGCAACAACAAACATTACTATCAAACCTCAAGGGGTGCGCAATAACAAGCATTGCTATAAAACCCCCAAAGTGGCGCACAAATTTCGCACTGCTATATGACCCCCAAGGGTGGCTCACAAAAACTAAGTCTATTGCAAGACCTAGAAGAGGGCTCCTTATCATAATTTCTTGCAACAAAGTTTGAAGAAGCAAGAAAGAAAGAAAGGCACAAAAAAATGGAAAAACACAAATAGCATAAAAAGATCAAGAAAAGCATCAATCATGCAATAATCTAAACAATTAAATGCCAAAAAGCGTGAAAAGACCTCTCAACTATTTATAGCAAATAAAACCAAAAAAATTCTAATGGTTTTAGAGTATGTGAATGGCAAACGATGTTTGTCCTACACTTGACCATAAAAAAAATTGACATGTTGCTAAAAAGAAATAAAAATAAAGTCATCCTCAGAGACTATGTCCCAGTATAACTCTTACTCAACCACCTGCCGCATTGACAGTTGGATCCTCTACTTGGCCTCAATGCTAGCCTCTGTTAGTCTACTAATCACCCTAGTAGGGAGGTTAATGGGAATAGCTAGGTCAGCTTGCAACAAGTCCAAAGGGTAATTGTGGTATAGAGTTGAGCATAAGAAAGGGGTGAATTATACTTTTTCAATTTTTTATGCATAGCAAAATATTTTTAGGAACAACTACTTCTTGATTGTGTTGATTTAATACTTGCAACACTTAAACAGATCATCAATTCATAGATAGTGTAGTAAAAATATGAAGTGCAATAATTAATAAGTTCTTTACTTACTTTATTCAATACTTGCAACACTTAAACAAATCATCAATTCATAGATAGTGTAGTAAAAATATGAAGTGCAATAATTAATAAGTAGGCAATGAGCATAGTAATGAATAAAGTAAGTAAAGAACAAAGGAAATTTGGAATTTTAGTTCAAATGATCCTATTATTATACCTAAGCTTTGCAACTTTGGATTTTGAGAAAATTCACTATGTTGATCTTTTATAGGGTAAAATCCAACTTATAACACAGATTTTTTTTGGGAGTAACCTTAATCAGAATTTTTATGGGAGTAATCCTAACTTAGATTTTTATGGGCGCAATCTAAACCCAATCCGTTACGGTATGGAAGAGCCCAACCTTGACTTTTTTGAGCTTAACCAACAACTTATTCCTTTATGGTATAGAACTACTAAACTTTAAGTTTTATGGGTTTAGTCAAAAACCCAACCATTTATCTAACTAAAGTCAAACCAATAATGAGTACCTCTTGAGGAAACATATTTTTTGATAAAGTTCAAACCCAACTTTTATGGATAAAGTCTAAATAATACTCTATGTTTTCCAAGGAGATAAATTCCTTCATCAACCAGTCTTTATGAATAAGTTTTAACCAAAAAATAGTACATCCTAAAGAAATGAATTCCTTTAACACTATGATTATATGAATAAGTTTTAACCTTACAAAATGATTATACAGAGGAGAATAGTTAAGCTTATACAAAGCTTATATAATATTTTTTGCTCAACACTCAATCTAAAAAGGATGAACAATAGGATTTCAGCTTGTAGATTTGAGAGATTGCTTGAGAAAGCTTGAGATAACTTGAAATAGAAGTAAGCACATGCTTGAATATTTCTTTAGCACTTTTGTTTCTAGTTTGAAGCCCATCTTGGAGTATTTACACGCAAGATAGTAGTTTTTGGATGTTACTCACAAGTATGGAGTCTTTCCATATTTTCTCTTTTTGGCTTGGTGGACTTTGTTTCCTAGGGATTGGCTTCCTCTATTTTTTCATTTTCATGCAAGTGTCATGTCAACATAGGCTACTTTTTCCAAAGCCTTTTCAAACATCAAACTTCAAAATTGGCTATTGTAGTTTTAAAGTTATTTTGGTAGGAAAATATGATCCTTCCTATGATGTAATCGATATGCCCTATTAAACTACTTCCTATATTGACTCAAAATCATTTCTTTCTTATGTTTTTTCTTTGAAAATTGGATCAATTGTTGGAATAGTGCCCTACAAACCAATGAGAATGGCCTTGTAAACTATTTTACTCATGGAACAATCTTAATTGAATGATATTCTTTATATAGCTATCTTCATCTTATGTTTTATTTCACTTTATTAGCATTTGGATGAAGCCCTTTGATCACCCATGACTGCGGGACTTGATTTGGTGACCATGGAATAAGTCTCACATGATTGTGAATTTAAATTTTTCAAGTCATAGGATCTTATGAGATGGGGCATGTAAGATCAGTATAAATTTGCACAAACAAAGCATAAATCCAAGGTTTAGAGATTGCTCCATTCCATGAGCAACTGTATGAGATACGGGTGTATATAAGTGGATACTTGTTAGAGAACAAGGTACTGAAGACCCATTAGAAAATCCACTAGATAGCAGTAGTGGCAAGTCGGTAGTGGCTACTTCTGCTACTTACACTAGTACATATTATTAGCCCTTTGACCTGAGGATCCATGGTAATCTTGCGTCCGGTCCTCATGCTTTGACTCATCCTTGACCATCTAGTGGGTCTTTTAGGTTGAGAATGGGTTTGAGCTACTTGGCATGGAAGTTTGTAAGATTCAAGATGGAATCCAACTCCTCATTATTGTGAAGGATGAATACATTTCTTATGTGTTCTATAATGATTGATATCCAGAAATTCTTGCACAAGGTGGTGTGATAATTTGAAAAAAGAGTTTTCCAAAAGTGAGGTCACACAATAAGAACGAATATTGAGAATAGAAACATAGTATCGAAGATATTAGGGAGCCAGCAAATATCTTACCTTAGGCCTATTTTAGGATATAGGAGATAGAAAGACCATATTTGCATAGTACGTATAGAGCGATGATGGTTCTCTAGAATATTCATTTTGGCTAACTAGTTTAGATCTATGGGATTGAGGTTGGACATCGAGCATAGAGATTGGGTACTCTTCAATTAATGAGATTAATTAAATTGAGTCGACTAGTTTAAAATAAGTTTTAAACTAGAGTGAATATAAGATATTCAAAAGTCACAAGGAGTTCTAAGCCCATATCTAATGAATGTTAGAACTTATTGGGTCACAAAAAAAATTCAATTAGCTTTGTAATTAATAGAGAATTTTCTAAGATGTTAGAAAATGGTGTCTCCTAGTAGACTAATTTTTAGGGCCAAGATTGAGGGTCTATTTTGGCTCGATTGATTTAAGTGTTAAATTAATCAACCAATTTAAGAGTCAAATTAGACAAATAACTAAGGAGTTAATTATTTGGTGCCAACATGAGCATCCATTGGTTAAGTTAACTTAAAGAGTTAAGTTAATGAATTTAGCTTAAGGAGTTAAACTAGTTTGACTTAAAGAGTCAGGTTAAAGAATAATTAATTAAATTAAAGAATTTAATTTGATTAATTAGGAAGAATGAATTTTGGAGGGAAAACTCAAATGAGATTCGAGATGGCATTTTAATTAATTTGAAATGAGATCTCAAATATAATTAAGATTAAAAAAAATTCAAATGAAATTTAGAATCAAATTTTGCCACCTAAGCACACCCATTGGCTGCCCCCTTATGGAATGTGTGATGCCAACTTGGCATCACACTATTCTAGATCTATATATTGATATAGATAGTTGGCCATCCATAAGCAATGCTAATTGGTGTGAAGAATTAGATTCTTCATTTCCTTCTAAAACATTTGCAACCTAGCATTTCATGTGTTGAAGGCTAAGCTTTTTTTTTCATCTTCCTACCCCAAATTTTGGCCTCCATCATCACCAAATCTTTGGTATTATTCTAATTGAAAGACTAGAGATCTAGGAAGATCGTATTGGTGTGTGGACATTTACAATAGAGGTAAGGCGTGTGACTTGCTCAATTTCTGGTGATTTATCTGTGCGAGGTTTGATCTTTGCAATTTTGTCCAGGATGTTCCATAAGGCCAATTGATATGAAATTTTAAATTGAAGTTCTACAAGGTGTTAGGTATATCCAGATAGTTTTTCAAAATATTTGGAGATAATTTGATAGGGTGATCGTTGTAATCTTCTTGTTGCGACAAGCAAGCAGATTCTATAATCAGTGAAGTGCGCACTTGATTCTCCATGTATTTTCTCATCATGGTAGCCTCTATCTAAATATGAATCATAGGTATGATTAGATCCTTGATTATCTTGTAGGCACTAGTTACTTTGATGTTTTGAAGTTTTTGATATTAGATTCTAGTACCTTACTAGCCTTTCATAGTGCCTTACTAGTCTTCAAGTGGTATCAGAGCCTTAATCATGCATAGATTTGGATTTTGTTTGGTTGATTGATTCATGTGATGGATTAATCTAGTTCACCATATTCTCAATTCAATTGATGGATCAGAGAATTTGGTTGATTTGTGTGTGGCTCCTTGATTGATAAATTAAAAGCATGCTATTATGTGATTTAAGTGTTAATTCATGTAGTTAGTATGTTTTAATTCATAGTAATTAATGTTGAATATTGATTTAGTATTAATTGATATTATATGATGATATAGCATGTTAAATAATGACTAAAATAGTTTTAGTCATTTTTGGATCCAATTGGATTGGAGTTTAGTTGGAGATTTTTGGAGAATTTGATTCTCACTTAGACTTGAATTTTTGAAGCATGTTTGAGCACTTTAATTTCTAGTTTTAAAATGATTTTAGATCAAAAAAATGGTCCATGATGTATGATTTAATGTTTAGAATGTATTCTATAATTTTTGGTGCATAAAAATTAAGCTAAAATCAGCTTAACTAGCTTTTAACCCCAAAATAGGGGCTACTAACAGCTTGTGTACAAGCTGGCTAGGTTGTGGTCGAGAGCTACTACCCAGCCGTGCACCAAGCATGGCCAGCTATTGGTTAAGGGTTAGGCAGATTTTAAGCCAATTTTTTAGCTTCTTAAATGGAAAAAAATTATGTTAAATCATATGTTATGGATGCATAAGTGTTGTGCAAGTCCTCAAAATGATGTTTGACATTTTTGTTATTTCTTAAAACTTATCACATTTAATCTCCAACTTGTGGCATACATGTTTTGCTTGGACCAAATATTTGTTTATGAGACAAGCATTTAATTATTGGAATTAATTGTTATTCTAGATTTATTTATTGTTCATTTAATTGTTGAATGAATTAGGATGATCTTAATAAGCATTTAAAATTAATTTTATTTGTTTCAAAGTTGTTGAAATGGGTTGCATTAAATGGGGCTTGCATGCCTCTTGTTCTATCTTGTAAAAGCTATGAGGTAGAACCACTTGGAATGAGGATTTTCATTTCATGTAAATGTTGCATGGAGAAAAGAGTCCAATGAAGGCATAGAGGCAATTTGAAGACCTATGAATGTATAAGATACACTCATGTAATAGTTTAGTTTATTTCAACTCACTTAAAACCAACCAAAGTGATACATCTATGGCTCTAAGTGTATCACTTAATTAAGCTCATGGTCATCTCACCTAAGGAGCATGCTAAGCTATTTACTGATTTACGCTTTCCATATCTTATTGATGTATGAGATGCATAATTAAGATATAGAGAATCTAAATAAGAAGATAAAAGTGATGAGATCTTTGCAAGCAAAAATCCTCAACTTAGAATGTCTAAGTATCTTCTAATATTAAGTCAAAATGGATACAAATTAAAATTTTTTTAATTAATCCAAGATTTTTACCAACAGTACGTGGCATGATGATGCTACCATTATTTATGTGATGTCTCATGAGTCATGGGTCACACTTATGGTGGAAAACTATGACTATATACTTAGCATGAGACGTATCTTTGATTTGAGAACCCCTATGCAGTGGCACATGAGTATGGGATGTCGTGGGACTATCTCAAGTTGAAAAATGATCAGTAGGTTTGACTTAACACCTAGTAGTGTAGATGTCGCAAGAGTCGTAGGTTTACATGGAAAGTAAGGAAAAATACATCAAGAGTTGTATGAGATGCAATTAGCAAAAGTTGCTTACCTTTGGATTGTTTGTGGATGTCTCACGAGTTGTAGATCAACTTGCAAGTCCTTGGGGTCTTGATTCTCACTAGGAAATTTAATTTCCCAAATTTTTCTTGAGGGTAAAGAATTTGATAAAAATAGTGGGAGAAAAATATGCTTAAAAGACCATGAACATGTTTTTAATATCAAATTCAATCACATACTAATATTCTCTTTTTTACCTTTAAGGATTTGTGAAATCTCAAGAATGGTTAAAATTCCACTCAACGTTACTTTGGAAATTAGTAAACTAACTGGGCTAAATTTCCACGATTGACTTAACCTCAAAAATTGTTCTAGATTCCTAGAAGCAGATAAAGGTCTTATATCATGGTACTCCTAATCCCTTTGGGATTAATGTAGATCTAGAAACACGTAAAAAGTTCATGAATTGGACTTAGGATCGTCTTATCCATTAGTCTCATGATGGCATCTACAAATTTTAAAAGTCTCAAGAAAACATGAATTGTACCTTGGTTAAAGTTTACAAAGAGTTGTAAAGCTAATGAGGTATGAGAAGTTCAGGTTGTCAAAGGAAACTTTTCAAGCTAGTATAGATAGGAAGTCATGTCTCATTGACTATGGTCTAAAGATGATTAAGCTTGGAAAAGCTTTTCAACTTGGCCGTAGTAATAGACAATGATCTCTACAAGGATTTGATCCTCATATCCTTACTGAGTTTTATTGATCAAAGTGTTGATCTAAAAAGAGATTACCATGATAAGGGCAAACCTTGGACACTTGTTTCCTTATCCAAGTCTATGGGTCCTAGGGGTGCTCGAAGGGGAGGTAAAATGAAGAAATGTTCTTCCATTATGGGAAAATAACTATTAAAGGCATCCAAAGGAGTTAAAAGGATTATATAGGAAATAGTTGATATTATTTGTTTCTACTTGTGAAAATAGGCCATTGGAAGCACTTTTGCAAGGGTTACCTTGTAACCCTTGGGAAGGGCATGTATTTTATTGAGGTGTATTTAGGATAAATTCTTCCTTATGGATACATGATATTGTCTTTTCTTTGTAAGTTGTTACAAAAGAATAGAAAGAAGAATAGAACTAAGTGATGCGGATATGATCCACCGCCTTAGCTAAGGAGCAAGAGTTGTATTCAAAGCCGAAGGCATACAATAAGTTAGACTTGGAGAACTCCATACTTGTATTAGACCTTTGTCATATAGTACTATATATTGTTAAGAACATTATTTCAATTCCTATTTTGGATAGCAAAGGATTTGATCTTTCTACATCAATGGCAGATTGAAGGCATTAAAGAATGAGTTCTTTAGATGCTTGTGGTACAATTAATAAATGATTTTACATGTTGGATTCTTAATAAATGCGCTTTCAACTAAGTAAGAAATTAGATATCCAAGAAGATGCCATTTTGTGGTATGCTAGACTTGGTCATATCTCTAAGAATAGGATGAGCAATTTGAAAGCTCTCAAAGCACTAAAAGTTAGTGGCATTGAGGACCTTTCCACTTGTGAACCTTGTTTGAAAGATAAAATGACCTAGGCTCCCTTTGTAGGATAAATGGAGCGATCCACAAGTCTTTTAGATTTGATCTATATGAATATTTGTGGACCACTAAGGTTTGGTGAAGGTGGTTATTCTTACTTCTTCATCTTCACTAATGACCATAGTTGGTACGAATATGTGTATTTTATGAAGTATAAGTCTGAGGGCTTTGAAAAGTTCAAAGAGTATAAAAACAAAGTAGATAAACAAAAGGCACTCAGTATTAAAGCCCTTTGATAGGATCCAGGGGAAGAATACTTAAGCACTGAATTTTTGGATTATCTTAAAAAAAATGAGATTCTCTCCTAATGAACTTCACCAAGCATAGCTTAACTTATTGGAATAATCGAGAGGGGATACTGTACCTTGTTGGACATGGTACGTTCCATAATAAGCTTCTTCAATGTGACTATATCCTTTTGAGGATACGCCTTAATGATGGCTGCGATGCTACTAAAAGTAAAACCTTCAAAGTCGGTGCCAAAAATACTATATGAGATATGGTATGGCAAAGCACACTTTTACCATTATCTAAAGGTTTGGGGATCTTTTGCCTACATGAGGTGAATAATAAGAGATAAGTTGGATAGTAGATTCATCTTGTATAAGTTTGTGGTATTCTCAAGAGAGTCTATGGGTAATTACTTCTATGATCCCTTAGAACAAAAGGTGTTTGTCTCGAGGAATGCTCATTTTGGGAAAAGAATTTCTATAAGATAGAAAATGTGCTGTAATTGAACTTGGTGAAGTTTAAGATGATTAATAAATCCCACAAGTGATAGCAATAAATAAATATCAAAGAGCCTTACACACAACCTCTGAAAAGGTTAGACCAAATCAAGAAGTAATCTAAAAAGTTTAGATTTCTTCATGAGATGGGTTAATCAGATAGAGATCTGAAGACCTATGAGGAAGCTATGTCGAACATAGATTTAGGATGTTGGCTTGAAGCCATGAGATCCAAAATGGACTTCATATACTTAAATATAGTATGCTCTTTGGCAGATCCACCAAAAGAAATGATTTTTGTTGGTTGCAAATGGATCCATACGCAGAAGCTTGGCGTAGATAGAGAAGTAGTGACTTTTAAGGTATGACTAGTGGCAAAAGGTTACACTTAATGACTTAGTATTAATTTCAAGGAAACCTTTTCACCGATCGCTATGCTTAAGTCCATTCGAATTCTACTTACCATAGTTGTATATTATGACTATGAGATATGGCAAATGGATGTAAAAATTGCTTTCCTCAATAGAGACATTGAAGAAAGGATTCATATGGAGCAATCACAAGGTTTTATATCTAAAGGGAGTGAGCAAAAAGTTTACAAACTCTAGAGATCCATTTATGGACTCTAATTGGCATCTCGGACTTGGAACATACATTTTGATGAGATAGTCAAATTGTTTGACTTTGTCAAAAAGGCTTATGAACATTCTGTGTACGAAAAGGCTAGTGAGAGTAACATATAGTTTATTATGCTTTATGTCAATGTCATTTTTCTCATTAGGAATACAGTAGGAATGTCAGAGTGTTCTAAAGCATGGTTATCTATATAATTCTCCATGAAGGACTTAGGAAATGCATCATGCATATTAGGAATACGTATCTATAGAGATAAATCAGAGAGGATGCTGGGGCTTTCCCAAATCTTGTACGTTGAACAAAATACTAAAAAATTTTAGTATGGAAGAATCCAAGAGGGGATTTTTTCTTTTAGGATGTGATCTTTATCTCTCCAAGTCCATGGCCCCTTAGACTCTCAACGAGAGATCTAAAATGTCCTATATACCTTATGCATCCATTACATGGAGCATAGTTGCATGCCATTCAATGTACAAGATCAGATGTGGCACACTTGCTAATCGTTATGAGTAGGTTCATCTCTGATCCTGATGAATATCACTGGTAGATCATTTAAATAATTCTTAAGAAAGACTAAAGATTTATTTTTGGTATATAGTAATGGAGAATTAAAACTCACAAAGTTTTTGGATATTAGTTTCCAATCCAATGTAGATGACCTAATATCCACTTTTGGATACATATTTTACCTTAATGGTGGCATGGTGTGTTGCAAGAGTTCCAACTAGACACCATGGCCTAGATAACCACTAAGGTGAAATACTTTGTGGTTTTGGAAACCATAAAAGAAAATGTTTAGATAAAATCTTCATCCAAGGGTTGGATGTAGTGCTAAGTATGCATGAGCTTGTGATTGTCTTTGAAAGACAATTTATGACTTGAGCTAAGATCTCAACAGTGATCCAAACACATTAAATGTGTTATCATTTGACATATGATATTAATTGATAGAGGTGACAACTGAGTGGATAAAAGTTGCCTCAGAAGAGAATATAGCAGAACTACTATATTAATCCCTAAAAGCTAAAAGTCCTTGGAGGACATGTTATGAAGATAGGGCATTGGCTTTAGGGCAAGTGGGAGATTTTTGAAATAATACCTTGCAAGCTAATGAGAATAGCCTTGTAAACTATTTCACTTGTGGTACAATATTGATTGAATGATATTCTTTATGTGGCCATCTTCATCTTATACTTTATTTCACTTCATTAGCATTTGGATAAAGCCCTTAGATCACTTATGATTGCTGGACTTGGTTTGGTGACCATGGAATAAGTCTCACATGGTTGTGATCTTAAATCTTTCAAGTCATATGATCTTATAAGATGGGGCTCCATGGGCTTGAGGTTGGACATTGACCATGGAGATTGAGTACTTTTCAATTAATGAGATTTATTGAATTGAGTTGACTAATTTAAAATAAGTGTTAAATTAGAATGAATATAAGATATTCAAAAGTCACAAGAAGTTGTGTGTCTATGTCCAATGAATGATAGAACTTATTGGGTCATGCACAAAATCCAATTAGCTTCGTAATTAATGGAGAGAATTTTCTAAGGTGTTAGAAAATGGTGTCTCCTAGTGGACCAATTTTTGGGGCCAAGTTTAAGGGTTTATTTTGGCTTGATTGATTTAAGTTTTAAATTAATCAACTAATTTAAGAGTTAAATTAGACCAATAATTAAAGAATTAATTATTTGGCTCCTATATAACCATCAATTGGTTAAGTTAACTTAAAAAGTTAAGTTAACGAATTTAGCTTAAGGAGTTAAGCTAGTTTGACTTAAAGAGTTAAGTCAAAAGATAATTAATTAAATTAAAGAGTTTAATTTGATTAATTAGAAAGAATAAATTTTGGAGGGAAAACTCAAATGAGATTTGAGATGGCATCTTAATTAATTTGAAATGAGATCTCTAATGTAATTAAGATTTAAATGAAATTTGGAATCAAACTTTGCCACCTAAGCACACCTTGTTGGCCATGCCCTTCATGGAATGTGTGATGCCAGTTAGCAATGCTAATTGGTGTGAAGAATTAGATTCTTCATTTCCCTCCAAAATATTTGCAAGCTAGCATTTCATGTGTTGAAGGCTAAGCTTTTTTTTCTTCATCTTCCTACCCCAAATTTGGCCTCCATCATCACCAAATCTTTGGTCTTATTCCAATTAAAAGGCTAGAGATCTAGGAAGATCTTATTGGTGTGTGGACTTTTATAATAGAGGCAAGGCATGTGACTTGCTCAATTTTTGGAGATTCATTTGTGCGAGGTCCGACTTTGCAATGTTCTTTAGGATGTTACAGATAGAAAATTGATCTAAAATTTTAATTGGAAATTCTAAAATGCATTGGATATCTCCATATATTTTTTCAGAATTTTTGGAGGCGATTTGCTAGGTTGATCATTGCAATCTTCTTGTTGCGCTACAAGTAAACAGATTCTATAATCAATGAAGTGTTCACTTGATTCTCCATGTATTTGCTCATCAAGGTAATCCTCTATCTAAATTTGAATCATAGACAAGATTAGATCCTTGATTAGCTTGTAGGCACTTGTTACTTTGATGTTTTGAAGTTTTGATATTAGATCCTAGTGCCTTGCTTTCATCAATTGTCAACCATGCTTGACCTTTTGTATATAAGAAAGAATACTCCAAGAAAATCATTAGTATCAATAGGTTGCCTTGTTATCATCAAAACTAAGATTGGACCAAAAGGTCAACAATCTCTCTCTTTTTGATGATAAGCAACTAAGTATTCCAAAGAAGAATTGAATCTAAATAGATGTGAGGGAATACTAATAGAGTCTTTTTGAGAAATCAATATCTCCTCTTGAATTAGAGATTTTTTTGATCCTTTCTCTTCCATAATTTCATAAAATAACAACTATTTTCTTGAGAGATTTTTGGAGTTCTTCACATTAATTGTTAAGTTTCTAAACCTAGATCATACTCATCAAACATGTACCACGTAAATCACATTCCATTTTTAATGCAATAATCAATTAAAAGTTTAATCAGATTATCAACTCATCAATCATATTCCAAATATGCATAATATCCCAATATGCAATTTATGCAAGATATATCATAAATACCGAAAGTACTAGGTGAAAGTAGAGGAGGTGTTTAGATCCATAATAATTTGCAAACATAGGCAAAATTAACCAACACATCCTTAACCGAAGGATCTATTCTATGCCTTAATCATGAAAATGAAAAGTAACAAGCTAGCTCTCATAAAAGAACTCTTTCCTCTAAGGATCTCCAACTCCTAAGTAAGCTGGAAAACTAAAGAGAGAAGCGAGGGGATGAAGGCCAAATTTAGGAAGGAGAGGTGAATAAAATGTGAAGCCTCAACACATGAGAGAATCGCACAATATTCGTGGAAAAATAGAATCTAACAATTAGAGTAAAAGCATACAATGGCTAGTCACCTCTCTCCTATTTACATGGAGGGAGGTGTGATGCAAGTTGGCATCACACCTCCTATAAGGTTGGCACCAACTTGCAAGTGAGTTACATGTGTGAAATTTTTAATTACACTTGTATTTGAATTTTATTTGAAATCTTTATTTCATCTCATGAAATGTCATCCAATTAAATTTTAATACACTATAAATGAACTCTTTCATTTGAATTTTCCCTCCAAATTAATTTTTCACTTTAATTAAATTAACCCCTTAATTTAATTAATTGGTTTTGACTTAACTCTTTAAGTTAATTATCTTAACTCTTTAAACTAGAATATGTCAACTTAACCCCTTAAGTTGACCAATTGATAGTCATGTGGACTAATTAAACTCTTTAAATTATTTAAATCAATTTAACAATTAAATTAATCAAACCAAAATGACTAAAAAATTATTCAACCATTTCCCTACTTAAAATCAATCAAGACGAATATTTCTAACTCTTAGAAAATTCCCTTCATCATGTAAGATTTCCAATTACGTTTTATGTTTGACCTATTAGGTTCTACATTCATTAGACATAGACTCCTCCGTTTTAGCTAAAATTATTACTAGAACTCCTCAACCCTTTGAAGATTCTTTAGCCTAAATTGTAGGTATATTTGAACACTAGAGGTACTCACAGAAGAAGAAAAAATTGGCTGCCAGAAACTGCTCTAGTCAAGAGTAAAAGCAACCAAAATAGATTACCTCTAATGTAAACATTCACACACAAAATTTATGGCCTATTCTTTACAGAAAGGATGTAAAATATATAGAGAATATGGAGAGGAAGGCTGGGAATATTGAGATGGAAAGAAGAGGGAGAAGAAGAGAGTGATGGAAGGTTAACAACTTAGATTCCCATTACACAATATTATGAAAGCAAGATAGGCACTAGGATCTATAATCAAAACTTCAAAACATAAAATAACTAGTATCTTCAAGGATCCTAGGGATCATGCCTTGGATTCAGACTTAGATAGAGGATTATCGTGATAAGCAAATTTGAGATGAAACAAGTGAACATTTCATCAGTTCCAGAATTTGCCTGTTCGCAGCACAGCAAAAGGATTGTGACGATCACTCTACCAAATTGCCTCCAAAAATTCTGGAACAATTAATGGAGATATCCAACACCTTTAAGAACCTCCAGTCAAAAATTCAAATTGATTGGCCATCTGTAACATCTTGGAGAAAATCATAAAGTCGAACCTCACGCATGAAGCTCTCAAGAAACAGAGCAAGGCACACGTCTTGCCTCTATTGAAATAGTCCACACACCAATGAGAATTCCTAATTCTATTGTTCATGAGCTGGAATAACACCATATAATTGATGGTGGAGGCTAAATTTGGGATATAAAGATGAAGAAAGAAGCTTAGCTTTCAATACATGAAATACTAGCTTGCAAATGTTTTAAAGGGAAATGAAGAATCTAATTTTTCACACCATTTGTCATATGCACGACCTCCTATCTCTATATCTATATATAGAGGCTGAAAATGTGTGATGCCAACTTGGCATCACACAAAGCATGAGAGGGGGTGGCCAAGTGAGGTTGCTTATGTAGCAAAATTTGAATCCAAATCTCATTTGAATTTCATTTACATCTTAATTATATTTGGAATCTCATTTCAAATTAATTAAGAAGCCATCTCAAATCTCATTTGAGTCTTCCCTCCAAAATTAATTGTTCCTTAATTAATCAAATTAAAACTCTTTAATTTAATTAATTATCCTTTGACTTAACTCTTTAAGTTAAACTAGCTTAACTTGACCAATTGATGGTTATGTTGGCATCATATAATTAACTCCTTAATTATTGGTCTAATTTAACTCTTAAATTAGTTGATTAATTTAATACTTAAATCAATCAAGCTAAAATTGACCCTCAAAGTTGGCCCTGAAAATTGGTCTACTAGGAGACACCATTTTTTAACACCTTAGAAAATTCTCACTATAAATTAGGAAGCTACTTGGATTTTGTGTGTGACCTAATAGGTTCTACCATTTATTGGACATGGGCTCATAATGCCTTGTGATTTTGAATATCTTATATTCATTTTAGTTTTAAACTTCTTTTACACTAGTCGACTCAATTTAATTAATCTCATTAATTGAAGAGTATCCAATCTCCATGATAGATGTCCAACCTCAAGCCCATGGAGCCTAACTAATTGGCCAAAATGAATATTCTAAAAAACCATCATCGTTTTATACGTGCCATGCAAATATGGTTCTTTCATCTCCTGTCTCTTGAAAGAGGCCTAGAGCAAGATATTTGTCGACTCCTCAATTACCTTGATAATATGTCTTTATTCTCAATGTTCAATTCTCTTAAAAGGAGCTTTGGTCATTTTTCCCTTCAAACAAGATTCACAAGTAGGAAGGTTCTCAATGCTACTAACATTTAGTACTTTGAGAGTTTCTAACTTGTTCATCCTATTTTTGGAGATATGACCAAGTATTATATGCCACATCATGGTATTATCTTGGATATCTAATTTTTTACTTAGTTGAAAGTGCATTAGTGATGGTTAAGAATCTAATATGTACAATATTTTGTTAAGTGTACCATGAGCAATTAAAAAACCCATTCTCTAATGCCTTCAATCACCCATTTAATATAGAAGGATCAAATTCTTCACTATCCAAAATGAGAATTGAAATAATGTTTTCAACAGTATATGGTACAATATGACAAAAGGTCCAATACAAGTATGGAGTTCTCTAAGTCTAACTTATTATACGCCTTCGGCTTCGGACACAACTCTTGCTCCTTAGCCAAGGTGGTGGTTTATATTCACATTACTTGGTTCTATTCTTCTTTTTATTCTTTATAACAACTTATAAAGAAAAGAACTATATGCGATATCATATATCCATGAGGAAGAATTTAACCTAAAATGCACTTCAATAAAGTACATACCCGTTTTAAGGGTTGCAAGGTATTCTTTGCAATAGTGCTTCTAATGGCGTATTTTGCCCAAGTAGAAATAAATAATATTGACTATTTTCTCTATAATCTTCTTGACTTCTTCGAATGCCTTGGATAGTTGTTTTCCCTTTGAGGAAGAATATTTCTTCCTTTTATTTTCCTTTCTAACACCTCTAGGGCCCATAGACTTGGAGGAGAAAACAAGTGTCAAAGGTTTGCCCTTGTCATTTTAGTCTCCTTCAAGATCAACACTTTGATCAATAAAACTTGGCAAGGATATGTGGATCAAATCCACAAGGAGATCATTGTCTATCATTACATTCAAGTTGAAAAGCTTCTCTAAGCCTAATCATCTTTAGACCATAGTCAATGACACATGACTTCCCATCCATCCTAGCTTGAAATGCAATATCATATATCCATGAGGAATAATTTAACCTAAAATGTACTTCAATAAAGTACATACCCTTCTTAAGGGTTGCAAGGTATTCTTTGCAATAGTGCTTTTAATGGCCTATTTTGCCCAAGTAAAAATAAATAATATCGACAGTTTTCTCTATAATCTTCTTAACTCCTTCAAATGCCTTTGATAGTTATTTTCCCTTTGAGAAAGAATATTTTTTCCTTTTACTTCCCTTTTTAACACCCTTAGGGCCCATAGACTTGGAGGAGAAAACAAGTGTCAAAGGTTTGTCCTTGTCATTGTAGTCTCCTTCTAGATCAACACTTTGATCAATAAAACTTGGTGAGGATATGTGGATCAAAACCTCAAGGAGATTATTGTCTATCACTACATTTAAGTTGAAAGCTTCTGTAAGCCTAATCATCTTTAGATCGTAGTTAGTGACACTTGACTTCCTATCCATCCTAGCTTGAAAAGTCTCCTTTGACAACATAAACTTCTCATACCTCGTTTGCTTTACAACTCTTTGTAAATTTTAACCAAGGTACCCTTCATGTGTCTTTGAGACTTTTAAAGTTAGTAGATGCCATCATAAGACTAAGGGATAAGATGATCCTAAGACCAATTCATGAACTTTTCACGTGTCTCTAGATCTACATTAATCCTGAAGGGATGAGGAGTACCATGATATAAGACCTGTATCCGCTTCAAGGAATCTAGAAAAAATTTTGAGGTTAAGTAAATCACGAAAGTTTGGCCCGATTAGTTTATTGATTTCCAAAATAACATTGAGTGGAATTATTAGCCATTTTTGAGATTTGACAAATCCTCAAAAGTGAAAAAAAGAATATGAGCATATGATTGAATATGATATTAAAAACACGCTCATGGTCTTTCAAGCATGTTTTTCTCCCACTATTTTATCAAATTCTTCACCCCCAAGAAGAATTTGAGAAATCAAATTTTCCAGTGAGAATTAAGACCCCAATGACTTGCTAATGGGCCTCCATGACCTAGTGCCATCCATGAGCCATTGAAGGGTAAACAACTTTTGATACCTTTGAGAGATTCACTTTTCATATAGACCTACATGACTGTGTGCCATTTATATTACTAAGCGTTAAGTTTAACCCGCCAATCATACTTTGATTCAAGACAGCCTCACGACATCCCCCATGACTGAGTGCTAATACGTGAGGGTTTTTAAGTCAAAGGTGCATCTCATGTAAGTGTATGCTCACACTTTCCTCCTAAGTGTGACCCCCGTGATCGAGTGCCATCACACAAAATTGGTAGCATCGTCATGGTATGCACTATTGGTGTAAGGCTTAGATTAATTAAAATTTTTTTAATTTGTATCCATTTAGACTTAATATTTGAAAACACTTAGACATTCTAAGTGGAGGGTTTTTGCTTGAAAAGATCTCATCATTTTTATCTTCTTATTTTGGTTCTTTGTATCCTAATCATGCATCTCATACATCAATAGGATATAAAAAGCATAAATAAGTAAATAGCCTAGCATGTTCCTAGGGTGGGATGACCATAAGCCTAACTAAGTGAGGCACTTAGAGCCATAGGTGCATCACTTCGGTTGATTTTAGGTGGGTTGATTAAACTAAGCTATTACATGAGTATACCATATACATTCATGGGTCATCAAGCCTCCTTGAATCCTTTTTACACCTTGCAACTTTCACAAGAGAAAGAAAACCTCACTTCTAGTGATTCTACTCTGATAACTTTTACAAGATAGAGTAAGAGGCATACAAGCCCTATTTAATACAACCTATTTCAACAACTTGAAATAAATAAAATCAATGTTAAAAGGCTAATGATCATTTCCATTCATTCATCCTCCATTCAACATTTAAATGAACAATAAATAAACAAAGAATTGACATTCAATTCCAATAATTAAGTGCTAATCATATTAACAAATAATTGGTTATGCAAAAACAAACATAAAACTTATGCATCATATTTTTGCCACAATTGGAGATCAACTTTAACAAGTTTTAAAAGCAACCAAAAAATGTCGAACATAATTTTGAGGCCTTGTACAACATTTGTGCAACTAATGCGTGTGTTTCAAAATAAGTTTGGTCACTAAAGAAACCAAAGAAAAAGTTTAAAACCTGTCCTAAACCCAACTAGGGGCTGCTGGCCGGTAGCTTTTGGCCACTGCCTTGCTGTGGGCTGCCATAAGCTGGTAGCACTCATGTTTCAGGGTTTATGGTCAAATTAAGCCATTTTTTGCTCAACTTTTGTGCACCAATAATTTTAGAACAACTTCTAAACATCAAAACACACAACATAGGTGAAAGTTTCATATGAAAACACCTTTTAATACCAAAATATCAAGTGCCCAAAAATGCTTGAAAAACAAGTTTAAGCAAGAATCATATTCTTCAAAGATCTCTAATTATATCCAGTCTTATTAGACCCAAAAATTACTAAAGCAACTTTAAGGCCACTCAAAACATGTTATATCAAAATATAACATCTACCAATGTGAAATAAAAATTTAATATTAGAAAAATGATTCAAAACATACCCATAATATGATTTGACAATTAAAGCACATAATAGCATAATTCAATCCATCAGTCAAAGTGCCACAAGCAAGATCATCCATACACTCTAATCCATCATATAGATCAAGAACATGGTTATATTGATCAATTATTCAATAGAACCAATCACCCAATCCAAGCAAAATCCAAATCCATGCATGAATATGGCTTTGATACCACTTGAAGGTTTGTGTGGCACTAGGATCCAAATATTTCCAAAAAAAATTGAATAAACTAGTTCACACAACTCCACCAGGATATAGACATGCATAAGATTCAGATCCAGAATGGTAAAATATTTGGGTGAAAGCAGAAAATTGGAAGAGCTAGAAAACTCTCTTCAACTGTCAAATAGGCTCTTCATGGGCGTAGCAGAATCACCATCGATTGTCCCCTAGATAGACTCCTCCATTTTGGCTGAAATTTTTACTGGAACTCCTAAACCCTTTGAAGATTCTTTATTCCAAATTTTAAACCGATTAGAACACCAGAGGTACTCATAGAAGAAGCAAAATTTGGTTGTCAGAAATTGCTCTAGTTAAGAGGAAAAGCAACCAAAATAGATTACCTCTAATGTAAACATCAACACACCAAATATATGGCCTATTCTATACAGAAAGGATGGAAAATGTGTAGAGAATATAGGGAGGAAGGTTGGGAATATTGAGCTGGAAGGAGGAGGGAGAAGGAGAGAGTGATGGGAGGCTAACAACTTAGATTTCCACTATGCATTATTATTGGGAGAAAATTACCCAAAATGTGCACACCTCACATACATCTGGCCAGCCACCCTATGATATCTATATATAGGAGTGGTCACATAGCTCCCACGAGAAGGTGATGCCAAGTGTCCCTTGCTTAGATGGCCATTAACTTGTGATTAGTGAACTTAATTGAAGTACAAATTTCATTTAATGAAATATCTTGCAATTAAATTCTAATTTTTATTAAATGAACTCTTCATTTAATAATTCTTCCAAAAATTATCTCTCTAACTTAATTAAATTAAATACTTTAATTTAATTAATAATCGTTTGACTAACTCCTAAGTTAAAGCACTTAACAATTTAAGCTAGTCAAAATTAACTCAACCTTTAAATTAATTTTGAATAGTTACATGAGATCAATTAATTAATATTTAATTAATTGATCTTAATTTAACTTTTAAATTAATTTGATCAATTTAACATTTAAATTGATCAAGTCAAAATGACTACAACATTTTCTCTTTCAAACGCTAGTCATGAATTTTCTAACTCTTAGAAAAGTCTCCTTTCTTCAATGGATGATGTCATTAGCTTTTGTGTGTGACCCATTAGATTCTAAAATTTATTGGACATGGGCTCACAACTCTCTGTGACTTTTGAAATATCCAATATTCACTTTAGTTTAAACTCCTTTAAACTAAGTGACTCAATTCAATTAATCTCATTAATTAAGGAGTACCCATTCTCCATGGTCGATGTCCATCTTCAAGCCCATGGAGCCCAAATAATTAGCCAAAATGAATGCTCTTAAAGAACCATTCTAGCATTATGCATACTATGCAAATATGGTCCTTCCATTCGAAAGCAAATTAGGCACTAGGATCTATAACAAAACTTCAAACCATAAAATAACTAGTGCCTACATGCATCCCAGGGACTTAATCTTTCCTTGTATTCAGATTTAGATAGAGGATTACCTTGATAAAAAAATCTAAGATGAAACAAGTGAACACTTCACTAGTTCCAAAATATGCCTGTTCGTGGCACAACACAAGAATTGCAATGATCACCTTACCAAATTGCCTCCAAAAATTCTGGACAAATTACTGGAGATATATAACACCTTTAATAATCTCCATTAAAAAATTCATATTAATTGTCCATCTAGATCATCCTGGAGAAAATCACAAATTTGGACCTCGCATAGGGAGCTCTCAAGAAACAAAGAAGGCATATGTCTTTCCTATATTGAAATAATCCACACGACAATGAGACTTCCTAATTATCTAGTTCATAAGTTGGAATAGAACTAGAGAATTGACAATGGAGAAGGCCAAAAATTGGTTAGAGAAGGAAGAAAGAATTTAAGCTTTCAACTCATGAAATGTTAGCTTGCAAAAGGGGTTATTTTGAACAGAAATGAAGAATCTAATTCTTTACACCATTTGGCACATCTAAGTTCTCCCTTTAGCTAAAACCCTTCTTATATCTATATATAGATATGTATTTGTGTGATGCCAAGGTGGCATCACACATTCCAATGAGGGGGCGGGGTGGGGCAGCCAAGGGGATGCTTAGGTGGCAAAAAGAATCCACATATCATTTGAATTTCATTTGCAACTTAATTACATTTGGAATTTCATTTCAAATTAATTAAGATGCCATCTCAAATCTCATTTATTAAACTCTTTAATTTAATTAATTATTCTTTGACTTAACTTTTTAAGTCAAACTAGCTTAATTCTTTAAGCTCAATTGTTAACTTAACTCTTAAAGCTAACTAGACCAATTGATGGTCACGTTGGTACTAAATAATTAACTCCTTAATTATTGATCTAATTAATTATTTAAATTAGTTGATTAATTTAACACTTAAATCAGTCAAGTCAAAATTGACCTACAAACTTGGCACCAAAATTTGGTCCATTGGGATAGAGAGATCCCTTTTCTAACTTCTTAGAAAATTCTCTCCATCAATTAGGAAGCTAATTGGGTTTTGTGTGTGACCTAATAGGTTTTACCATTCATTGGATATAGGCTCACAACTCCTTGTGACTTTTGAATATCTTATATTTATTCTAGTTTAAAACTCCTTTTAAACTAATTGACTTAATTCAATTAATCTTATTAATTGAAGAGTACCCAATTTCCATGGTCGATGTCCAATCTCAAACCCATGGAGCCTAACTAATTAGTTAAAATGACTATTCTAGAGAACTATCATTGCTCTATATGTGCCATGCAAATACAATCCTTCTATCTCTTATCTTCCGAAAGAGACCTGGGGTAAGATATTTGTTAGCTCCCTATTAGTCTTGATACTATATCTCTATTTTCAATGTTCAAATCCATTTGTGTGATCTCACCTTTGAAAAACTTCTTTTCCAAATTGTCACACCATTTTGCGTAGGGATTTCTTGAAATTGATAATTATAGAACATATAGGAGATGTATTCGCCTTTCATAATAGTGAAGAGTCAGATTCCATCTTGGATCTCACAAACCTCCATGCCAAGTAGCTCATACCCAATTTCAACCTAAAAGGCTTGCTAAATGGTCAAGGATGAGTTAAAGCATGAGGATCGAACACAAGGTTACCATAGATCCTCAAGTTAGAGGACTAATAATATACATTAGCATAAGTAGGAGAACTAGTCACTATTGACTTGCCATTTCAACTATCTAGTAGATTCTTCGATGAGTTTTTAGTACCTTATTCTCTAACAAGCACCTACTAGCATGTACCCATATCTCATATAGTGCTCATGGAATGGAGCAATCTCTAACCTTTAGATTTGTGCATCGTTAGTGCAAGGCTATCTGAATCTTAAATGTCCTATCTTATAAGATCCTATGACTTAGAAGTTTTAAGATCATGATTGTGTGAGACTTATTTCATGGTCACCAAACCAAGTTCCATAGTCTTAGGTGATCCAAGGGGTTTATCCAAATACAAGTGAAGCATAATATAGCATAAGATGAAGGTGGCCATATAGAGAATATCATTCAATCAAGATTGTTTTACAATATAATAGTTTGTACAAGGCCAATCTCATTGGCTTGCAGGATATTATTCCAAAATCTCCCACTTGCCCTAAAGCCAATGCCCCATGGCTTTAAGACCCGTCTTCTCAAGATGTTTTTCAATGACTTTTTGTGATAGGGGTAGATCAAATGATATCGCTTCAATATGTGCTTGGATCACTGATGAGATCTTGGCTCTTTAGCTTGTGCCACCACCCCATTGTTGTCATAGAAGATAACAACTGGCTTAGCAATACTAGGCACTACATTAACTCTTGAATAAAGTTTTTCATCCAAACACCTTTCTTTGTAGCTTCTGGAGCTGCAATATATTTTACCACTGTGGTTAAGTCGGTCGTGGTATCTTGCTTAGAACTTTTCCAACTTACCATGTTGCCATTGAGGTAAAATATGAATCTAGAAGTGGATTTAATATTATCTACATCGGATTGGAAATTGAAATCCAAAAACCTTTCAAGTTTCAATTCTCCATTTCCGTACACTAAAAATAAGTCCTTAGTTCTTCTTAAGTACTTAAGGATCATTTTTATGATCATTTAGTGACTCTCACTGGGGTTGGATTGGAACTTACTCACAACACTTAGCGAATGTGCCACATTCGGTCTTGTACATTGAACCGCATACATTATGTTCCCTATTGTTGAGGCATAGGGTATTTGGGACATTCTTTGTTTCTTTTGATTAGTCTTGGGGATCATAGACTTGGAGAAATGAATGCAATGTCCTATAGGAAGGAATCCTCTTTTAGATTTTTCATACTAAATCTCTTTAGTATCTTGTCAATGTAGGGGGTTTGGGAAAGTTTTAACATCCTCCTTGATCTATCTTTATAGATACATATTCCTAAAATGTAGGATACTTTTCCCAAATCCTTTATAGAGAATTGTGTAGATAACCATGCTTTAGTGCATTTTAACATTCCTACCTCATTCCCAATGAGAAAGATGTCATCGATATAAAGCATAATAAACTATATTGAACTCCCACTTGCATTCTTGTACACACATGGCTCATACACATTTTTGATAAAGCCAAATAATTTGATCGTTTTGTCAAAACATATGTTCCAACTTTGGGATGCTTGTTTGAGTCTATAAATGGACTTTCGGAGCTTGCAAACCTTTTGCTCACTCCTTCTAGATGTAAAACCTTGTGGTTGCTCTATGTAAATTTCTTCTTCAATGTTGCCATTGAGGAAAGCAGTTTTCATATCCATTTATCATATCTCATAGTCATAATATGCCGTTATAGCTAATAAGATCTGGATGGACTTAAGCATAGCAATCGGTGAAAAGGTTTCCTCAAAATCGATACTAGGTCTTTAAGTGTAACCTTTGGCCACTAGTCGTACTTTAAAAGTTATTACTTCTCCATCTACCCTAAGCTTTCGCTTATAAATCCACTGGCAACCAATAGGAACTATTTCTTTTGGTGGATCTACCAATGTTTATACTTTATTTGAGTACATGGAATCCATTTTAGATCTCATGGCATCAAGCCAACGTCCCAAATCTATGCCTGACATAGCTTCCTCATAAGTCTTTGGATTCTCATTCGATGAGCCTATCTCATGAAGAAATTCAAACTTTTTAGGTTGTTTCTTGATTCAGTTTGACCTTCTCAGAGGTTGTATATTAGGTTTATGCAATTTTGTTATTTCCACCGTTTGTGGGATTTCTTGATTGTCTTGAACTTCATTAAGCTCAATGACAACGCCTTTTCTATCCAATAGAAATTTCTTATCCAAAACGTAGGCATTCCTTGAGATAAATACCTTTTGTTCTGAGGAATCATAAAAGTAATAACTTATAAATTCTCTTGGATATCTCACAAACTTGCACAAAGTGGATTTACTATCTAATTTATCCCCTATTGTACATCTTACATTGGTGGGGGATTCCTAAACCTTTAGATAGTAGTAAGAGGGTACTTTGCCTTGCCATATCTCATATGGTGTTTTTGGCATTGACTTTGAAGGTACTATATTTAGTAGCCTCGCAGCTATTTCTAAGGGGTATCCCTAAAAGGATATGGCTACATTAGAAAAACTCATTATAGAATGTACCATGTCTAATAAGGTACGATTTCTCCTTTTGGCTACTCCATTAAGTTGGGGTATGTTCGGGTGGAATACATTCAGAGAGAATCCTATTCTCTTTAAGATAATCCAAGAATTTGGCACTTGAGTATTTTTTCCCTCAATTTGATTGAAGGGCTTTAATACTAAGTCTTTTCTACTTTTCCACTTCATTCTTATACTCTTTGAACTTTTCAAATGCTTTAGAATTGTACTTTATAAGATACATATGTCTATACCGACTATGGTCATTGGTGAAAGTGATGAAGTAAGAATAGCCACCTCTCCCACTAACCGTTAGTGGTCTACAAATGTCCATATAGATCAAATCCAAAAGACTTGTGGATCACTCTATTTATCTTACAATGGGAGCCTTCATCATTTTTTCCTTCAAACAAGATTCATAAGTGGAAAGGTCCTCAATGCCACTAACTTTTAGTGCTTTAAGAGTTTCCAACTTGCTCATCCTATTCTTAGAGATATAGCCAAGTCTTGCAGGCAATAGAATGGCATATTCTTGGATATCTTGCTTTCTTTTATTCATTTGAGAATGCATTAGAGGAGTGGGAAAATCAAGCATGTATAATCTATTAACCAATGTACCTTGTGTAATTAAGGAACCATTCCTCAATGCTTTCAACTTCCCATTTAATATTGAAAAATCAAATCCTTCATTATCCAAAATAGGAATTGAAACATTGTTCTTAACAAGATTAGGTGCATAGTAAATCAAATCAAGAATAATACAAGAATTTCCTAAGTTTAGTATTATTACGCCTTGGGCCTCAGTTGCAACTCTTGCTCCATTTCTGAGGAGAATAATCATATCTCCTTCACGTAGACTCCTTTTTCTTTCCCTCCTTTATAGGGTATTACAAAGGTGATAACCACATGTGGTATCAAATACCTATGAGGAAGAATTAGTCGTCAAATGCACATCAAAGAAATACATATCTTTTAAAGAGTAGCTAGGTAAGCTTTGTAGTTTTTTCTTCCAATGACCCTTTTCACCATAACGAAAATAATTTGCATCAATTTTAGTCTTTTTCTTAACTCTCTTGAAACTCTTCTGGGTTGTTTCCCTTTTGTGGAAGAACTCTTCTTCCTCTTATCTCTATTTCTAAGGCCCCCAGGACTCTTCAACTTGGAGAAATATGCCATCATAAGAGGTTTTTCTTTTCTCATAGTCACTTCTGTAGTCACTAACATGTTCACCAATTCATTGATCATAACTATTTACTGGACATATTAAAGTTCATAATGAATTGGTTGAATGAGGGTGACAATGATTGGAGGATCAAATCCATGTAAAAGTTATTATCTATGATCATGTCGAGTTATCCAAGCTTTTCAATGAGTTTAATCATCTTTAGCCTGTGATCATGGACACTTGCCCCTTTACTCATCTTTATCCTAAAGAGCTCCTTAGACAAAGCAAACCTTTTGTGTCTAGTTTGAACACCATACAACTCTTGTAGGTGTGTGTAGATCTTAGAAGCATGTTTCATGTGCTTATGAGTATCTTGGAGCTCATTAATCATGGATGCCAACATGAGGTATTTAACTTGTAGATCATTGTCCATAAATTTTGTGAACACTTCATGAACTTCATTGGTTGCTTCATTAGCTAAAGTATTTGGTGGACTTTGATCAAGAACATACGTCCTCTTATCGGAGTCAAGAATTATCTTAAGGTTTCTCAACTAACCTTGGAAGTTAGGCTAGGTGAGTTTATTGGTTTCCAAAATGCTTGCTAGTATATTTTTAGCTATTTATTTATTGAATATTTCAAAAATCTATATGAGACAAAAAAAGAGAATTAGAATGTGATTGAGTTTGATATTAAAAAACACGTTTATGGTTTTTCAAGCATATTTTTCTCCTACTATTTTATCAAATCCTACACCCTAAGAAGAATTCAAGAAATCATATTTCCTAATGAGAATCAAGACTCTAATAACTTGCCAATAGACCCCCGTGATAGAGTGCTATCCACGAGCAATTGAACGGTAAACAACTTTTGATGACTGCATCCATGTAATTCTTGATATATTTTACCTCACTTTTCTTATAGACCCACGTGACCTATGCCATCTATACTACTAAGTGTTAAGTCAAATCCACCAATCAAATTTTATCTCAAGATGGTCTCACGACATCCCCTGTGATCGAGTGATAATGCATGAGGGTTCCCAAGTCAAAGATGCTTCTCATGCTAAGTGTATGCTTATTGTTTTCCTTCTAAGTGTGACCCCCGTGATCGAGTGCCATCACAAAAAATTGGTAGCATCATTATGGCATACACTATTGGTGAAAGGCTTGGATTAATTAAAATATTTTTAATTTGCATACATTTTACCTTAATATTTGAAAATACTTAGATGTTCTAAGTGAAGGTTTATTTTTTGGCTTGCAAAGATCTCATCACTTTATCTTCTTATTTAGGTTCTTTATATCCTAATCATACAACTCATCAAGAGAATATGGAAAGCGTAAATAAGTAAATAGCCTAGCATGCTCCTACAGTAGGATGACCATGAGCCTAACCAAGTGATGCACTTAGAGCCATAGGTGCATCACTTTGGTTGATTTTAAGTAGGTTCAATTAAACTAAACTATTATATGACTGTATCCCATACATTCATGGGTCTTCAATGGGCTTCCATGCCTCAATTGGACTCCTTACTCTATGCAACATTTACATGAAATGGAAATTCTCACACCTAGTGGTTCTACTCTCATAACTTTTACAAGATAGAATAAGACACATGCAAGCCCCATTTAATACAACCTATTTCAACAACTTTGAAACAAATAAAATCAATTAAAAGGCTCATGATCAACTCCATTCATTCATCATTCATTCAATAATTAAATAAACAATAAATAAATCTAGAATTAAAACTTAATTCTAGCAATTAAATGCTCATTTCATAAATAAATAATTGAACCAAGCATAACACTTATGCCATTAATTGGAGATCAACTTTAACCAATTTTCAAAAGCATTCAAATATGTCAAACATAATTTCGAGGCATAGCACAACACTCGTGCAACTAATGTGTGGTGTAAAAACTTGTTGAGCATTAAAGGAGTTGAGAAAAAAACTCAAGGCTCACCAAACACCCTTAAAACTGAGCTGTTTGGCAGCCCTCGATGCACGATTGGGTAGCCTATGTTCACAGTGTGCGCACACTGCCCGGCTAGCACCTAGGCTGTGCCGACAACCTTGGCTTTTGAGGGTTAAAGCTTGTTAAGTGTGTTCTCCACTCAACTTTAATACACCAAAAATTTTAGCACATGTTCTCAACATCATAACACACATTTTAGATCAATTTCTAGATTCAAAAAACCTTTTAAAACTGGGAAATACAAGTGCTCAAACATGCTTTCAAAAATTAGAAAAAGTAAGAATCAAATTCTTTAAATAATTTTAAACAAAATTTGAATCATATTGGGTCCAAAATAGACCAAAACTCTTTTAGTCATAAATCAACATGCTATATCAACATATAACATCAATTAATGCCAAAACACCTTTCAACATTAATTACTATGAATTAAAATATACTACCTACATGAATTAACATTTAAATTACATAATAGCATGTTTTTAATTCATCAATCAAGAAGCTACATACAAATCTACCAAATTCCCCAATCCATCATTTGAATCAAGAATGTGGTGATGAAGTTCAATCCATCACATGAATCAATAAACTAAGCAAAATCCAAATCTAAGCATGATTTAGGCTATGATACCACTTAAAAGCAAAACAGGCACTAGGATCTATAATCAAAACTTCAAAACATAAAACAACTAGTGCCTACAAGCATCCTAGGGATCTAATCATTCCTTGGATTCAAATTTAGATATAGGATTGCCTTGATAAGCAAATTCAAGATGAAACATGTGAACACTTTATCAGTTCCAGAATCTGCTTACTCGTGGCATAGCAAAAGGATTGCTATGATCTATTTACCAAATCTTCTCCAAATATTCTGGAAAAATTAATGGAGATAGAAAACACATTAGATAATCTCCATTCAAAAATTCAAATTGATTAGAACTCTAGATTATCTTGGGTAAAATTGCAAAGTCAGACCTCGCTTAGAGAGCACTCCAGAAATAGAGCAAGGCATACATCTTGCCTCTATTGAAATAGTCCACACACCAATGAGACTTCATAATTCTATAGTTCATAAGTTAGAATAGAACTAGAGAATTGATAATGGAGAAAGCCAAAAATTGTTAGGAGGAGGAAGAAAGAAGCTAAGCCTTTAGCTCACAAAATGTTAGCTTGCAAAAGGAGTTATTTTGGAGGGAAATGAAGAATTTAATTCTTTACACCTTTTGGCACATCTAAGTTCTCCCACTGGCCGAGCCCCTTACTATATCTATATATAGATGTGGATTTGTGTGATGCCTAGGTGGCATCATACATTCCATAGAGAGAGGGGGGGTGGCAAAGGGGGTGCTTAGGTGGCAAAAGGAATCCAAATATCATTTGAATTTTATTTGCATCTTAATTATATTTGGAATCTCATTTCAAATTAATTAAGATGCCATCTCAAATCTCATTTAAGTCTTCTCTCCAAAATTCATTCATCCTTATTAATCAAATTAAACTCTTTAATTTAATTAATTACTTTTTAACTTAACTCTTTAAGTTAAACTAGCTTAACTTTTTAAGCTCAATCGTTAACTTAACTCTTTAAGCTAACTTGACTAATTGATGGTCATGTTGGCACCAAATAATTAAATCCTTAATTATTGGTCTAATTTAACTTTTTAAATTAGTTGATTAATTTAATACTTAAATCAGTTAAGCCAAAATTGACCTTCAAACTTGGCACCAAAATTTGGTCCATTAGGATAGAGAGATCCCTTTTCTAACTCCTTAGAAAATTCTCTCCATTAATTAGGAAGCTAATTAAATTTTGTGTGTGACCTAATAGGATCTATCATTCATTAGACATGGGCTTATAACTCTTTGTGACTTTTGAATATTTTAATATTCATTCTAGTTTAAAACTCCTTTTAAACTAGTCGACTCAATTCAATTAATCTTATTAATTGAAGAGTACCTAATCTCCATGGTCGATGTCCAACCTCAAGCCCATGGAGCCCAACTAATTGGCCAAAATGAATATTTTAGAGAACTATCATCGCTCCACGCATGCCATGCAAATATGGTCTCTTTGTCTCCTATCTTCCAAAAGAGATTTAGGGCAAGATATTTGTCGGCTCTTCATTAGCCTTGATACTATGTATCTATTCTCAATGTTTGAATCTATTTGTGTGACCTTACCTTTGAAAAATGAATTTTCAAAATTGTCACACCACCTTGCATAGGGATTTCTTAAAATTGATCATTATAGAACATATAGGAGATGTACTCGCCTTTCATAATAGTGAAGAGTCATATTTCATTTTGGATCTCACAAACCTCTATACTAAGTAGCTCATACCCAATGTCAACCTGAAAGACTTGCTAAGTGGTCAAGGATGAGTCAACGCATGAGGACTGGACACAAGGTTACCATGGATCCTCAGGTCAGAGGACTAATAATATGCACTAGCATAAGCAAGAGAACTAGCTACTACCGACTTGCCATTTTGGCTATCTAGTGGATTCTCTGATGGGTTTTTAGTGCTTTGTTCTCTAACAAGCACCCACTAACATGTACCTATATCTCATATAGTTGCTCTTGAATGGAGTAATCTCCAATCCTTAGATTTGTGCATCGTAAATGCAAGCATATCTAGATCTTAGATGCCCCATCTCATAAGATCCTATGACTTGGAAGTTTTAACATCACGGCTGTGTGAAACTTATTTCATAGCCACCAAACCAAGTCCCACAGTTTTAGGTGGTCTAGGGGCTTTATCCAAATGCAAGTGAAATATAATAGAGTATAAGATAAAGGTGGCCATATAAAGAATATTATTTAATTAAGATTATTTTATAAGGTAATAGTTTGTATAAGGCTAATCTTATTGGCTTGTAGGGTACTATTGCAATACTATTCCTATCTCCCAAAAAAGGCTAGGGCAAGATGTTTGATTCCTTTTGTGACCTCATATTTGAAAATGCTATCTCAAATTGTAACATCGCTTTGTGCAAGGATTTCTTAGAATTAATCATTATAGAACATAGGAGATGCATTCATTCTTCACAAAGACAAGGAGTCAGATTCCCTCTTGGATCTCATAAACCTCCATGCTAATTAGCGCACACCTAATCTCCACCCAAAAGATCCATTACATGGTTAAGAAAAAGTCAAAGCATAAGAACCAAACACAAGGTTGCCTGGACCCTTAGGTTAGAGGACTAATAATACACACTAGTATAAGTAAGAGAACTAGCCACAGGGCTATCTAGTGGATTGTCCTGTAGGTCTTCAATGCTTTATTCTTTAACAAGCACCTACTAATATGCACCCGTATCTCATACAGTTGCTCATGGAATAAGGCAATCTACAACCCTTAAATTTATGTATTATTAGTGCAAGTCTATCCAGATCTTAGATGCCCTATCTCATAAGATCCTATGGCTTGGAAGATTTAAGATCACGACTGTGTGCAACTTATATTCCATGGTCACAAAATCAAGTCCTATAGTCATAAGTGATCTGAGGGTTTCATCCAAATTCTAATGAAGTGAAACAAAGTATAAGATGAATATGACCATATAAGGAATATCATTCAATCAAAATTTTACTATGAGTGAAATAGTTTACAAGGTCAATCTCATTAGCTTGTAGGGTACTATTCCAATAATGATAACTATGTATCTATTTTTGATGTTTGATTTCTCATTATGACCTCAACCTCTATATTATGACCACTTTTCTAAATTGTCATATCACCTTGTGCAATAATTTCTTTGGATCAATCATGTTAGAATCGATAGAAAATCAATCCATTTTTCACAAATGGATGAGACAGATCCCATCTTGGAACTCACCAACCTCTATACTTATGTCGCTTGTGCCAACCTAAGCCTTGGGCGACCCATAATATGGTTAGAGTAAAATCAAAGAACAAGGACCTAAATGAAAGGTTACTATAGAATCTTAAGTCAAAGGACTAATTGTATGCACTATCATAAGCCAAAGAACTTGCTACTATTGATGTGCCACTATGGCTACCTCATGGATTCTCTAAGCGAGTCTTTAGTGAAATTATTCTCTAATCAACATCTATTAATATGTATCTATATCTGACATAGATTGCCCATGAAATAGGGTAATATTCAACTCTTTGAATATGCATTATTAGTGCAAGTCGATTCGAATCTTAGATACCTTACCTCATAGATTCTATGACTTGGAATATTTAAAATCATAACCATAGAAACTTGTTTCGTGACCATCATCATATGTGTGACCAAGTCTCGTAGTCCTATATGATTTAAGGGCTTTAACCAAATGCATGTGAAGAAATCATAAATGCATAAGATGAAAATGGCAATTTGATTAAATATTATTCAATTAAAATTATTACGTGAAGTAGTTCTACATGCTAATCTAATTGGCTTGTAAGGTACTATTTCAACACTAGAAATATAAAAAAAGTTAAAAATATCAAAAATATCAAAAACACAATGAGAGCTATGCATAATATCATGCTATTACAGCATATTCGATGATTATGTCCTTGAAACTTTTGAAGTTTGTAGATGCCATCATGAGACTAAGGGTTAGGATTATCCTAAACCTAATTTATGAATTTTTCACATATCTTTTGATCTACTATAATCCCAAGGGATTAGGAGCACCATGATATAGGACCTATATCTGTTTCTCATAATTTAGAATGATTTTTGAGGTTAAATCAACTGTGGAAGTTTAGCCCAGTTGGTTATTGGTTTCCAAAAATAACATTAAGTGGAATTTTAGTCTTTCTTGATATTTCTCAAATTCTCAAAGGCAAAAAAGAGAATATAAACATTGATATTGAAAAAACATTCATGGTTTTTGAAGCATATTTTTCTCCCACTATTTTATCAAATCCTTCATCCTCTAGAAGAATTCAAAAAATTACATTTTCTAGTGAGAATCAAGATCCTAAGGATTTGTAAGTAGACCCCTACTTTGAGTGCCATCTACAAACAATTGAAAGGCAAGCAACGCTTGCTAATTACATCTCACGCAACTCTTTATTTATTTTGCCTCACTTTTCATGTGGACACCCTGCTTTAAGTGCTAATGTGTGGTAAGTCTTAAATCAAAAGTGCATCGTATGCTAAGTATATGCTCATAGCTTTCTTCATAAGTGTGACCCTCGCTTCGAGTGCCATTACACAAATTCGATAGCATTGTCATGGCATAAACTATTGGTAGAAGGTATGAATTAATTAAAACTTTTTTAATTTATATCCATTTTGACTTGATATTTGAAAGCATTTAAACATTCTAAGTGAAGGGTTTTTGCTTGCAAAGATCTCATCATTTTATCTTCTTATTTAGGTTTTCTACATCCTAATCCATGCATCACATAAATCAATATGATATCAAAAACATAAATAAGTAAATACATTTAGCATGCTCCCAGGGTGGGATGATGTTGAGCCTAACCAAGTGACGCACTTAAAGCTATAGGTGTATCACTTGGTTGATTTTAAGTGGATTGATTAAGCTAAGCTATTACATAAGTGCATCCCATACATTCATGGGTCTTCAAGCCTCTTTGGATATTCTTTACTTATTGCAACTTTTACTAGAGAAAGAAAATCTCACTCCTAGTGATTACTCTCATAACTTTTATAAAATAGAATAAGAGACATGCAAGCCCCATTTAATACAACACATTTCAACAACTTGAAAGAAATAAAACCAATATTAAAAGACTCAAAATCATCCCCATTCATTCATCATTCATTCAACACTTAAATAAACAATAAATAAATCTAGAATTGATGATCAATTCCAACAATTAAGTGCTTATTTCATAAATAAATAATTTAACAAGCATAACATTTATGCAATAAGTTGGAGACTAACTTCAACAAAGGTGCATATTATTGAGAACTTGCACAACACTTGTGCATCCATAAAATATGATTTAACATCATTTCTAGCCACCAAAGGAGCCAAAAACTTGCTCAAGACTTGCCCAACCAAGTCGAGTGCTTGCCCTTGGATAAGTAGACTACTTGGGGCTAATTGATGATAATAGAGATGTATTCTCAAAGGTCAGAGATTAACAGTTGACCCCTTATCTATCATGGTTCTTGTTATATCCAATCTATTAAGGTATCCTAAAATAAACAAAGGCTTCTTATGCTTAATGAGTCTTAGTTGCAAGTAATCATTTGTAAATGTGATCAAAGCCCTCGACATAAGTTGGTTTACTATTTCTCATCTCAACTTAGTTAACTTTATTAGAAAACTCCTTTGGGTTTGTTATTTGTATAGTATATTAAGGACCCCCTTAGTTCTGCAGATATCTTCAATACATTATATACGTTGAGGAATGTAGAAAGATTTTTGAATTGGCCAAAATGAATGCTCTTGAGAACCATTATAACTCTAGCATACCATGCAAATATAGTCTTTCCACCTTTTATCTTTAGAAAGAGGCCTGGGGCAAGATATTTGTTGCTCTTTAATAGCCTTGAAACTAGATCTCTATTCTCAATGTTCAATTTCTTTGTGTGACCTTATCTTTGGAAAACTTCTTTCCCAAATTATACACCACTTTGCATGAGGATTTCTTGGAATCAATTATTACAGAATATATAGAAGATGCACTCGCATTTCACAAAAACATGGAGTTGGATTCTATCTTGGATTTCACAAACCTCTATGCCAAGTAGGTTATACCCAATCTCAACCTAAATGGCCTGCTAAGTAACTAAGGATGAGTTAAAGCATAAGGACCAAACATAAGTTTACCATAGATCCTTAGGTCAGAGCACTAATAATATGCATTAGCATAAGTGGAAGAATTAACCACTACCGATATGCCACTAAGGTTATCTAGTTGATTCTTCAAGTGGGTTTTCAATACTTTGTTACCTAACAAGCACTCACCAATATACACCTGTATCTCATACTATTGTTCATGGAAAAGAGCGGTATCTAACTCTTGGATTTATGCATCGTTAGTGCAAGTCTATCTAGATTTTAGATGCTTTGCCTCATAAGATCCTATGCTTTGAAAGATTTAAGATCATGATCATGTAAAACTTATTCCATGGTCACCAAACTAAGTCCTATAGTCATAAGTGATCTAAGGGCTTTGTCCAAGTTCCAGTGAAGTAATATAGAGCATAAGATGAAGATATCTATATAAAGAATATCATTTAATCAAGATTATTTTACAAGAAAATAGCTTTATAAGGCCAATCTTATTAGCTTGCTAAGCACTATTCCAATAAAGTTGACCATGGTGTCTTGTTTGGAACTCTTCCAACTTACCATGCCTTACTTGAGGCAAAATATAAATCCTAATGTGGATTTAAGATCATGTTCTCTGGATTGGAAACTATAATTCGAAAACCTTTCAAATTTCAATTCTCCATTGTCATAAACTAAAAATAAATCCTTAGTTCTTCTCAAGTAAATTTCACCGAGGTTGGATTGAAAATAACTCGCAACACTAAGAGTGTGTGCTACATTCAGTCTAGTACATTGAATGGCATATATTATGCTCCTTATCGTAGATGCATAAGATATGTGGGATATTTTTTCTTTCTCATCTTTAATCTTAGGGGCTATAAACTTGGAGAGATGAAGATCATATTCCACAGGGAGGAATACCTTCATGGATTCTTCCATACTAGACCTCTTCAATATCTTGTCAATATGTGTGATTTAGGAGAGCCCAAACATCCTTTTTAATCTATCTCTATAGACCTATATTCCTAATACATAGGATGCTTCTCCCAAATTATTTATAGAGAATTGAGAAGATAACTATACTTTAGTACACTTTAACCTTTCTCTCTCATTCCTAATAAGAAAAATGTTATTGACATAAAGCATAATAAACTGTATCAAACTCCAACTAGCTTTTCTATACTTACAAAGCTCATATACTTATTTGACAAAGTCAAATGATTTGACTGTCATATCAAATAGTATGGTCCAACTTAGGATGCTTACTTTAGTTCATAAATAGACCTTTGGAGTTTGTAAACCTTTTTCTCACTCCCTTTAGCTGTAAAACCTTGTGGTTGCTCCATATAGATTTCCTTTTCAATGTTTCCATCGAGAAAAGTATTCTTTATATCTATTTGCCATATCTCATAGTTGTAGTAAGTGGCTATGGCAAGCATAATCCTAATGGACTTCAGTATAATGATTGTTGAAATGGTTTTCCTAAAATCAATACTGGGTCTTTGAGTATAACCTTTTGCCATACTAGTCTAGCTTTAAAGGTTGTTACTTCTCCATCAACTCCTAGCTTTCATTTGTAGATTCACTTGCAACCAATGGGTACCATACTTATTTTTGTGGATTTTGGAATAACATGATTATCTTGAACTTCATCAAGTTCAATGATATCACTTTATCTATCCAATAGAAACTCCTTTTTGAAAAAAGGTGATGAAGTGATATGTAACACAAGGATCCAAGTTATAAAGTAAACATAGCTAAATAAAAACTTGACTACACTTTATCTAAGGATCTAATCATGCTATTAAGATGGATCCAGAGCAGAATAATACTTAGATCACTTAAATCTAAGGAAGAACTTGATGATAATGTTGAACTCTTCAAAACTTGCATAATTTGATGCAACAGAGATGTGGCGACAATTACCCAAGTAAATCACCTCAAATTGAACTGAAATTTAGACAACAACTCCTCAACATATTGAGGACATCTAATGAAAGTTTCAACAAAAATAGAAATTGGCAAGGTCACCACCTTGGAATATTTTAACATCATGACTGTGAAGACTTATTTCATGATCACCACCTAATGTGTGATCAAGTCTCATAGTTTTGTGTGATCTAAGGGCTTCAACCAAATGCTAGTGAAGTAAAATAAGCAAAAAGTAAAGATGGCCATTGATTATGATATCATTAATCAAGATTGTATCATAAGTGAAATAGTTTATATGTCAATTTAATTTGCTATTGGGTAGTATTCCAACAATTGTCTACTTGCTCTAAAGCTAATTTCCCATATTCTTAATGCCTATCTTCTCCAGATATACTTTAAAGACCTTTTTTGTCATAGGTTTAGTTTATGGTGTTGGAATAGTGCCCCACAAGCTAGTTAGATTAGCCTTGTAATGTTGGAATAGTACCTTGCAAGCTAATGAGATTGGCCTTGTAAACTATTTCACTCATGGTACAATCTCAATTGAGTGATATTTTTTATATGGCCATCTTTATCTTATGCTTTATTTCATTTCATTGGCATTTGGATAAAGATTTTAGATCACTTATGACTGCGGGACTTGGTTTGGTGACCGTGGAATAAGTTTCACACAATCGTGATCTTAAATTTTCCAAGTCATTGGATTTTATGAGACGGAGCATCTAAGATCCAAATAAACTTGCACTAACGATGCATAAATTCAAGGGTTGGAGATTGCTCCGTTCTATGAGCAACTATATGAGATACGAATGCATGTTAGTGGGTACTTGTTAAAGAACAAGACACTAAATACCCATCAAAGAATCCACTAAATAGTTGCAGTGGCAAGTCAGTAGTCGGTCGTTCTTCTGCTTGCGCTAGTGTATATTATTAGTCCTTTGACCTATGGATCCATGGTAACCTTGTGTTCGATCCTCAAGTTTTGACTCATCCTAGGCTATCTAATAGGTCTTTTGAATTGAGATTAGATATGAGCTACTTGGCATGGAGGTTTGTGAGATCTAAGATGAAATTTGACTCCTCATTATTATGAAGGGCGAGTACATCTCCTATGTGTTCTATGATGATCGATTCCCAGAACTCTTTGCACAAGGTGGTGTGATAATTTGAAAAAGGAGTTTCCCAAATGTGAGGTCATACAATAGGGATCGAACATCAAGAATAGAGATATAGTATTGAGGCTATTAGGGAGCTGACAAATATGTTACCCTAGGCTTCTTTCAAGAGATAGGAGACAAAATGACCATATTTGCATGGCATGCATAGAGTGATAATGGTTCTCCAGAATATTCATTTCAGCCAATTAGTAGGGCTCCATGGGCTTGAGGTTGGACATCAATCATGGAGATTGGATACTTTTCGATTAATGAGATTAATTGAATTAAGTTGATTAGTTTAAAAGGAGTTTTAAACTAAAATGAATATAAGATATTCAAAAGTCATAAGAAGTTGTGAACCAATGTCCAATAAATGGTAAAACCTATTCAATCACACATAAAATCCAATTAGCTTCCTAATTAATGGAAAGAATTTTCTAAGGTGTTAGAAAATGGTGTCTCCTAGTAGACCGATTTTTTGGATTGATTGATTTAAGTGTTAAATTATTAAACTAATTTAAGAGTTAAATTAGACCAATAATTAAGGATTTAATTATTTGGTGCCAACATGACCATCAATTGGTCAAGTTGACCTAAAGAGTTAAGTTAACGAATTTAGCTTAAGGAGTTAAGTTAGTTTGACTTAAAGAGTTAAGTCAAAGGATAATTAATTAAATTAAAGAGTTTAATTTGATTAATTAAGGAAGAATGAATTTTGGAGGAAAGACTCAAATGAGATTTGAGATGGCATCTTAATTAATTTGAAATGACATTCCAAATATAATTAAGATACAAATGAAATTCAAATAAGATTTGGATTCAAATTTTGCCACCTAAGCAACCCCACTTGGCTCCCTCTTATGTGTTATGTGATGCTAACTTCGCATCACACATTTTTAGCCTCTATATATAGAGATAGAGAGAGGCAATCATGTATATCACATTTGGTATGAAGAATTAAATTCTTCATTTCCTTCTAAAACATTTGCAAGCTAGCATTTCATATGGTGAAGGCTAAGCTTCTTTCTTTATCTTACTACCCTAAATTTGGCCTTTTTCATCACTAGATATCTGGTATTATTCTAACTAAAAGACTAGAGATCTAGGAATATCTCATTGGTATGTGGACTTTTTCAATAGAGGCAAGGCGTTTGACTTGCTCAATTTCTGGATATTCATTTGCGTGAGGTCCAACTTTATGATTTTCTTTAATGTTTCAGATGGTCAATCAATCTAAAATTTTAAATGGAACTTCTTCAAGGTGTTGGATATATCAAGTAATTTTTCCAGAATTTTTGGAGGCGATTTGCTAGGGCGATTGTTGTAATCCTTTCGCTGTGCCATGAATAGGTAGATTCTAGAATCAGTAAAGTGTTCACCTGTTTATTCTTTGACTTGCTTATCAAGGTAATAATCTATCTAAATATGAATCCAAGGCATGATTTGATCCTTTTTATGCTTGTAGGCACTAGTTACTTTATACTTTGAAGTTTTGATTATAGATCCTATTGCCTATCTTGCCTTTAAGTGGTATCGGAGCCTAAATTGTGTTTAGATTTGGATTTTTTTTGGTTGGTTGATTCATGTGATGGATTAATCTAGATCACCATATTTTTGATTCAATTGATGGATTGGAGAATTTGGTTGATTTGTGTGTGGCTCCTTCGTTGATGAATTAAAAGCATGCTATTATGTAATTTAAGTGTTAATTCATATAGTTAGTATGTTTTAATTCATAGTGATTAATGTTGAATGTTGATTTGGCATTGATTGGTGTTATGTGATGATATAACATATTGAATTATCATTGAAAGAGTTTTGTTCATTTTTGGATCCAATTGGATTGGAGTTTGGTTGGGAATTTTTGGAGAATTTGATTCTCACTTAGACTTGACTTGTGAAGCATGTTTGAGAACTTTAATTTTTAGTTTTAAAATGAGTTTTAGATTTAAAAATTGGTCTATAATATGTGATTTAATGTTTAGAATTTGTTCTATAATTTTTGGAGCACAAACATTGAGTTAAAAATCAGTTTGACTTGCCTTTAACCCCAACACTAGGGCCATCGGCCAGCTTTGTGCAAGTTGCTAGGGCTGTAGTTGCCTAGTGACATGCTTAGCTTGGCCAGCAGCCACTAGTTGAGGGTTAGGTAGGTTTTAAGCCATATTTTTAGCTCCTTAAGTGGCTAAAAATGACGTTAAATCATATGTTGTGGATGAACATATGTTGTGCAAGTCCTTAAAATAATGTTTAACATTTTTGTTGCTTCTTAAAACTTGTCAAAGTTGATCTCCAACTTGTGGCATAAGAGTTATGCTTGGACCAATTATTTGTTTATGATATAAGCATTTAATTATTGGAATTAATTGTTAATTATAGATTTATTTATTATTCTTTCAATTATTGAATGAATGATGAATGAATAGAGATGATCATGAGCCTTTAAAATTGATTTTATTTATTTAAAGTTGTTGAAATGGGTTGTATTAAATGGGACTTGCATGCTTTTGTTCTATCTTGTAAAAGTTATGAGAGAAAAACCACTAGGTGTGAGGATTTCCATTTCATGTAAATGTTGCATGGAGCAAGGAGTTCAGTGGAGGCATGGAGGCTATTTGAAGATCCATGGGTGTATGGAATACACTCATATAATAGTTTAGTTTAATTCAACCCACTTAAAATCAACCAAAGTGATGTACCTATAGCTCTAAGTGCATCACTTGGTTAAGCTTATAGTCATCTCACCCCATGAGCATGCTAAACTATTTACTTATTTACACTTTTCATATCCTATTGATATATGAGATGTATGATTAGGATATAAAAAACCTAAACAAGAAGATAAAATAATGAGATCTTTGCAAGCAAAAATCCTCAACTTAGAACATCTAAGTATTTTCAAATATTAAGTCAAAATGGATATAAAGTAAAAGAGTTTTAATTAATCCAAGCCTTTCACCAATAGTATATGCCATGATGATGTTACCAATTTTGTGTGATGGCACTCGATCATGGGGGTCACACTTATGAGAAAAGCTGTGAGCATACACTTAGCATAAGATGCACCTTTGACTTGGGGAACTCTTATGCATTGGCACTTAATCATGGGGGATGTCGTGAGGCTGTTTTGAGAGAAAGTTTGATTGGTAGGTTTGACTTAACGTTTGGTAGTATAGATGGTGCAGGGTTACGTCGGTCTATATAAAAAGTGAGGAAAAATATATCAAGAGTTACATGAGATGTAACTAGCAAAAGTTGCTTATCCTTTGATTGCTTGTGGATGGCACTCAGTCACAGGGGGTCCATTAGCAAGTTATTGGAGCCTTGATTTTCATTAGAAATTTGATTTTCCAAATTTTTTTTGGGGGTGAAGAATTTGATAAAATAGTAGGAGAAAAATATACTTGAAAGACCATGACATGTTTTAATATTAAATTCAATCACATGCTCATACTCTCTTTTTTACCTTTGAGGATTTATGAAATGTCAAGAATGTTTAAAATTCCACTCAATGTTTTATTGGAAACCTATAAACCAATCGCGCCAAACTTCCATGATTGACTTAACCTCAAAAATCATTCTAGATTCCTAGAAATGGATTAGGTTCCACATCATGGTACTCCTAATCCCTTTAAGATTAATGTAGATCTACAAATATGTGAAAATTTCACGAATTGGGCTTAGGATCATCCTATCCCTTAGTCTTGTAATGGCATTTACAAACTTTAAAAGTCTTAAGGACACATAAATTATACCTTGGTTAAAGTTTACAAAGAGTTGTAAAATAAATGAGGTATGAGAAGTTCATGTTGTCAAAGGAGACTTTTCAAGCTAAGATGGATATGAAGTCATATGTCATCGACTGTGGTCTAAAGATGATTAGGCTTGAAGAATCTTTTTGGCTTGGACATAGTAATGGACAATGATCTCTATGTGGATTTCATCCTCACATTGGGTTAAGTTTTATACATCAAAATGTTGATCTGGACAGAGGCTACTATGAAAAGGCTAAACCTTTGACACATGTTTCCTCGTCGAAGTCTATGGGCCCTAGGGTGCTAGAAAAAGAGGTAAAAGGAAAAATGTTCTTTGTTTATGGGAAAACAACTATCAAAGGCACTTGAAGGAGTTAAGAAGATCATAGAGGAAATAGTCAATAATTATTTGTTTCTACTTGGGCAAATAGGCCATTGGAAGCACTATTGCAAAGAATACCTTACAACCCTTAAGAATGGCATGTACTTTATTGAGGTGCATTTAGGATGAATTTTTCCTAATGGATATATGATATCGCATGTGGTTCTTTTCTTTGTAAGTTGTTACAAAAGAATAGAAAGAAGAATAGAACTAAGTGATATGGACATGATCCACCGCCTTGGATAAGGAGCAAGAGTTGTGTCCAAAGCCAAAGCTATACAATAAGTTAGATTTAGAGAACTCTATACTTGTATAAGACCTTTGTCATATAGTACCATATATTGTTGAGAACATTATTTCAATTTCTATTTTGGATAGCATAGGATTTGATCCTTTTATATTAAATGGGAGGTTGAAGGCATTAAAAAATGAGTTCTTTAGTTGCTTGTGGTATAATTAACAAAGGATTGTACATATTAGATTCTCAACCATCACTAATGCACTCTTAACTAAGTAAGAAATTAGATATCCAAGATAATGCCATGATGTATATAGGAGTTGGTCATATCTCCAAAAACTAGGATGAACAAGTTAGAAGCTCTCAAAGTACTAAATGTTAGTGGCATTGAGAACCTTTTTTCTTGTGAATCTTGTTTGAAGGGATAAATGACCAAATCTTTTTTTGTAGGACAAATGGAGCCCTCCACAAATCCTTTGAATTTGATCTATAAGAATTTTTCTGGACCACTAAGTGTTAGTGGGAAAGGAGACTATTTTTACTTTATTACTTTCACTACTGGTAATAGTTGGTTCGGACAAATGTATCTTATGAAGTACAAGTTTGAGGCCTCTGAAAAGTTCAAAGAGTATAGAAATGGAGTAGAAAAATAAAATGAACTTAGTATTAAAGTCGTTTGATTGGATTAAGAGGAAAAATACTTAAGTGCCATATTCTTAGATTATCTTAAGACGAATGAGATTCTTTCTGAATAGACTCCACTTGGCACCCCCTAACATAATGAAGTAGCTGAAAGGAGACACCGTACCTTGTTGTACATGTTATGTTCCATAATGAGCTTATTCAATGTGCCTATATCCTTTTGAGGATATGCTTGAATGATGGCAACAAAGTTACTAAGAGTAATACCTTTAAAGTCATACTAAAAACACCGTATGAGATATGGCATGGCAAAGTACCCTCTTACCATTATCTAAGGGTTTGGGGATCTCCCGCCTACATGAGTGGATAGTGGGAGATAAGTTGGATAGTAGATCTTTTTTGTATAAGTTTGTGAGATACCCAATAGTATCTATGGGTTTTTACTTTTATGATCCCTTGAAATAAAATTTTCTTGTTTTGAGGAATGATGCCTTTTTGGAAAATGAATTTCTATCAAATAGAAAAGCGTTGTAATTGAACTTGGTGAAGTTTAGGATGGTCAATAAATCCCACAAGTGGTAGAAACAAATAAATATCATAGAGCTTTACACACAACCTTTGAGAAGGTTGGATTGGATCAAGAAGTAACCTGAAATGTTTGGATTTCTTCATGCGACGAGATAATCAGATGATGATCCAAAGACCTATGAGGAAGCTATGTTGGACATAGACTCGGGACATTGGCTTGAAGCCATGAGATCCAAAATGGACTCTATGTACTCAAATAAAGTATGGACTTTAGTAGATCCACCAAAGGGAATAGTTTCTATTGGTCTCAAGTAGATCCATAAGCAAAATCTTGAGGGTAAATGGAGAAGTGGTGACTTTTAAGGTACGACTAGTGGAAAAGGGTTACAGTTAAAGACTCAGTATTGATTTTGAGAAAACCTGTTCACCAATTGCTATACCTAAGTCCATTTAAATTCTACTTGCTATAGTTGCATATTATGACTACAAGATATGGCAAATGGATGTGAAAATTGCTTTCCTCAATGGTGACATTGAAGAAGAAATTTAAATGGAGCAACCACAAAGTTTTATATCCAAACGAAGTGAGCAAAAGGTTTGCAAACTCCAGAGATCCATTTATGGACTTTAATTGGCATCCCAAACTTGGAACATACATTTTTGATAAGATAGTCAAATTGTCTGGCTTTGTCAAAAAGGTTTATGAACCTTGTGTGTACTAGTCTAGTGGGCTAGTGGGAGTAGTCTATGGTTTATTGTGCTTTATGTCGACGACATCCTTCTCATTGGGAATGAGATAGAAATGTTAGAGTGTACTAAAGTATGGTTATCTAAACAATTCTCTATGATGGGCTTAGGAGAAGCATTCTATGTATTAGGAATACGTATCTATAAAGATAGATCGGGGAGGATGCTGGGGCTTTCCTAGATCCTGTACATTGAACAAGAGACTAGAGAGGTTTACTATCGAAAAATCCAAGAGGGGATTCCTCCTTTTTAGATATGATCTTCATCTCTCCAACTCTATGGCCCCTTAGACTATCAACGAGAGACATAAAATATCCCACATACCTAATGCATCTATTACATAGAGCGCAATTATATGCTGTTCAATGTACAAGATCGAATATGGCACATTTACTAAGCATTACAAATAGGTTCCAATCTAATCTTGGTGAGAGTCACTTGTTAGCCGTGAAAACAATCCTAAAGTACTTGAGAAGAACTAAAGATTTATTTTTGGTATACAGCAATGGAGAATTGGAACTTGTAGCATTTTTGGATATTAGTTTCAATCCAATGTAGATGACCTAATATCCACTTTTTGATACATGTTTTGCCTTAATGGCAACATGGTGTGTTGGTAGAGTTCCAACTAGACACCATGGCCTAGATAAACACTCAGGTGAAATACTTTATAGTTTTGGAAACTAGAAAAGAAGGTGTTTGGATAAAAGCTTCATCCAAGGGTTGGATGTAGTACCTAGCATGCATAAGCCAGTGATATTCTTTAGAGGATAATTTAAGACTTAATCCAAGATGTCATCAATAATCTGAACACATTAAATGCATTATCATTTGATATATGATATCAATTGATAGAGTTGACAACTAAATGGATAAAAGTTGCATTAGAAAAGAATATAGCAGAACCAATGTATTAACCCCTAAAAGCTAAAGGTCTTTGTAGGATATCTTATGAAGATAGGTCTCAAGGCCACAGGGCATTAGCTTTAGGGCAAGTGAGAGATTGTTGGAATAGTGCTTTGCAAGCTAATGAGATTAGCTTTATAAAATATTTCACTCATGGTACAATCTTGATTGAATGATATTCTTTATATGGCCATCTTCATGTTATGCTTCCACTTCAATGGGATTTGAATGAAGCCTTTAGATCACCTATGACTACGGGACTTAGTTTGATGACCAAAGAATAAGTCTCATACAGTCCTCATCTTAAATTTTTCAAGTTATAGGATCTTATAAGATGGGGCATCTAAGATACAAATAGACTCGCATTAATGATACATAAATCCAAGAGTTGGAGATTACTTTCTTCCATGAGCAAATGTAAGAGATATGGGCGCATGTTAGAGAATAAGACACTGAAGACCTACCGGAGAATCTACTAGATAGCCTTAGTGGCAAGTTGGTAGTGGGTAGTTCTCTTGTTTATGCTAGTGTATATTATTAGTCCTTTAACCTGAGGATTATGGTAATCTTGTGTTCGGTCCTCATGCTTTAACTCATCCTTGATCACCTAGTGGGTTTTTTGGGTTGCGATTGGGTATGAGCTACTTGGCATGGAGGTTTGTGAGATCTAAGATGAAATTTGACTCTTTGCTATAGTGAAGGGCAAGTATATCTCCTATGTGTTTTATGGTGATTGATTCTCATCAGAACTCCTTGTACAAGGTGGTGTGATAATTTGGAAAAAGAGTTTTGTAAAGGTGAGGTCACACAATAGGGACCGGACATTAAGAATAGAGATATAGTATTGAGGTTATTATAGAGCCAACAAATATCTCATCTTAGGCCTCTTTTGGGAGATAGGAGATAGAAAGACCGCATTTGCATGGCAAGCAGAGAGCAATGGTGGTTCTCTAGAATATTTATTTTAGCCAATTAGTTAGGCTCCATGGGCTTGAGGTTGGACATCGACCATAGAGATTGGATGCTCTTCAATTAATGAGATTAATTGAATTGAGTTGACTAGTTTAAAAGGAGTTTTAAACTAGAATGAATATAAGATATTCAAAAGTCACAAGAAGTTGTGTGTCCATATCTAATGAATGGTAGAATCTATTAGGTCATACACAAAATTCAATTAGCATCTTAATTAATGGAGAGAATTTTCTAAGATGTTAGAAAATAGTGTCTCATAGTGGATAGATTTTTAGGGCCAACTTTGGCTTAATTGATTTAAATGTTAAATTAATCAACTAATTTAAGAGTTAAATTAGACCAATAATTAAAGAGTTAATTATTTGGTGCCAACATGACCATCAATTGGTCAAGTTAACTTAAAGAGTTAAGTTAATGAATTTAACTTAAGGAGTAAAGCTAGTTTGACTTAAAGAGTTAAGTTATAGGATAATTAATTAAATTAAAGATTTTAATTTGATTAATTAAAGAAGAATGAATTCTGGAGGGAAGACTCAAATGAGATTTGAGATGGCATCTTAATTAATTTGAAATGAGATTCCAAATGTAATTGAGATACAAATGAAATTGAAATAAGATTTGGATTCAAATTTTGCCACATGATCAACCCTACTTGGCTACTCCACCTTATGCATTATGTGATGCCCACTTGGCATCACATATTTTCAACCTCTATATATAGATATAGAGAAAGAAGGTCGTGTATATTACATTTTATGTGATGAATTAGCTTTATCATTTCCCTTTAAAACCTTTGCAAGCTAGCATTTCATGCGTTGAAGGCTAAGCTTTTTTCTTCATCTTCCTACCCTAAATTTGACCTCCATAATCACCAAATCTCTGGTTTTATTCCAACTAAAATACTAGAGATCTAGGAAGATCTCACTGGTGTGTGGACTTTATCAATAGAGGCAAGGCATGTGACTTGCTCAATTTCTGGAGATTCATTTGCATAAGGTCTGACTTTGCAATTTTCTCCAGGAAATTCTAGATGGTCAATCGATCTAAAATTTTAAATGAAATTTCTTCAAGGTGTTTTCTATATTCAGTAATGTTTCCAAAATTTTTGGAGACAATTTTGTAGGGTGATTGTTGCAATCCTTTCATTGTGCCATGAGCAAGCAAATTCTGGAATCAGTGAAGTGTTCACTTGTTTTTTCTCGAATTTGCTTATCTTGGTAATTATCTATCTAAATCTGAATCCAAGGCATGATTTGATCCTTTTTTCACTTGCAGGTACTAGTTACTTTATGTTTTGAAGTTTTGATTATAGATCTTAGTGCCTATCATGCCTTTATATAACTATTGCCTTGTAAGACAATCTTGATTGGATGATATTCGTTATATGGCCAGCTTCATCTTATCCTCTTTATTTACTTCACTTGTATTTAGATGAAGTCCCTAGATCACATAAGATTATGAGACTTAGTCATGCATTGGGTAGTGATCATAGAATAAGTCTCACAAGGTTGTGATCTTAAATCTTTAAAATCATATGATCTTATAAGACAGGGCATCTAAGATTTAGACAGACTTGAACTAACGATGCATAAATCCAAGGGTTGGGGATTAGTTCATTCCATAAGCAACTACATGAGATACGGGTGCATGTTTGTAGGTGCTTGTTAGAGAACAAAGTACTAAAGACCCACCTGGAGAATCCATTAGATAGTCGTAGTGGTAAGCACTGCTGCTTATGCTAGTGCATATTAGTCCTCTGACCTGAGGGTCCATGGTAACCTTGTGTTCGTTCTCTTGCTTTGACTATTTCTTAACCACTTAATGAGTCTTTTGGGTTGAGATTGGGTATGAGCTACTTGGTATAGAGGTTTGTGAGATCTAAGATGGAATCTGATGTCTTTTCTTTATGAAGGGTGAGTACATCTCCTATGTGTTCTATAATGATCGATTCCAAGAAATCTTTGCACAAGGTGATGTGATAAATTTGAAAGATGTTTCTAAAGGTGAGGTCACAAAGCAAATTGAATATTAAGAATAGAAACATAATATCAGGGCTACTAAGGAGCTGACAATTATATTACCCTAGGCCTATTTTGAGAGATAGGAGATGAAAGAGCCATATTTACATGGTGCGCTAATGCTAGAATGGTTCTTCAAGAGCATTCATTATGGTAAACTAGTTAGGCTCCATAGGCATGAGATTGCACCTCGATTGTGGAGATTGGGTACTTTTCAATTAATGATATTAATTAAATTGAGTCATTTGGTTTAAAGGAGTTTAAACTAACATGAATATTTGATATTCCAAAAGACACAAGGAGTTGTGAGTCAATGTCCAATGAATAGTAAAACCTAATGGATCATACAAAAAAGCTAATAACATGGTTTATTGAAGGAAGGAGAATTTTCTAATAGTTAGAAAATTTATGATCGATTTTTGGAAGAGGCAAAATTGTAGTGATTTTGGCTTGGTCAATTTAAATGTTAAATTGGTCAAATTAATTTATGAGTTAAATTAAGATCAATTAATTAAGAGTTAATTAATTTATGGCACATGACTATCAATTGGTCAAAATTAATTTAAAAGATGAGTTAATTTTAACTAGTTTAAATTGCTAAGCGGTTTGACTTAAGAGTTTAATTAAACAATTACTAATTAAATTAAAGTGTTTAATTTAATTAAGTTGGACAGATAATATTTGAGAGAATTATTAAATTAAGATTTCATTTAATAAGAATTAGAATTTAGTTGCAAGTTATTTCATTAGATAAAATTTGTGCTTCAATTAAATTCACTAATTACAAGTTAGTTGCCATCTAAACAAGGGACACTTTGCATCATCGTCTTGTGGGAGGTGTGTGACCACTCATATAAGGATATGGTAGAGTGGCCAGCCATACATATGTGAGGTTTGCACATTTTGTGTGTTTTGTTCCCAACCATATTGTGTAGTGGGAATCTAAGTTGTTAGCCTACTAATATTCTCTCCAACTCCCTCTACCCTCCATTCTCCACCTCTATATTCCTCGCCTTTCTTCTTTCATTCTTTGCAGATATTCCAACCATTCTATAGAGAATAGGCCATAGATTTGGTGTGTAGCATTTGCATTAGAGGCAATCTATTTTGGTTGCTTTTGCTCTTGATTGGAGTAGTTTTTGGCAGTCGGTGTTTGCTTGTTCTGAGAGTACCTATGGTGTTGTGATTGACCTAAAATTTAGATTGAAGAATATGCAAAGGGTTGAGGAGTTTTAGTAAAAATTTTAGCCCAAATAGAGGAGTCCATCTAAGTAAAAATTGGTGGTGATCCTGCTGCACTGGTGAAGAGCCTATTTGACAATTGGAGAGAGTTTTCTATTGCACTTTATTTTTCTGTTATCACCAAGGTATTTTGCTCTTATAAATATGAATTTCATGTATTTATAGATCCTTGTGGTGTTGTATGGGCTAGTTTATTCAATTTGTTTTGAAAATATTTGGATCCTAGTGCCACACAAACTTTCAAGTGGTATCGGAGCCATATTCATGCATGTATTTGGATTTTGCTTGACTTGGGTGATTGGTTCTTATGAAGAATTAATTAAAATCACCTTGTACTTGATCTATATTATGGGTTGGAGTGTATGGTTGATCTATATTATGGGTTGGAGTGTATGGATGATCTTGCTTGTGGCTCTTTGATTGATGGATTAAATCATGCTATTATGTGCTTTAATTGTTTAATCATGTGATAGGTATGTTATGATTCATTTTTGCTAATGTTAACTTTTGATTTGGCATTAGAAGATGTTATATTCTAATATAGCATGTTGTGGATGGCCTTAAGTTGTTTCTGTCATTTTTAGGTCCAATAAGATTGGATATTGATATGGGATAACCCAACAGGCCCGCTTAATATGCATAACCCAATATCACTTATGGGCCCTCGACAACAATCGCCTGGTTAAGCATACTGTTCCTAACCATGTTTGATGGGAGACTTCAAACCATTTAGCATATTCAACCATCTCTCTAGTTGACTGTCGTATTTGTTCAACTATAATGAACCAAATTGCTCACTTGGTGCTGACTTATACACTCGCTACATTTAATGTTCTGACAAACAGCATGCCTCCACATTAATGGCACATGACAGCCAATGCAGTCTCTACCACCAACTCTGCCACCAACCATGTCACTATCTTTGATAGGGAGACGCCCACCCAAAATACTATTTACCCTAAAAATAAGAGATAATGCCACCTGAAACAGTATTGGGATCTTGAATGACTATTAACCATTTGGCAAGGACTAGAGCCCTATACACCTAATAAGGGCACCTTAAACATATTACACACCTGGAGAAGGCTATAAATATCTCATTGGCAGCCACGCTCCAAGTAATGCCAAATACATTATAAGCTCTTAATATTCTGCTCGATTACCCTCTTTCGACCAGAACTAACTTGAGCGTCGGAGTGCCTTCGCTGGGGGTACCTCAGCTAGTTTATCGTGTGTTGTTGTTACAGATCTTAGATCTTGAGAAATATAGCAATTGGATCATTCAACCTTCTTGGTCGAGTTAGCCCAAACACCACCCTTTTCACTATAAATAACTTTCAACCTCATCAAATATAATTAGAGATTTTTGAAGAATATGATTCTTGCTTAAACTTATTTTTCAAGCTTCTTTGGGCACTTGATATTTTAGTATTAAAAAGGTGTTTTAATATGAAATATTCACCTATGTTGTGTGTTTTAATGTTTAGAAGTTGTTCTAAAATTCTTGGTGAACAAAAGTTGGACCCAAAAAGGCTTGACTTGACCATAAACCCCAAAACAGGGGTGTTACCAGCTCTTGGCAGCTCAGAGTAGTGCAGTGGTTGAGAGCTACTGCCCAGTAGTGTGCAAGCCTTAGCTAGTAGCCCCTAGTTGGGTTTGGGATAGGTTTTGAGCTTTTTCTTTGGTTCCTTTAGTGACCAAACTTGTTTTGAAACACACACATTGGTTGTACAAATATTGTGCAATGCCTTAAAATTGTGTTGAACACTTTTTGGTTTCTTTTAAAACTTATTAAAGTTGATCTCCAGTTGTGGCAAAAGTATGATGCACAAGTGTTATGCTTGTTTTTGTATGATCGATTATTTGTTAATATGATTAGCACTTAATTATTGGAATTGAATGTCATTTCTTAGTTTATTTATTGTTCATTTAAATGTTGAATGAATGATGAATGAATAGGGATGATCATGAGCCTTTTAATATTGATTTTATTTATTTCAGGTTGTTGAAATAGGTTATATTAAATGGGGCTTGCATGCGTCTTGTTCTATCTTGTAAAGGTTATGAGAGTAGAATCACTAGGAGTGAGGTTTTATTTCTCTTGTAAAAATTGCAAGGCAAAGAGTGTCCATAGAGGCTTGAAGACCTTGAATGTATGGGATACACTCATGTAATAACTTAGTTTAATCAACCTACTTAAAATCAATCTAGTGATGCACCTATGACTTTAAGTGTATCACTTGGTTAGGCTCATGGTCATCTCACCATAGAAGCATGCTAGGCTATTTACTTATTTATACTTTCCATATCCTTTTGATGGCTGAGATGTATAATTAGGATATAGAAAACCTAAATAAGAAGATAAAAATGATGCGACTTTTGCAAGCAAAAACCCTCTACTTAGGATGTCTAAGTATTTTCAAATATTAAGTCTAAATGGATACAAATTAAAAGAGTTTTAATTAATCTAAGCCTTCACCAATAGTGTATGCCATGACAATGCCACCAATTTTGTATGATAGAACTCGATCACGGGGATTAGACTTAGGAGGAAAGTTATGAGCAAGCACTTAGCATGAGATGTATTTTTGTCTTAAGAACCCTCACACATTGGCACTTGGTCATGGGAGATGTCGTGAGGCTGTCTTAAATCATAGAATGATAGGTGGGTTGGACTTAATGTTTAGTAATATAGATGGCACATGGTCATATTATGAAAAGTGAGGCAAAATACATCAAAAGTTGTATGAGACGCAATTAGCAAAAGTAGCTTACCCTTCGATTGCTTGTGGATGGCACTTGGTCATGGGGTCCATTGGCAAGTTATTTGGGTCTTGATTCTCACTAGAAAATTTAATTTTGTGAATTCTTCTTAGAGAGGAAGAATTTGACAAAATAGTAGGAGAAAAATATGCTTGGAAGACCATGAACATGTTTTCAATGTCGATATTCAATCACATGTTTATATTCTCTTTTTGCCTTTAAGGACTTGTGGAGTCTTAAAAATGGCTAATAATTCCACTTAACGTTATTTTGGAAACCAATAAACCAACTAGGCCAAGCCTTTTCAATTGACTTAACCTAAAAAATACTCTAGATTCCTAGAAGTGGATATAGGTCTTATATCATGGTACTCCTAATCCCTTTGGGATTAATGTATATTTAGAGATATGTGAAAAGTTCACAAATTATGCTTAGGATCATCCTATCCTTTAGTTTCAAGATGGAATCTACAAACTTCAAAAGTTTCAAAGACACATGAATGGTACCTTAGTTAAAGTTTACAAAGTGTTGTAAAGTAAATAAGGTATGTGAAGTTCACGTTGTCAAAGAAAACTTTTCAAGCTAGGATAGATGTGAATTCACGTGTCATCAACTACGGTCTAAAGATGATTGGGTTGGAAAAGCTTTTTCTACTTGGACATAGTGATGGACAATGATCTCCATGAGGATTTGATCTTCCTATCCTCACTAAGTTTTATTGATCAAAGTGTTGATCTAGAAAGAGATTACCATGAGAAGGGCAAACCTTTGATACTTGTTTTCTTCTCTAAGTCTATGAGCCCTAAGGGTGCTTAAAAGGAGGTAAAGGAAGAAACATTCTTTCTCTATGGGAAAACAACTATTAAAGGAATTCAGAGGAATCAAAAAGATCATAGAGGATATAGTCAATATTATTTGTTTCTAATTCAATGAGATAGGCCATTGGAAGCACTATTGCAAAGAATACCTGGCAACCCTTAACAAGGGCATGCACTTTATTGAAGTACATTTAGGATGAATTTTTTCGCATGGATATATCATATTACATGTGGTTTTTTTCTTTGTAAGTTGTTGCAAAGAATAGAAGAAAGAATAATACTAAGTGATAAGGATATGATCTACCACCTTGGCTAAGGAGCAAGAGTTGTGATCAAAGTCGGAGGGGTACAATAAGTTAGACTTAGAGAATTCCATACTTATATTGCACATTTGTTATGATGTACCTTATATTATCGAGAACATTATTTCAGCTCCCATTTCTATAGTGAAGGATTTGATCTTTCTATATCAAATGGGAGATTAAAGGCATTAAAGAATGAATTCTGTAATTGCTCATGGTACACTTAACAAAGAATTGTAAATATTGGATTCTTAACCATCATTGATGCATTTTCAACTAAGTAAGCAAATTGAATAACCAAGAAGATGCCATTCTTTGGCATACAAGACTTGGGCATATCTCCAAAAATAGGAACAAGATGGAAGCTCTCAAAGCATTAAATGTTAGTGGCATTAAGGACTTTCTTACTTGTGAATTTTGTTTGAAAGGAAAAATGACCAAGGCTCTTTTAGTAAGACAAATGGAGCGCTCCACAAGCCTTTTGGATTTGATCGATATGGATGTTTGTGGCCTATTAAGAGTTAGTAGGAGAGGAGGCTATTTAGACTTCATTACCTTCATTGATGATTATAGCCAGTACGAACATGAGTATCTTATGAAGCACAAGTTCGGGGCCTTTGAAAAGTTCAAGTATATAAGAATGAAGTAGAAAAGCAAAAAGGACTTAGTATTAAAGCTCTTCGATCAGATTGAGGGGGTGAATACTTAAGTATTGAATTCTTGGGTTATCTAAAAGAGAATAAGATTCTCTCTAAATGGACTCCATCCAGGACACCCCAAATAAAGTAGTCGAGAGAAGAAACCATACCTTGTTGGACATGGTACGTTCCATGATGAGCTTTTTCGATGTGCTTATATCATTTTAGGGATTCGCCTTATATGCAGTAGTGGAGTTACTTAATATAGTACCTTTAAAGTTGGTGCTAAAAATACCATATGAGATGTGGCATAACAGAGCACCCTCTTACTAATATCTTAAGGTTTGAGGATCTCTTGCGTACATTAGACGGATAGTGAGAGATAAGTTGGATAGTAGATCCACCTTGTGCAAGTTTATGGGATACCCTAGATCTATGTATTATTACTTTCAAGATCCCTTGAACTAAAAGATGTTTTGTTTTAAGAAACTCTATTTGTTTGGAAAAGGAATTTCTATAAGATAGAGAAGGCGTTGTTATTGAACTTGGTGAAGTTTAAGATAATCATCAAGTCCCACAAGCCATAGAAAATAATAAATACCAGGAGCCTTACACATAATCTCTGAAAAGGTTGGACCAAATCAAGAAAAAAATTGAAAAAGTTGGATTTCTTCACAAGACAGGTCAATTGGATAGTGATCTAAAAACCTACGAGGAAGCTATGTTGGATATAAACTCGTGACATTGGCTTGAAGCCATGAGATCCAAAATGGACTCTATATACTCAAATAAAGTATAGACTTTAGTAGATCCACCAAAGATAATAGTTTCCATTAGTTACAAGTGGATTTAAATGCGAAAGTGTGGGGTAGATGGAGAAGTGGTGACTTTTAAGGTACGACTAGTGGCAAAAGGTTACACACAAAGACTCGGTATCAATTTTGAGAAAATCTTTTCACTAGTCGCTATGCCTAAGTCCATTTGGATTTTACTTGCTATAGCTACATATTATGACTATGAGGTATGGCAAATGGATGTGAAAATAGTTTTCCTTAATTGAGGCAATGAAAAAAGGATTCATATGTAGCAACCATAAAGTTTTACATCCAAGGAGAGTGAGTGAAAGGCCTGTAGACTTCATAGGTTTATTTATGGACTCAAATAGGTGTCCCAAACTTGGAACATATGTTTTTATTTGAAAGTTAAATCATTTGGCTTTTTCAAAAATGTTTATCAACCATGTGTATGTAAGAAGGCTAGTGGGAGTTTAGTACAGTTTATTGTGCTTTATGTTGATGACATCCTTCTCATTAGGAATGAGGTAGGAATATTAGAGTGTACTAAAGCATGATTATCTACGTAACTCTCCATGGAAAATTTGGAAGAAGCATTTTATGTATTAGGAATATGTATCTATAAAGATAGATCTAGGAGGATGTTGGGGCTTTCTCAAACTCTATATATTGACATGATACAAAAGGTTTAGTATAGAAGAATCTAAGAGGGTATTTTTTCCTTTTGGGATATGATCTTCATTTCTCCAAGTTTATGGCCCCTTAGACTAATAGCGAGAGACATAGAATGTCCTACATACCTTATGCAATTACTATAGAGAGCATAATGTATGTTGTTCAATGTACATGACCAGATGTGGCACACTTACTAAGCATTATGAGTAGGGTCCAATCCAATCCATGTGAGTGTCACTAAATAGCCGTAAAAGAGATCCTTAAGTATTTGTGAAGGACTAAGGATTTGTTTTTGGTATACAGCCATAGAGAATTGAAACTTGAGGGATTTTTGGATTCGAGTTTCCAATACGATGTAAATGACTTAAAATCCATTTCTGGATTTACATTTTGCCTTAATAGCAGCATGATGAGTAGGAAGAGTTCTAACAAGACACCATGGTCAAGATAACCATCGAGGTGAAATAATTTGCGGTTTTGGAAACTACAAAGAAAGTTGTTTAGATGAAAATTTTCATCAAAAAGTCAGATGTAGTGCTTAGCATGCATGAGTCTATAATTATCTTTTGAAGATAGATTAGGACTTGAGTTAAGATCTCAGTAGTGATCTAAACATAGCAAATGCCTTATCATTTGATATATGATATCAATTGATGGAGGTGACAACTGAGTGGAAAAAGTTGCCTAAGAAGAGAATATAGCAAAACCATTGACTAAACCCCTAAAAGCTAAATGTCTTTAGAGGACATCTTGAGAAAATGGTTCTTAAGGCCAAGGGGCATTAGCTTTAGGGCAAGTGGGAGATTGTTAGAAAGATGCCTCGCAAGCTAATTCAAATGGCCTTGTAAACTATTACCTTGTAAGATAATCTTGATTGGATGATATTTATTATAAAACCATCTTCATCTTATGCTTTTTATTTATTTTACTTGCATTTGGATGAAGCCCCTAGATCACATAAGACTATAGAACTTGGTCATTTATTGGGTAGTGATCATAGACTAAGTCTCACATGGTTGTGATCTTAAATTCTCGAAGTTATAAATCTTATGAGACAGGGCATCAAAGATTCAGATAGACTTGCACTAACGATGTAGAAATCCAAGGGTTGAAGACTACTTTGTTCCATGAGCAACTGTATGAGATACATGTGCATGTTAGTAGGTGCTTATTAGAGAATGAGGCATTGAGGACCCCCTTAAAGAATTCACTAGATAGCTGCAGTGGCAGGTCAGTAGTGGCAAGCTCTCCTGTTTATGCTAGTATATATTATTAGTCTTCTAACCTGAGGGTCCATGGTAACCTTATGTCTAGTCCTCATGTTTTGACTTTTCCTTGATCATGTAGCATGCCTTTTAGGTTGAGATTGGGTATGAGCTACTTAGCATAGAGGTTTGTGAGATCTAAGATAGAATCCGACTCTTTATCTTTGTGAAGGGCAAGTGCACTTCCTATGTGTTCTATAATGATCAAGTCCAAGAAATTCTTGCATAAGGTGATGTGAAAATTTGAAAAAATGTTTCCAAAGGTGAGGTCACAAAGTAAATTGAACATTGAGAATAGAAATATAGTATCGAGGCTATTAGGGAGCTGACAAATATCTAGCCTTAGGCATCTTTCGGGAGATAGAAGATGGAATGACCATATTTGCATGGTATGCATAATGCTAGAATAGTTCTTCAAGTGCATTCATTTTGGCTAATTAGTTTGGCTCCATGGACTTGAGTTTGGACATCGACTATAGAGATTGGGTACTCTTCAATTAATGAGATTAATTAAATTGAGTCGCTTAGTTTAAAGGAGTTTAAACTAATGTGAATATTTGAAATTCCGAAAGTCACAAAGAGTTGTGAGCTCATGTCCAATGAATGGTAGAACCTAATAGGTCACACAAAAAATCCAATAACATAGTCTATTGAAGGAAGGAGATTTTTCTAAGAGTTAAGAAATTCATGACCGATTTTTGGAGGAGGAAAAATTGTAGTCATTTTAGCTCGATCAATTTAAAAGTTAAGTTGGTCAAATTAATTTAAGAGTTAAATTAAGATCAATTAATTAAGGGTTAATTGATTGATGGCACATGACTATCAATTGGTCAAAATTAATTTAAGGGTTGAGTTAATTTTGATTAGTTTAAATTGTTAAGTGCTTTGACTTAAGAGTTAAGTCAAACAATTTTAATTAAATTAAAATATTTAATTTAATTAATTTGGAGAGATAATTTTTGGGAGAATTATTAAATGAAGGGTTCATTTAATAAGAATTAAAATTTAATTGCAAGACATTTAATTGGATGAAATTTGTGCTTCAATTAAATCTACTAATCATAAGTCAGTAGCCACCTAAGCAAAGGACACTTAGCATCACCTCCTTGTGGGAGGTGTGTGACTACTCCTATATATGGATATGGTAGAGTGGCTGGCCATATGTATGTGAGGTTTGTACTTTTTGTGCATTTTTCTCCCAACCATATTGTATAGTGGAAATTTATATTGTTAGCCTCCCATTATTCTCTCAAACTCCCTCTACCCTCCACCTCCATATTCCCAGCATTCCTTCCCTCATTCTCTATAGATATTCCAGCCATTCTATAGAGAATAGACCATAGATTTGGTATGTGGACGTCTACATCAGTGGCAATCTATCTTGGTTGCTTTTGCTCTTGATTGGAGTAGTTTCAGGTACCCAAGTTTTTCTTATTCTGGGAGTATCTATAGTGTTCTAATCAGCCTATAATTTAGACTCTCGAATTTTTAGTATCTTATCAAGAAACTTTGAAACTTTTAAAATAGAGAAGGTACTTTGCATACTACATCTCATGTTATGTTTTTGGCACCAACTTTGATGGTACTACATTTAGTAACCTCACCGATGATATCAAGGCGTATCCCCTAAATGATATAGGTATATCAAAAAAGCTCATCATGGAACGTACCATGTCTAATAAGGTACGATTCTCTTTTTGACTACCTTATAGTGTTGGGGTGTGCTAGGGGGAGTCCACTGATAGAGAATTCTATTCTCTTTTAGATAATCCAAGAATTCAGTACTTAGGTATTCTCCCTCTCGATCTAATTGAAGAGCTTTAATACTTAATCCCTTTTGCTTTTCTATTTCATTCCTATACTCTTTGAACTTTTCAAAGGCTTCAGACTTAATCTTCATAAGATTCACATGTCTGAAAGGAGTTTTATAATCAGTGAAGGTGATGAAGTATGAATAGCTCCTATCGCACTAACTCTTAGTGGTCTACAAATGTCCATATGGATGAAATCCAAAGGACTTGTGGTTTGCTTCGATTGTCCTACAATAGAAGCTTTGGTTATTTTTCCTCTTAAACAAGACTCATAGGTAGAAAAATCTTCTGTACCACCAACATTCAGTGTTTTAAGGGCATTTAACTTGTTCATCTTACTATTGAAAATATGTCTAAGTCTTGTATGCCACAATATGGCATCTTCTTGGTTATTTAATTTTCTTTTACTTCGTCAAATGTGCAATAATGATAGTTAAGAATCCAAAATGTATAATCCATTGTTCAATGCGCCTTGTGCAATTAAAGAACTATTCTTTAATGCCTTCAAATTCTCATTAGATATACAAAAATCATATCCTTCATTATCCAAACTGAAAATAGAAATAATGTTCTTACCAAGATTGGGGAAAAAATAACAAGGATCAAGTACAATAAAGGAGTTTCCCAAGTCTAACTTGATAACACCTTCGACTATGGTCGCAACTTTTGCTCCACTGCCTAAGCTTAAGATCATTTTGTAGTGAGGTGCAAGCTAAGGACTCAATTTAAAACAATTAAAAACTGAAATATAACTTGGCCACAACTCTCCAAGGATCTAATTCATGCTACAAAAGTGTATTTAGGTCAGAAAATTACCTCTAAAGCAAAATCCAACCGAAATGATGAAGAGATGCTTGAATTCCTTCAATGCAGTCTCCTCCTAGTGCAGCAGAGTGTGAGCAACATGTGTCCAACCAAATCACCTCCGAATGGAGTGAAACGTGAACCAAAATATTACTAATGCCTTGATGTATCTCCAGTAAAAAGTTCAGCTCAAAACAGTTTTGTCAAGATCACCAATGGATGCTCCAAATTTTCTGCCCAAACAAAGGATCTCCAAAAGCATAGCAATCCAAATGTATTGCCTCTAATGATAAGATCCATGCACCAATGGACAATCTAATTTATCCTAAGTCAACTGGAAAATCAAAGGAAAAATGAGGATGATGAAGGCCAAAAATCTAGACAGGGAAGAGATGAATAAAAAAAATGTAAAGCCTCAACACATGAGAGAGCCACACAACTTTGGAGAGAAATGATTCTAATAACTAGATGCAAAATGCTTCCATTCACATTCATCATGTTGCAATAGTGCCCTACAAGCCAATGATATTGGCCTTGTATAAACTATTTCCTTGTAAAATGATCTTGATTGAATGATATCTTTATACGGCCATTTTTATCTTATACTTTATTGCACTTCACTTGCATTTGGATGAAGTCCTTAAATCACCAAAGATTGCAGGACTTGGTTTGGTGACCATGAAATAAGTCTCACATGGTTGTGATCTTAAATCTTTCAAGTCATAGGATCTTATAAGATAGAGCATCTAAAATCTTGATAGACTTTCACTAATGATGCATAAATCCAAGGGTTGGAGATTACTCTGTTCCATGAGCAACTGTATGAGATACGGGTGCATGTTAGTGGATGCTTATTATAGAACAAGGCACTAAAACCCCATAGGAGAATCTACTAGATAGCCATAGTGGCAAATCAATAGCAGCTAGTTCTTCTACTTATGCCAATGCATATTATTAGTTCTTTTACCTAAGGATCCATGACAACCTTGTGTCCGGTTCTCATACTTTAACTCTTCCTTGACCACCTAGTAGATCTTTTAGGTTGAGATTGGGTACGAGCTACTTGACATAGAGGTATATCTGATCCAAGATGGAATTCAATTGCTTGCTGTTGTGAAGGGCGAGTACATCTCCTATGTGTTTTATGATGATTGATTCCAGAAATCCTTGCGCAAGGTGGTGTGATAATTTGGAAAATAAGTTTTCCAAGATGAGGTCACACAATTAGGATCAAACATTGAGAATATAGATATAGTATCGAAGCTATTAGGGGGTCAATAAATATCTTACCTTAGGCTTCTTTCAGGAGATAGGAGACGAAAAGACCGTATTTGTATGGCACGTATAGAGCGATGATGGTTCGCCAGAATATTCATTTCAATCAATTAGTTGTGCTCCATAAACTTGAATTTGGACATCGACCATGGAGATTGGGTACTTTTCAATTAATGAGATTAATTGAATTGAGTTGACTAGTTTAAAAGAAGTTTTAAACTAGAATGAATATAAGATATTCACAAGTCACAAAGAGTTGTGAGCCCATGTCTAATGAATGGTAGAACCTATTGGGTCACGCACAAAATCTAATTAGCTTCCTAATTAATGGAAAGAATTTTCTATAGCGTTAGAAAATGATGTCTCCTGGTAGACTAATTTTTGGTGCCAAATTTGCAGGTCAATTTTAGCATGATTGATTTAAGTGATTTAACAGTCAAATTAATCAACTAATTTAATAATTAAATTAGACCAATAATTAAGAAGTTAGTTTTTTGGTGCCAACATGACCATTAATTGGTCAAGTTAACTTAAAGAGTTAAGTTAACAAATTTAGCTTAAGGAGTTAAGCTAGTTTGACTTAAAAAGTTAAGTCAAAGGATAATTAATTAAATTAAAGAGTTTAATTTGATTAATTAGGAAGAATAAATTTTGGAGGGAAGACTCAAATGAGAATTTAAATGGCATCTTAATTAATTTGAAATGCAATTCTAAATATAATTAAGATGCCAATTAAATTCAAATGAGATTTGGATTCAAATTTTGCCACCTAAGCTACCCACTTGGCTGCCCCCCTCATGGAATGTGTGATGCTACCTTAGCATCACATTATTCAGCATCTATATATAAATATCAAGAGAGGATTCGACCAGATCATGCTTATTGGTGTGAAGAATTAGATTCTTCTCTTTCCCTTTAAAACCACTTTTAAGCAAGCATTTGTGTTGAAAGCTTAGCTTCTTTCTTTTTCTTCCCACCAAAATTTAGCCTCCACCATTAGTTAATCTTTGGTCTTACTCCAACTTATAGACTAGAGATTTAGAAAGATCTCATTAGTGTGTGGATCATTATAATAGAGGCAAGGCTTGTGACTTGTTTATTTCTGGAGATCTGCTCATATAGAGTCTGACTTGGCGATTTTCTCCAGGGAGTTTTAGGTGGTCAATTGATCTAAAATTTTAAATGGAAGGTTATTAGCTGTTTGTAAGCTCCATCTATTTTTTATAATTTTTAAGGAGATTTGATAGAGCGATTGTCGCAATCTTCTTGTTTTGCTAGAGGCAGGCAATTTCTAGAACTAGTGAAGTGTTCACTTGTTACTACTTGGATTTTTCTTTTCAAGGCAATCCTCTGGCTAAATCTGAATCCCAGGAATTATTAGATCCTTGTTTTATTTGTAAGCACTAGTTAATTTCATGTTTTGAAGTTTTGGTATTAGATCATAGTGCCTAACTTGCGTTCACATCATGGCCGCCCCTTTCTATTTCTATATATAGATGGAGGGATGGTGTGATGCTTAGGTGGCATAACAACATCCGTGAGAGGGGTGCCACTTTCTTGCCAACTTGCAAGCAAGTTGCCTTTGAATTTAATGTGCATTTGAATTTCTTTTAAAATCTTTATTTCATCTTATAAAATTTCATCTTATAAAATGTCATCTAAATAAATTCTAGTGCAAAATCAAATGAACTCTTCATTTGAATTTTTCTTCCAAAATTAAATCTTCACTTTAATTAAATTAAGCACTTTAATTTAATTAATTAACCTTGACTTAACTCTTCAAGTCAATTAGCTTAACTCCATAAGCTGGTAATTGTTAACTTAGCTCTTTTAGTTAACTTGATCAATTGATAGTTATATGGCATTAATTAAATAACTCCTTGACTTATTTGTCAAATTTAACTTGTTAAATCATTTAGATCAATTTAACAATGAAATTGATCAAGCTAAAATGACCATAAATTGCATCAATTAATTTCTTTCTCATTTTTGGTCAAGGTGGAATATTTCTAATAGTTAGAAAATGCCCTTCATCAAGTAAGATTTTCAATTAGCTTTTGTGTGTGACCCATTAGGTTTGACCATTCATTGGACATGGGCTGACAACTCTTTGTGACTTATAGAATATCAAACATTCAATTAGTTTAAACTCACTTAAATTAATAACTCAATTCAATTAATCTCTATTAATTAAAGAGTACCCAATCTTCATGATTGATGTCCAACCTTAAGCCCATGGAGCCTAACTAATTGGGCAAAATGATTGCTTTTGGAGAACTATTCTAGCTCTACGCATACCACGCAAATATAGTCCTTTCGTCTTTTATCTCCCAAAAGAGGCCTAGAATAAGATATTTGCTGGCTCCTTAATAACCTCATTACTACGTTTGTATTTCTAATGTTTGATTCCAATTTATAACCTTATCTTTGGAAAAATTTATTTCCAAATATTCATATTACCTTGCACAAGGACTCTTTGGAATCAATCATTACAAATACACAGGAGTTGCACTCGCTCTTCACAATGATGAGGAGTCGGATCCTATTTTGATCTCATAAACCTTCATATCTAAGTGGCTTATACCCAACTTAAACCTGAACGGCCCACTATGTGGCCAAGGAAGAGTCAAAGCATGTGTACCCGAACACAAGTGTTGGAGAACTTGCCACTACTGATTTACCAAATGGCTATCTAGTGAATTCTTCAAGCAGGACTCCAGTGTTTTATTTTCTAATAAGTACCTACTAACATGCATCTATGTCACACATGATTTGCTCATGGAATGGAGCAACATCTGACTCTTGGATTATACATCGTTAGTGGAAGTTTATTTTAATTTTAGATGCTTTACCTCATAAGATTCTATAACTTGGGATATTTAAGATCACGATTGTATGAGAATTATTATATGATCACCACCTAGTGTGTGATCAAGTCCCATAGTGTTGTGTGATCTAAGGGTTTCAACCAAATGCTAGTGAAGTAATGTAAGCATAAGATGAAAATGGCCATTTGTAATAAATATCATTCAATCAGGATTGTATCACAAGTGAAATAATTTACATGCTGATCTAATTGGCTTTTGGGGGTACTATTCCAACAATCTACCACTTGCCCTAAAGCTAATTCCCCATAGTATTAAAGCGCATCTTCTCAAGATGTCTTTCAAAGATCATTTGTATTTAGGGGTTTAGACAGTGGCTCTACTATATTCTTTTTTGAGGCAACTGTATCCACTCTATTATCACATCTATAAATTGATATCATATATAAAACGATAGTGCATTTACTGTGTTTGGATCACTAATGAGATCTTGGCTCAAGTCCTAAGTTGTCTTCCAAAGACAATCATAGGCTTACACATGCTAGGTACTATTTAACTCTTGAATGAAGTTTCTACCAAAATATCTTTTTTTGTGATTTCTTAAATAATAATTTATTTCACTTCAGTAGTTGAATTGACTGTGGTGTCTTATTTGAAGCACTTTCAACTTGCCACGCTACTATTGAGGCAAAATATAAATCCATAAGTAGATTTTAGGTTATCTACATTGAATTGGAAACTAGAATCTAAAAACACATTGAGTTTAAATTCTTTAATGCCATGTGCCAAAAATAAATCCTTAGTGTTTTTCAAGTACTTAAGGATTGATTTAATAGCCATCCAGTGACATTCACCAAGGTTGGATTGGAAATAGTTCGTAGCTTTTAGAGCTTGTACCACATTCGGCCTTATATATTGAACGGCATACATTATGCTTCCTATAGCCGACGTATAAGGTATGTAGGGCATTTTGTGTCTCTTGTTGTTTGATTTAAAGGCCAAAAACTTAGAACAACAAAGATTGTGTCCCATAGGGAGGAATTCACTCTTGGATTTTTGCATACTAACCTCTTTAGTCTTACCAATGTATGGTGTTTGGGAAAGCTTTAATATCCTCCTCGATCTATCTCTATAGATACGTATTCTCAACGCATAGGAAGCTTATCCTAAATCCTTTATAGAGAATTGTATAGATAACCATGCTTTAGTACACTCCAACATTTCTCTCTCACTCTCATTGAGAAAAATGTCATCGACATAAAGCGCAATAAATTTATATTACTTTCACTAGCCTTTTTTTACACATAAGGTTCATAGGTAATTTTTACAAAGCTAAATGATTTGACTTTCTAATCAAAGCGTATGTTCTAATTTTGAGATGCCTGTTTGAATCTATAAATGGATCTCTCAAGTTTACAAACCTTTTGCTTACTCTCTTTGGATGTAAAACCTTATGGTTGCTATATATAAATTTTTTCTTCAATATTTTCATTGTGGAAAGCGATTTTCACATCCACTTGCCATATCTCATAGTCATAATATACAATTATGGAAAGTAAAATCCTAATGGACTTGGGCATTATGATTAGTGAAAATGTTTTCTTGAAATCAACATTGGGTCTTTGAGTTTAACCTTTTACTACTAATTGTGCCTTAAAGGTCATTACCTTTCCATTGACTCTTAGCTTTTGCTTATAGATCTATTTGCAATTAGCAAGAACTATTCCCTTTGGTAGATTTATCAAAATTCATACTTTATTGGAGTATATGGAGTCTATCTTGGATTTCATGTCATCAAGCTAATGTTCTGAGTCTATGTCTAACATAGTTTCCTCATATGTCTTCAGATCACTATCTAATTGTCCCATCTCATGAAGGAATCCAAACTTTTTGTGTTGCTTCTTGATTTGGTCCAACCATCTCAGATATTGTGTGTAAGGTTTTTTATGTTAACTTGTTTCCACTACCTCTGAGATTTTATGATCATCTTGAGCTTTATCAAGCTCATTAACAATGCTATTTCTATTTAATAGAGATTCTTTTTCGAAAAGGTGGTGAACATTAAAATAAACACCCTCCGTTTAGAGAGATCATAAAAGTATTAACCCAAAGACTTTCTTAGGTATCCCACAAACTTGCACAAGATGGATCTACTATCCAACTTGTCTCTTACTAGCTACTTGATGTAAGCAGAAAACCCCTAAACTCTTTAGAAAAGTGTAAGAAGGTTCTTTATCATACCATATCTCAATTGGTGTCTTTGGCATCGGACTTTAAAGGTACTACACTTAGTAACTTTGCCTTCATCTCTAGGTCATATCCACAAAAGGATATAGGCTCATCAAAAAGCTCATCATGGAACTTATTATATCTAACATGGTATAATTTCTCCTCTTAGCTACTCTATTGAGTTGGGGTGTGTCGAGTGGAGTCCATTGAGAAAGAATATCTTTCTCTGTTACATAATCTAATAATTTGTTACTTAAGTATTCTCCCATTTGATCCCACTGAATAGCTTTAATACTAAGTGCCTTTTGCTTTTCTACTTCATTTCTATACTCTTTGAACTTTTCAAAAGCCTCAGATTTGTACTTCATAAGATAGATTTGTTCGAATCGAGTATGATCATCAATAAAGGTAATGGAGTAAGAATAAGCTCTTTCTGAACAAAAAGTTAATGAAGTAAGAATAACTTCACTTAGCACTAACTTTTAATGAGATATAAACATCCATATGTATCAAATCCAATAACTTGTGGTTTCCTCTATTTATCCAAATAAAGAAGCCTTGGTTATTTTTCTCTCCAAACAAGATTTGCGAAGAGCAAGTTCCTTATTATCACTAACGTTTAGTGCTTTGAGAGCTTCTAACTTGTTCGTCCTATTTTGGAAATATGTTCAAGTTTTGTACACTACAACATGGCATCTTCTTAGATATTTAATTTTCTTTTGCTTTATTGAATGTGCATTAGTGATGGTTGAAAATGCAAAAAGTACAATTCTTTTTTAAGTGTACCATGAGCAACTAAAGACATTCTTTAATACCTTTAATTTTCTATTTCATATAGAAGGATCTAATCCTTGGCTATCTAAAACTAGAATTAAAATAGTGTTTTTAACAATATATGGTGCATAGTAACAAAGGTTCAATACAAGTATGGAGTTCACTAAGTCTAAGTTATTATATACCTTTGGCATCGGACGCAACACTTGCTTATTTTCCAAGGTTTATTATCATATCCTTATCACTACACTTTATTTTTCTTTTAAGTCTTTATAGTAAATTACAAAGATAAGAACCATATGCAAAGTCATATATTCATGAGGAAGAATTTATCCTTAAATGTACCTCAATAAAGTACATATCCTTCTCAAGGGTTGCAAGGTTTTCCTTGCAATATCGCTTCCAATAGCTTTTCTCGCCTAAGTAGAAATGTGTAACATTGACTATATCCTCTATAATCTTCTTGACTCCATCGGATTCCTTTAATGGTTGCTTTCTTTTGAAGGAAGAACGTTTTTTCTTTTTACTTCCTTTTCTAGTACCCATAGGGCCCATAGACTTGGAGAAGGAAACAAACATTAATGGTATGACGTTATCTTGGTAGTCTCCATCTACATTAACACTTTGATCAATAAAACTCGACAAGGATGTGAGGATTAAATCCTCAAGGAAATCATTGTCCATTACTATGTCCAAGTTGAAGAGCTTCTCCAAGCTTAATCATCTTAGACCGTAGTTGATGACATATGACTTCACATCCATCCAAGCTTGAAAAATCTCCTTTGACAACATAAACACCCTATACCATGTTTACTTTACAACTTTTGTAAGTTTTAACCAAGGTATTATTTATGTGTCCTTGAGACTTTTGAAGTTTGTAGATGCTATTATGAGACTATGGGATAGAATAATGCTAAACGTAATTCATGAACTTTTCATTTGTCTTTTGATCTACTTTAATCCCAACAGGATTAGGAGCACCATGATATAGGACATTTATCTTTTTGTAGGAATCTAGAGCAATTTTAAAGTTTAGTTAATTGAGAAAGTTTAGACCAGTTGGTTTATTGGTTTCCAAAATAATGTTGGGTGGATTTTTATCCATTCTTGATATTTCACAAATCATCAAAGGTGAAAAAGCAAATATAAGTATGTGATTGAATATTGATATTGAAAACATGTTCATGGTCTTTTAAGCATGTTTTTGTCCCACTATTTTATCAAATTCTTCACCCTTTAGAAAAGTTTAGAAAATTTCATTTCCTAGTGAGAATCAAGGCCCTAAGGACACGTAGTAGACCCATAATTCATGAGACATCCACAAACAATTGAAAGACAAGCAAATTTTGCTAATTGCATCTGTATGCAACCCTAGATATATTTTGCCTTACTTTTTATATAGACCTATAACTCGTGCGACAACTATACTACTAGGTGTTAAGTCAGACCTACCAATTAAACTTTGATTCAGGACCGCTCCACATCATCCCATGACTCGTGTGCCAATGCATGGGAAACATCAAATCAAAGGTTTATCATATGCTAAGTATGTGGCTATAGCTTTCTACCATAAGTGTGACCCACAACTCGTGAGACATCACACAAATATGGTAGCATGTCATGCCACATACTATTGGTAGAAGGCACGGATTAATTAAAACTCCTTTTAATTTGTATCCATTTTGAATTAATATTTTAAAGCACTTAGACTTCCTAAGTGAAGAGATTTTCTTGCATGCAAAAATCTCATCAATTTTATCTTCTTATTTAGGTTTCCTATATCCAAACCATATGTCACATACATCAATAGGATATAGAAAGTATAAATAAGTAAATGCACTTAGCATGCTCCTAGGGGATAATTATAAACCCTAATCAAGTGGTGCACTTAGCTATTTTTAAGTAGGTTGATTAAATGTAGCCATTACACAAATGTGTCCCCATATAATCATAGGTCTTTAAGCCTCCATTGATCTTCTTTGCTTCTTATAACATTGACAAGAGAAAGAAATCCTCACTCTTAGTAATTCTACTCTTATAACTTTTACAAGGTAGAATAAAGAGGCATGCAAGCCCCAATTTAATACAACCCCTTTCAACAACTTGAAATAAATAAAATCAATATTAAATGCCCATGATCATCCCCATTCATTCATCATCCATTCAAAAATTAAATAAATAATAAATAAGTCAAGAATTAAATTCAATTCCAATAATTAAAGCTTATCTCATAAACAATTAATTCGTCATACAAAAATAAGCATAACATTTCTGCATCTCATTTTCGCATTGATTTGAAGACTAAATTGAACAAGACTTTAGAAGCATTCAAAAATGTCCAACATTACTTTGAATTCTTACGCAACCTTTGTGCATCAAAATAAGGATGAAATAATCATGTTTGATAGGCTAAAAACACCAAAATAGCACAAAAATGGGTTCAAGAGTGACCTTGGGTGAACTGCTACCCAACCGGTCGGCTAAGCACCCAATGGGAAATCTTAAGTAATGCCCATGGCCATGTGTAGCTGCTTCCAGGCAGGGTGGCAGCCTTGCCGTGCCTCACACCGATCAACCGTTTAAGCACCGTTTTGTGTTTTTGCCACTCCAAACCATATGGACACTTTCATAATATCATTTCATACAAAATTTGACAAATTTTTAGATTATAAAAACCTTTAAAAAAATGAAAATTAGAGTGCTCAAACATTCTTAAAAAATAAGCAAAAGTGAGAATCAACATTCTCCAAAAATCTCTATTTAACTCTAATTAACTCTAAGCTGATTGGATCCAAAAATGACCAAAGCACCTTAAGGCCAAATTTAAAATTCTATATCACCATATAACATCAACTAATGCTAAATTAACATTCAACATTAGTAACTATGAGTTAAAGTATACGAATCATATGAATTAACACTTAAAACACATATTAGCAGGTTCAATTCATCAAGCAAAGGAGCCACATGCATCATCATCTAAACACTCCAATACATAAATTGGATCAAGTATTTGGAGATCTAGATAAATTCATCACATGAATCAATCAATCAAATATCCAAATTAAAGCATGAATTTAGGCTCTAATATAACTTATAGTGAAGTGCAAGCTAAGGATCCAATTCAAAACAATTAAAAACTGAAATCCAACTTAATCACACATCCTCAAGGGTCTAATTCATGCTACTAAAGTGGATTTAGGGCAGAAAATTACCTCTAAAGTAAAATTCAACTGAAATAATGAAGTGTAGGAATAGTGCCCCACAAGCCAATTAGATTGGCCTTGTAAACTATTTCTTTGTAAGACAATCTTGATCTAATGATATTCATTATATGGCTATCTTCATCTTACGCACTTTATTTACTTAACTTGCATTTGGATGAAGCCTCTAGATCACACAAGACTAAGGGACGTCATGCACTTGGTAGTGATCATGAAATAAGACGTCATGCACTTGGTAGTGATCATGAAATAAGTCTTACATGATCGTAATTTTAAATCTTTCAAATCATAGGAACTTATGAGATTGGGCATCTAAGATCTGGATAGACTTGCACTAATGATGCATAAATCTAAGTGTTAAATGTTACTCTATTCTATTAACAATCCCATATCAGATATGTATGTATGTTGTTGGGTGTTTATTAAAGAATAAGGTATTGAAGATCTACATGGAGAATCTACTAGATAGCTATAGTGGCAAGTCGGTAGTGGCAAGCTCTTTTCCTTACAATAGTGCATATTATTAGTCCTTTAACTTGAGGGTCCATGATAACCTTATGTTTGTCCTTTATGCTTTTATTCTTCCCAGGACACTTGGCAGGCCATTTGGGTAGAGATTGGGCATGAGCTGCTATACATAGAGGTTTGTGAGATCTAAGATGGAATTTAACTCATCGTCTTTATGAAGGGTGAGTGTATCTCCTATGTGTTTTATAATGATAGACTCTCAGAAATTCTTGCGCAAGGTGGTGTGATAATTTAGGAAGGTGTTTCTAAAGATGAGGTCACAAAAGGGAATCAAACATTAAGAATAGAAACATAGTATCGAGGTAATTAGGGAGCTAACTAATATCTTGTCCTAGGCTTCTTTCGGGAGATATAAGATTGAAGGACCGTATTTGCATGATACGCATAATGCTAGAATGGTTCTCTAAGAGCATTAATTTTGCCCAATTAGTTAGGCACCATGGGATTGAGGTTGGACATCGATCATGAAGGTTGAGTACTCATCAATTGATGTGATTAATTGAATTATGTCATTTAGTTTGAAGAAGTGTAAACTAAAGTGAATATTTGATATTCCAAAAGTCACAAGGAGTTGTGAGTCCATGTCCAGTGAATGGTAGAATTTAATGGGTCACACACAAAAGCCAATAACATGGTCTATTGAAGAAAGGGGAATTTTCTAATAGTTAGAAAATCATGATTGGTTTCAGAGGAGGCAAAATTGTAGTTATTTTAGCTTGATCAATTTAAATATTAAATTGATTAAATTAATTTAAGAGTTCAATTAAGATCAATTAATTAAGGGTTAATTAATTGATTTCACATGACTATCAATTGGTCAAAATTAATTTAAACGTTAAATTAATTTTGACTAACTTAAATAGTTAAGCACTTTGACTTAATAGTTAAGTCAAATTATTATTAATTAAATTAAAGTGTTTAATTTAATTAAATTATAAAGTTAATTTTTGGAAAGAACAATTAAATGAAGGGTTCATTTAATGTGAATTGGAAATTAATTGCAATAGATTTAATAAGATGAAATATGTGCTTTAATTAATATTCTTATTCACTAATCACAAGTTAGTGGCTACCTTGGAAAGGACACTTGGCATCACCTCCTTGAGGATGTTATGTTATCACTTCTATATATAGATATAGGAGAGTGGCCAACCATATTGAGTAAGGTGTGCATATTTAGTGTGATTTTCTCCTAATAATATTGTGTAGTGGGAGTTTAATTTGTTTAGCCTCCCAATATTCTCTCTAACTCCCTCTATCCTCCACCTCCATATTCTGAGCCTTTCTTCACTCTTTCTCTGTAGATATTCCAACCCGTTTGTAGAGAATAGGCCATAGATTTGGTGTGTGGACCTTTACATTAGAGGTAATCTATTTTGATTGGTCTAGCTCTTGATTGGAGTAGTTTCTGGCAGTTGGTTCTTGCTTGTTCTAGGAGTACATCTAGTTTTTTGATTGGGATGAATTTGGATATGTAGAATCTTCAAAGGGTTTAGGAGTTTTAGTAAAAATTTCAACCAAAACTGAGGATTCCATCTAAGGGAAAATTGGTGGTGATTTTGTTGTGTTGGTGAAGAGCGTATTTGATGGTTGGAGGGAGTTTTATTCTTGCTCTTCATTTTCTATTATCACCAAGGTATTTTCCTTTTCTAAATCTGAATTTCATTCATTTTTAGTTGTGTGGGCTAGTTTATTCAGTTTTTCTTGAAAATAATTGGATCTTAGTGCCACATAAATCTTCATAAAGATATGATTGAATTCCTTCAGTGCAGTCTCTTCCTGGCGCAGCTGAGTGCGAGCACATTTGCCCAACCAAATGACCTCAGAATAGAGTGAAACTTGAACTTAAAGATCACTAATGCCTTGATGTATCTCTAGTAAAAATTTCAGCACAAAACAGTGGCAAGACCTCCAATTGAAGCTCCCAAGTTTCTATCCAAATAGGGGATATCCAAAAGCATAGTAATCCAAATGTATTGTCACTAATGATAAGATCCACACACTAATGGACAATCCAATTTCTCCTATATTAGTTGGAGAATCAAAGGAGAAATGAGGATGATGAAGGTTGAAAATCTAGAGAGGGAAGAGGTGAAGAAAAAAAATATGACACCTCAACACATGAGAGAGACACACAATTTTGGAGAGAAAGGAATATAACAATTAGATGCAAAATGCTTGCATTCACATTCATCATGGCCGTGAATTCATATGTAGTGCTAAGATCTGATAATCAAAATTTTAATAATGGAATTTAACTAAACTACACATGATAACAAAGATCTAAACATGTGGTTTATTAAGATTTAGATAGAGAATTACGTTGATTCACAAAAGTCCAAGGAAATGAGGAAGATCGACTCAACAACTTGAATATGTCTCTCGGCGGCACAGTGGAGAGTGAGCAACGTTTGCTCAATCCAAACTCCTCCAAAAATTCTAAAATTCTAAGCACATTCTTAACTCCTTCATAAAGCTACTGTAATAGATTTAGTTCAAAAACCTAAAGGGAAGCTCTTGGAAAAATTCACCAAATTCATTGCCCTGATAGTGGATCAACAGAAATAAGCAATCTAATTTTCTTACCTTTAACATTATGATCCACACACCAATGCTAGACCTTTTTCTCCTCAATATCATCTAGATAATAAAAAGGAGAATTGTAGATATGAAGGAGGAGAATCTAATATTGGAATACTTGAAAAGTGAAGGAGAAGAAGAGAAGTGAAGCTTCAACACATGAGCAACATTTGAGAAATGGAGGGAAAATGTGAGAGAATCTAATATTAGAATAGTACCACACAAGCTAATTGGATTGGCCTTGTAAACTATTACCTTGTAAGATAATCTTGATTGGATGATATTCATTATATGACCATCTTTATCTTATACAATTTATTTACTTCACTTGCATTTAGATGAAGCCCATAGATCACACAAGACAATGGGGCTTGGTAATGCACTGGGTGGTGATTGTGGAATAAGTAGTACATGATCGTGATCTTAAATATTCTAAGTTATAGGATCTTATGAGACATGGTATCTAAGATCTGGATAGACTTGCACTAACAATGCATAAATCCAAAGGTTAGAGATTGCTTTGTTCCATGAGCAATCGTATGAGATATGTGTGTATGTTAGTAGGTACTTGTTAGAGAACAAGGCATTAAAAACCCATCAGAGAATCCACCAGATAGCCATAGCAGCAAGTCGATAGTGGCTAGTTCTCTTACTTACACTAGTGTATATTATTAGTCCTTTGACTTGAGGGTCTATGGTAACCTTGTATCCAGTCCTTATGCTTTGACTCTTTCTTGACCACCTAGCAGGTTGTTTAGGTGGAGATTGGGTATGAGTTACTTGGCATGGAGGTTTGTGAGATCCAAGATGGAATCCAACTCCTCATCTTTGTGAATGGTGAGTGCATCTCCTATATGCTTTATAATGATCGATTCCAAGAAAGTTTTGTGCAAGGTGTGTTTTCAAAGATGAGGTTAAAAAGGAAATTGAATATTAAGAATAGAAACATAGGATTAAGGCTACTAGGGAGCCAACAAATATCTTGCCCTAGGCCTCTTTAGGGAGATAAGAGATGGAAGGAGCGTATTTGCATGGTACACGTAATGTTAGAATGGTTCTTTTAGGGCATTCATTTTGGCTAATTACTTGGGCACTATGGGCTTGAGGTTGGACATCGATCATAGAGGATTGGTATTCTTCAATTAATGAGATTAATTGAATTGAGTCGCTTAGTTTAAAGAACTTTAAATCAAAGTTAATATTTGATATTCCAAAAATCACAAGAAGTTGTGAGCCCGTGTCTAATGAAAGGTAGAACCTAATGGGTCACACACAAAAACCAACAACATGGTCTATTGAAAGAAGGAGAAAAATCTAAGTTATGGCCGATTTTTTAAGGAGGCAAAATTGTAGTCATTTTGGCTTAATCAATTTAAATGTCAATTTAGTCAAATTAATTTAAGAGTTAAATTAAGATTAATTAATTAAAGGTTAATTAATTGATGTCACATGACTATCAATTAGTCAATGTTAAGTCAAGGGTTGAATTAATTTTAACTAGCTTAAATAATTAAGTACTTTGACTTAAGCGTTAAGTCAAATGATTATTAATTAAATTAAAGTGTTTAATTTAATTAAGTTGGAGAGATAATGTTTGAGAGAATTATTAAATGAAGAGTTCATTTAATAAGAATTAGAATTTAATTGCAAGATAATTCATTATATGAAATTTGTGTTTCAATTAATTTCACTAATCACAAGTTAATGGCCACCTAAGCAAGGGACACTTGGCATCATCTCCTTGTGGGAGGTGTGTGACCACTCCTATATATGGATATGGTAGAGTGGCTGGCTAGATGTATATCAGGTGTGCACATTTTGTGTGATTTTCTCCCAATAATATTGTATAGTGGGAATCTAAGTTGTTAGCCTCCCAATATTTTCTCTAACTCTCCCTACCCTCCATCTCTATATTCTTAGACTTCCTTACCTCATTCTCTATTGGAATTCCAGCCATTATTTGGAGAATAGGTCATAGATTTGGTGTGTGGACTTTTACATTAGAGGCAATCTATTTTGGTTGCTTTTATTCTTGACTAGAGTAGTTTGTGGCAATCATTTTTTACTTTTTCTAAGAGTACCTTTTGTGTTCTGATAGACCTAAAATTTGAATTTACTAATCTTCAAAGGGTTGATAAGTTTCAATAAAAATTTCAGCTAAAATAGAGGCGTTCATCTAGGGAAAAATTGGTGGTGATTCTGTTGTGCTGATGAAGAGCCTGTTTGGCAGTTGAAGAGAGTTTTCTTGCTCTTCAAATTTTCTACTTTCATCTAAGTATTTTATAAATCCTATGCATGTATAGATCCTTGTGGTGTTGTGCTGGCTAGTTTATTCAATTTGTTTTTTTAAAATATTTTGATCCTAGTGCCATACAAACCTTCAAGTGGTATCGAAGCTATATTCATTCATGGCTTTCGATTTTGCTTGGCTTGGGAGGTTGATTCTTGTGAAGAACTAATAAAAATCACCATCTACTAGATCCATATGATAGGTTGGAGTGTATTGATGATCTTGCTTGTGGCTTCTTGATTGATGGATTAAATCATGCTATTATGTGCTTAATTGTTAAATTATGTGATGGGTATGTTTTGATTCATTTTTGCTGATGTTAAATTTTAATTTGGCATTGGTGAATGTTATATTATGATATAGTATGTTGTGAATGGCTTAAGTTGTTTTGGTCATTTTTGGGTCCAATAAGATTAGATATAGTTGGAGTTTTTTGAAGAATATGATTTTTGCTTAAACTCGTTTTTCAAGTTTCTTTGGGCACTTGATATTTCAGTATTAAAAGTTGTTTTAATCTGAAATTTTCACCTATGTTGTGTGTTTTAATGTTTATAAGTTGTTCTAAAATTATTGGTGCACAAATGTTGAGCTAAAAATGGCTTGACTCGACCATGAACCCTAAAATAGGGGTGCTATTGGCTCTTGACAACCCACAAGAAGGCGATGGCCAAGAGCTGCTACCCAATAGTGGCTGAGAGCTATTGCTCGACAGTGAGCAAGCCTCGGCCAGTAGCCTGTAGTTGGATTTAGGACAGGTTTTGAGCTTTTTCTTTGGTTTTTTTAATGACCAAACTTATTTTGATACACACACATTGGTTGCACAAATATTGTGCAAGGCCTCAAAATTGTGTTGGACACTTTTTGGTTGCTTTTAAAACTTGTTAAAGTTGATCTCCAATTGTGGCAAAAATATGATGCATAGGTGTTTTGCTTGTTTTTGCATAACCGATTATTTTTTTAATATGATTAGTACTTAATTATTGGAATTGAATGTCAATTCTTGATTTATTTATTGTTCATTTAAATTTTGAATGGATGATTAATGAATAGGGATGATCATGAGCCTTTTAATATTGATTTTATTTATTTTAAGTTGTTGAAATGAGGTTTGCATGCCCCTTGTTCTATCTTGCAAACGTTATGAGAGTAGAATCATTAAGAGTGAGGTTTTCTTTCTCTTGTAAATGTTTCAAGGAATAAAGAGGATCCAAGGGTCTTTGAAGATTCATGAATATATAGGATACACTTACGTAATAGCTTAGTTTAATCAATTCACTTAAAATCAACCAAGTGATGCACCTATAGCTCTAACCGAGTGATGCATCTATAGCTCTAAGTGCATCACTTGATTGGGCTCATGGTCATCCCAACCTAGAAGCATGTTAGGCTATTTACTTATTTATGCTTTCCATATTCTATTGATGTATGAAATGCATAATTAGGATATAGAGAACTTAAATAAGAAGATAAAAATGATGAGATCTTTGCAAGCAAAAACCCTTCACTTAAAATATCTAAGTGTTTCCAAATATTAAGTCCAATTGGATATAAATTAAAAGAGTTTTATTTAATACAAGCTTTCCACCAATAGTGTATGCCATGACGATGTTGCTGATTTTATGTGATGGCACTCGGTCATAGGGGTCACACTTTGGAGGAAAGCTATGAGCATGCACTTAGCATAAGATGCATTTTTTACTTAAGAACCCTCATACATTAGATCTCGATCATGGGGGATATCATGAGGCTGTCTTGAATCAAAGATTGATTGGCGGGTTAGACTTTAACACTTAGTAATATAGATGCCACACAGTCACGCGAATGTGAATGAAAAGTGAGGTAAAATACATCAAAAGTTGCCTAAGATGCAATTAGCAAAAATTTCTTACCCTTCAATTGCTCGTGGATGGTGCTTGGTCATAGGGGTCAACTAGCAAGTTATTAGGGTCTTGATTCTCACTAGAAAATTTGATTTGTCAAATTCTTCTTGAGGGTGAAGAGTTTGATAAAATCATGGGAGAAAAACATGCTTAAAAAACCATGAACATATTTTTAATATCAAATTCAATCACATGCTTATATTCTCTTTTTCACCTTTGAGCATTTGTGAAATCTCAAGAATGGCTAATAATTCTACTCAATGTTATTTTGGAAACCAATAAAGTTACCAGGCCAAACTTCCATGATTAACTTAACCTCAAAAATTATTCTAGATTCCTAAAAGTGGATATATGTCCTATATCTTGATACTTCTAGTCTCTTTAGGATTAATGTTGATCTAGAGACATGTGAAAAGTTCATGAATTGGGCTTAGGATATTCCTATCCTTTAGTATCATGATGGCATCCACAAACTTTAAAACTCCTAAATACACATGAATGGTTCCTTGGTTAAGGTTTATAAGAGTTGTAAAACAAACAAGGTGTAAGAAGTTCATGTTGTCAAAAGAGACTTTTCAAGCTATGATGGATGTAAAGTCATGTGTCATCAACTACAGTTTAAAGATGTTCGGGCTTGGAGAAGCTTTTTTTTACTTGGACATAGTGATGGACAATAATCTCTATAAGGATTTGATCCTCACATATTTATTGAGTTTTATTGATCCAAAGTGTCAATCTAGAAGGAGAATACCATAATAAGGGCAAACCTTTGACACTTGTTTCCTTCTCCACATCTATGGGCTTAAAGGGTGCTAGAAAAGGAACTAAAAGGAAAAATTGTTCTTCTTCTAAGGGAAAACAACCATTAAAGGCATCAAGAGGAGTTAAGAATATTATAGAGGAAATAGTCAATATTATTTGTTTCTACTTTGGCAAGATAGACCATTGGAAGCTATTTGCAAAGGTTTCCTTGTAACCTTTAAGGCATATACTTTATTAAGGTGTGGTTCTTTTTTTTGTAAGTTGTTATAAAAGAATAGAAAGAAGAATAATCCTAAGTGATGAGGATATGATCTATCGCCTTAGCTAAGGAGTAAGAGTTGTGACCAAAGTTGAAGGCGTACAATAAATTAAACTTAAGGAATTCCATACTTGTATTGGACCTTTGTTATAGTGTACTATATGTTGTTGAGAACATTATTTCAATTCCTATTTTGGATAGTGAAGGATTTGACCCTTCTATATCAAATGGGAGATTGAATGTATTAAAGAATAGGTTCTTTAATTGCTCATGGTACACTTAACGATGGATTATATATATTGGATTCTTAACTATCATTGATGCATGTTCAACTAAGTAAGAAAATTGGATATCTAAGAAGATGTCATGTTATGACATACAAGACTTGGGCATATCTCCAAAAATAGGATGAACAAGATGGAAGCTCTCAAAATACTAAAAGTTAGTGGCATAGAGGATATTCCTATTTGTGAATCTTGTTTGAAGGGAAAATGACTAAGATTCCTTTGGTGGGCAATCTGAGTGCTCCACAAATGTTTTGGATTTGATCTATATAGATGTTTGTGGACCACTAATAGTTAATGGGAGAGGAGGCTATTCTTACTTCATCACTTTCATCGATGATTATAGTAGGTATGAACTTGTGTGTCTTATGAAGTATAAGTCTGAGACATTTGAAAAGTTCAAAGTGTATAGGAATGAGTAGAAAAGAAAAAAGGGCTTAGTATTAAAGCTTTTCTATTGGATTGAGGGGTTGAATACTTAAGTATCAAATTCTTGGATTATCCAAACAAGAATAGGATTCTCTCTTAATGGACTCCATCCGGCATACCCAAAATAGAGTAGCCGAGAAGAGAAATCATACCTTGTTGGACATGGTACGTTCCATGATGAGCATTTTTGATGTGCCTATATCCTTTTTGGGATATACTTTATGGACAATGGCAAAGTTACTAAATATAGTACCTTCAAAGTCGATGACAAAAAATACCATATGAGATATGGCATGGTAAAGCACCCTCTTACCAATATCTTAAGGTATGGGGATCTCTCACGTATGTAAGATGTTTAGTGAGAGATAAGTTCAATAGTAGATCTATCTTGTGCAAGTTTGCGAGATACCCTAGAGAGTCTATGGGTTATTACTTTTGAGATCTCTCGAAACAAAAGATATTTTATTTTAAGGAATGCTACCTTTTCAAAAAAGAATTTCTATGGAATAGAGAAGGCGTTATTATTGAACTTAGTGAAGTTCAAGATGATCATCAAATCCCACAAGTAGTAGAAATAAATAAATATCTAAAAACCTTGTACACAACCTCTGAGAATGTCAGACCAGATCAAGAAGCTACCCAAAAGGTTCAAATTTATTCATGAGATAGGATAATCAGATGATGATCCAAAGACCTATGAGGTAGCTATATCAAATAAAGATTTGGGATATTGGCTTGAAGCCATGAGATTCAAAATAGACTCCATGTACTCAAACAAAGTATGGACTTTGGTAGATCCATTAAAGGAAATAGTTTTTGCTCGTTGCAATTGGATCTATAAGCAAAAGCTTGGGGTAGATGGAGAAGTGGTAACTATTAAAGTGCGACTAGTAGTAAAAAGTTACACTCAAAGACTCAGTATCAATTTTGAGGAAACCTTTTCACTGATTGCTATGCCTAAGTCCATTCAGATTATACTTGCCATAGCCATATATTTTGACTATGAGGCATGGAAAATGGATGTGAAAGGAGCTTTCCTCAATGGAGATATTGAAGAAAGGATTCATATATAGCAACCATAAGGTTTTACATCTAAGGAGAGTGAGCAAAAAGTTTGCAAACTCCAGAGGTCTATTTATGGACTTAAATAGGCGTCCTAAACTTAGAACATATGGTTTGATTAGAAAGTTAAATCATTTAGCTTTGTCAAAAATATGTATGAACTATGTGTGTACAAGAGGCTAGTGGGAGTAGTATACAATTTATTGTGCTTTATTTCAATAACATTCTTCTCATTGAGAATGAGAGAGAAATGTTAAAGTGTACTAAAGTATGGTTATCTACATAATTCCCTATAAAATATTTGGGAGAAGGATCCTATATATTAGAAATATGTATCTATAGAGATAGATCTAAGAGGATACTGAGGCTTTTCCAAACCCTGTACATTGATTAAATACTAAAGAGGTTTTGTATGGAAGAATCCAAGAGAGGATTCCTTCCTATGGGACATAGCATTTGTCTCTCAAAATCTATGGCTCCTAAGACTGAGGAAGAGAAATGAAGAATTTCCCATATACCTTATACATCCACTATAGAAAACATATTGTATGCCATTCAATGTATAAGACCAAATATGGCACACTCATTAAATGTTATGAGTAGGTTTCAATCTTATCCTGGTGAGAGTTACTAGATGGCTGTAAAAATAACCCTTAAGTACTTAAGGAGGACTAAGGACTTGTTTTTGGTATACGGTAATGGAGAATTGAAACTCAAGGGGATTTTAGATTCAAGTTTCCATTTTGATGTAAATGACCTAAAATCTACTTTTGGATTTACATTTTGCCTTAATGGCGGCATGGTGAATTCAAAGAGTTCTGACCAGACACCATAGCTGAGACAACTATTGAGGTTAAATAATTTATAGTTTTGGAAACTGCAAAGAAAAGTGTTTAGATAAAAAAACTTCTTCTAAGACTTGGATACAATGCCAACATGCATGTACCTATGATTGCCTTTGAAGATAATTTAGGACTTGAGATAAGACCTCATCAGTAATCTAAACACAACAAATGCGTTATCATTTGGTATATGATATCAATTGATAGAGGTGACAATTAAGTGGATAAAACTATCGTAGAAGAGAATATAGTTGAACTACTGTCTAAACCCTAAACACTAATAGCCTTTGAAGGACATCTTTAGAAGATAGGTCTTATGGCTAAGGGGTATTACCTTTAGGGTAAGTGGGAGATTATTGGAATAGTGCCCTACAAGCTAAATGGATTGGCTTTGTAAACTATTTCCTTGAAGGATAACCTTGATTAGATGATAGTTATTATATGGCCATCTTCATCTTCAACTCTTTATTTACTTCACTTGCATTTGGATGAAGCCTACAGATCACACAAGATAACAGAACTTGGTCACACATTAGGTGGTAATCATAGAATAAGTCTTACACGGTTGTGATCTTAAATTTTTCAAGTTATGGGATCTTATGAAATAAAGTATCTAAGATCCAGATAAACTTGCACTAATGATATAAAAATTCAAAGGTTGGAGATTGCTTCATTCCATGAGCAATCGTATTTGATATGGGTGCATGTTAGTGGGTGATTGTTAAAGAAGAAGGCACTGAAGACCACCAGAGAATCCACTAGAAATTCGGTAGTGGCTAGTTCTCTTACTTATGCTTGTACATATTATGAGTCCTCTGACCTGAGGGTTCATGGTAACCTTGTGTCTGGTCCTCATGCTTTGACTCTTTCTTGAACACCTAGCGGATCTTTTCGATAGAGATTAAGTATGAGCTACATGGCATAGAGGTTTGTAAGATTCAAGATGGAATCCAACTTCTCATCTTTGTGAAGGATGAGTGTATCTCATATGTGTTTTATACTGATCAATTCCAAGAAATTCTTCCATAAGGTGATGTGATAATTTGAAAAGGTATTTTCAAAGATGAGGTCATAAATAAAATTGAACATTAAGAATATAAACATAGTATCGAGGCTATTTGGGAGCTGACAAATATTTTGCCCTAGATATCTTTCAGGAGATAGGAGATTGAAGGAGTGTACTTGCATGGTGTGCGTAATGCAAAAATGCTTCTTCTAGAGCATTCATTTCTACCAATTAGTTGGGCTCCATGGGCTTGAGGTTGGACATTGACCATAGAAGAGTTCATTTAATAAGAATTAGAATTTAATTGCAAGATATTTCTTTAGATGAAATTTACGCTTCAATTAAATTCACTAATTGTAAGTTAGTGGCCACCTAAGCAAGAGGCACTTGGCATCACCTCTTTGTAGGAGGTGTGTGACCACTCCTATATATGGATATGGTAGAGTGGCTAGCTAGATGTATATGAGGTATGCACATTTTGTGTGATTTTCTCCCAAAAATATTGTGTAGTGGGAATATAAGTTGTTAACCTTCCAAAATTGACCTCAATTTTTGCTAGCCTCTAAATTGGTCCACTAGGAATATTTTTTCTAATACTTAGAAAAATTTCGTCATTAATTACAAAATGCTATTGGCTTTTATGTGTAACCCATTAGGTTCTATCATTTGTTGGGCATGGGCTCATAACTCTTTGTCAATTTTGAATATCATATATTCATTTTAGTTTAAACTCCTTTAAACTAATTGACTTAATTCAATTAATCTCCATTAATCGAAGAGTAACCAATCTTTATGGTTGATGTCCAACCTCAAGCCAATGGATCCTGACTAATTAGCCAAATTGAATGCTTTTAGAAAACTATTCTAACTTTATGCATATCATGCAAATACGATCTTTCTCTCTCCTATCTCTTGACACAGGCCTAGGGCAAGATATTTCCCAGCTCCCTAATAGCCTCAATATGATGTTTCTATTCTCAATGCTCAATTTCTCTTTATGACTTCATATTTTGAAAACTTATTTTACAAATTATCATATTACCTTACACAAGGATTTCTTGAAATTGATGATTATAGAATACATACGAGATGTACTTGTCATTTATAGTGACGAAGAGTCAGATTTGATCTTGGATCTCACAAAACTTCTTGTCTAAGTAGCTCATGCTCAATCACCACCTGAATAGCCCATTTAAGGACCAAGAAGAGTTAAAGCATGAAAACCTAAACATAAGGTTACTATATATCCTTAGGTCAAAGGACTAATTATATGCACTAACACAAGTAAGAAAACTTGCCATTATGGCTATCTAGTGGATTCTTCAGGTGAACCCACTAATGTGCACCCATATCGTGTATGTCATTACTCATGTATCGGAGCAATATCCAACCTTTAGATTTATGCATTGTTAGTGTAAATTTATCTGGATCTTAGATGCTGTGTCTTAAAAGATCCAATGACTTGGGAAGATTGAAGATCATGATCATGTAAAACTTATTCCATGATGCACCACCCCTTTGTGTGTGACTAGGTCCCAGAGTCTTATGTGATCTAAGGGCTTTAACAAAATGCCAGTGAACTGAATATGAAAGCATAAGTTGAAGATGACCATATAATGAATATTAATCAATTAAGATTGTTTTACAAGAAAATAGTTTATGCCAATTTGTTTGCTTGTGAGGCATGAATCTAACAGGCCATCCCTCTCTATATCTATATATAGGTGAAGGAATGGTGTGATCCTTAGGTAGCACCACACCTCCCATGAGGGGGTACAATTTGCTAGCCAACTTGCAAAAAAATTGAATGTGAATTTAATATGCATTTGAATTTCATTTGGAATCTTCATTTCATCATATGAAATGCCATCCAAATAAATTATGGTGCCATACCGAATGAACTCTACATTTGAATTTTTCCTCCAAAATTAATTCTTCACTTTAATTAAATTAAGCACATTAATTTATTTAATTAACCCTAACTTAACTCTTTAAGCTAGTAATTGTTAACTTAACTTGACCAATTAATAGTCATATGTCACTAATTAACTAACTCTTTAATTAATTAGTCTAATTAAACTCCTTCAATTATTTAGATCAATTTAACAATTACATTGATCAAGCTGAAATGACCATAAATTGCATCAACCGATTTCCCTCTCATTTTTCCATACTAAACCTCTTTAGTATCTTGCTTAATGTACGTGATATGGGAAAGCTCTAGCATCTTCCCTGATTTATCTCTATAGATACGTATTCCCAATGCATAGGATGCTTCTCCCAAATCCTTCATAGAGAATTATGTAGATAACCATGCTTTAATGCACTCTAAAATTCCTACCTCATTCCCAATAGAAAGAATGCCATCGACATAAAGAATAATAAACTGTATACTACTCCTACTAGCCCACTAATACACACAAGGTTCATACACTTTTTTGACAAAACCAAACAATTTGACTATCGTATCAAAAACATATGTTCCAAGTTCAGGATGCCAATAAGAGTTCATAAATGGATCTCTGCAGTTTGCAAACCTTTTGCTAACTCTGTTTGGATGTGAAACCTTGTGGTTGCTCTCTATAAATTTCTTCTTCAATGTCACCATTGAGGAAGTAGTTTTCACATCCATTTGTCATATCTTATAGTCATAATTTGCAGCTATAGCAAGTAGAATCCGAATGGACTTAGGCATAGTGATCGGTGAAAATTTTTCCTCAAAATCGATATTAAGTCTTTAAGTGTAACCCTTTTCCACTAGTTGTGCATTAAAAGTCACTTCTCCATCTATCCCAAGCTTTTGCTTATAGATCTAGTTGCAACCAATGGAAACTATTCCCTTTGGTGGATATATCAAAGTTCGTACTTTATTTGAGTAGACAGAGTCCATTTTGAATCTCATGGCTTCAAGCTAATATCTCGAGTCTATGTCCAACATAGCTTTCTCATAGGTTTTTGGATCATTATCCGATTGACCTATCTCATGAAGAAATTCAAACTCTTCGGGTTACTTCTTGATATGATCCGACCTTTTCATAAGTTGTGTGTGTGGCTCTTTGATATTTATTTATTTCTACTACTTTAGGATTTATTAATTATCTTGGACTTCACCAAGTTCAATTATAATCTCTTTTCTATCTAATAGAAATTCCTTCTCCAAAAAGGTGGCATTCCTCAAAACAAACTCATTTTGTTCCGAGGGATCATAAAAGTAATAACCCATAGACTATTTTAGGTAATCCACAAACTTACACAAGATAAATCTACTATCCAATTTATCTCCCACTATCCATCTCATGTAGGTGAGAGATCCCCAAACTTTTAGATAATGGTATGTAGGTGTTTTGCCATACCTTATCTCATATCGTGTTTTTGCCACTAACTTTGAAGGTACTACTTTTAGTAACTTCGCTGCCATTATTCAAGCATATCCTCAAAGGTTATAAGCACATCAAAGAAGCTTATTATAGAATGTATCATGTCCAACAAGGTACGGTGTTTCCTCACAGCTACTCCATTGTGTTGGGGTGTGCCAAGTGGAGTTCATTGAGAGAGAATCCCATTTTCTTTTAGATAATCCAAGAATATGGTACTTAAATATTTTTCCTCTCGATCCAATCAAAGGGCTTTAATACTAAGTCCTTTTTAACTTTTCTATTTCATTTCTATACTTTTTGAACTTTTCAAAGGCCTCAGACTTGTACTTCATAAGATACATTTATTCAAATTGACTATTACCATCGGTGAAAGCATAAAGTAAAAATAGCTTTCTCTCTCACTAACTCTTAGAGATCCACAAACATTCGTATGGATCAAATTCAAAGGATTTATGGTGGGCTCCATTTGTCCTACAAAAGAAGCTTTGGTCATTTATCCCTTCAAACAAGATTCACAAGTAGGAAGGTTCTCATTGCCACTAACATTTAGCGATTTGAGGGCTTCTAACTTGTTCATCCTAATTTTTGGAGATATCACCAAGTCTTGTATGCCACATCATGGCATTATCTTGGATATATAATTTCTTACTTAGTTGAGAATGCATTAGTGATGGTAGGTAATCCAATATGTACGATCCTTTGTTAATTGTACCACAAGTAACTAAAGAACTCATTCTTTAATGTCTTCAATCTCTCATTTAATATAGAAGGATCAAATCCTTCGCTATCTAAAAATGGGAATTGAAATAATGTTCTCAACAATATATGGTACTAAATGACAAAGGTTAAATATAAGTATGGAGTTCTTTAAGTCTAACTTATTGTACACCTTCGGCTTTGGACATTACTCTTGCTCCTTAGCCATGGTGATGGATCATATCCATATCACTTAATTTTTTTATTCTTTCTATTCTTTTGTAACAACTTACAAAGAAAAGAACCACATGTGATATCATATATCCATGAGGAAGAATTCATCCTAAATGCACCTCAATAAAGTACATGCCTTTCTTACGAGTTGTAAGGTATTCATTGCAATAGTGCTTCCAATGGCCTATTTTGCTTAAGTAAAAAAAAAATTGATTATTTTCTCTATGATCTTCCTAACTCTTTTGAATACCTTTAATAGTTGTGTTCCCTTTAAGGAAGAATATTTCTTTCTTTTACTTCCTTTTCTAGCACCACTAGGGCCCATAGACTTGGAAGAGGAAATAAGTGTCAAAAGTTTGCCCTTATCGTAGTAGTCTCATTCTAGATCAACACTTTGATCAATAAAACTCAAAGAGGGTGTGAGGATCAAACCTCATGGAGATCATTGTCCATCACTACGTCCAAGTTGAAAAGTTTCTCCAAGCCTAATCATCTTTAGACCGTAGTTGATAACATAACTTTCTATCCATCCTAACTTGAAAAGTATTCTTTGATAACATGAACTTCTTATACCTCATTTACTTTTATAGCTCTTCATAAACTTTAACCAAGGTATTTTTTTGTAACTTGGAAACTTTTAAAGTTTGTAGATGCCACCATGAGACTAAGGGATAGAATGATCTTAAGCCCAACTTGTAAACTTTTCACATGTCTCTAGATCTACATTAATCCCAAAGAAATTAGAAGTACCATGACATAGGACTTATATTTACTTGTAGGAATCTAGAATGATTTTTGAGGTTAAGTAAATTATGGATGTTTGGCCCATTTGATTTATTAGTTTCCAAAATAACGTTGAGTGGAATTTTAACCATTCTTTAGATTTAACAAATACTCAAAGACAAAAAGAGAATATGAGCATGTAATTGAATTTGATATTAAAACATGTTCATGGTCTTTCAAGCATGTTTTTTTCCCACTATTTTATCAAATCCTTCACCCCTACTAAGAATTTGAAAAATCACATTTCCTAGTAAGAATCAAGACCTTAATAACTTGTTAATGGACCCTCGTGATCGAGTGCCATCCATGAGCAATCAAAGAATAAGCAATTTTTGCTAATTGCATCTCATGCAACTATTGATATACATGGCCTCGCTTTTCATATGGACCTATGTGACCATGCACCATCTATAAAAGTAAGCATTAAGTCAAAGCTACCAATCAAATTTTATCTCAAGATGGCCTCACGACATCCCCCGTGATTGAGTGTGTGAGGATTCCTAAGTTAAAGGTGCATCTCATGCTAAGTGTATGCTCACAACCTTCCTCCTAAGTATGACTCCCATGACCGAGTGCCATCACACAAAATCAGTAGCAACATCATGGCATACACTATTGGTGGAAGGCTTGGATTAATTAAAACTCTTTTAATTTTGTATCTATTTTCACTTAATATTTGAAAATACTTAGACGTTCTAAGTGGAGGTTTTTTGCTTGCTAAGATCTCATCATTTTATCTTCTTATTTAGGTTTTTTATATCCTAATCATGTATCTCATACATTAATAGGATATGAAAAACATAAATAAGTAAATAGCCTAGCATGCTCCTAGGTTGGGATGACCATGAGTCTAACCAAGTGATGCAATTAGATCCATGGGTGCTTCACTTTGGTTGATTTTAAGTGGGTTAAATTAAACTAAACTATAAATGAGTGTATCCCATACATTCATGGGTCTTCAATTGGCCTTCATGCCTCCATTAGACTCCTTGCTCTATGCAATATTTATATGAAATAGAAATCCTCACACTTGGTGGTTCTACTCTCATAACTTTTATAAGATAGAACAAGAGAGATGCAAAACCCATTTAATACAACCTATTTCAACAAATGATCATCCCCATTTATTCACTATTCATTCAATAGTTAAATGAACAATAAATAAATATAGAATTAACAATTAATTCCTATAATTAAATTCTTATCTCATAAACAAATAATTGAACCAATTATAACAATTATGCTATAAGTTGGAGATCAACTTTGACAAGTCTTAAGAAGCAACAAAAATGTCAAACATTATTTTGAGGACTTGCACAACATTTGTGCATCCAAACATATGATTTAACATCATTTTTAGCCACTTAAGGAGCCAAAAAAATATCTCAAAACCTGCCCAACCCTCAACTTGTGGCTACTGGCCGAGTTGAGCGTGCCACTGGACTGCCATTACCTTGGCAGCTTCCTCAAAGTTGGCCGACAATCCCTATTTTGGGACAAAGGCAAGTCAAGCCGATTTTTAGCTCAACTTTTGTCCTCCAAAAATTATAGAACACATTATAAACATTAAATTATAATTATGAACCAATTTCTAGATCTAAAACTCATTTTAAAACAGAAAATCAAAGTGCTCAAATATGCTTCAAAAATCTAGTCTGAGTGAGAATTAGATTCTCCAAAAATCTCCAACTAAACTCCAATCCAATTGGATCCAAAAATGAGTAAAACTCTTTCAGTCATAATTCAACATGCTACATCATCATATAACATCAATTAATGCCAAATCAACATTCAACATTAATAACTATGAATTAAAACATACGAACTACATGAATTAACAGTTAAATCACAGAATAGCATGCTTTCAATTCATCAATCAAGAAGCCACACACAAATCAACCTAATTCTCTAATCCATCAATTGGATTGAGAATATGGTGATCCAGATTATTCCATCAAATGAATCAATCAACTAAATAAAATCCAAATCTAAGCATTATTATAGCTCTGACACCACTTGAAAGCAAGATAGGCACTAGGATGTAAAATCAAAACTTCAAAACATAAAATAACTAGTGCTTACAAGCATCCTAGGGATATAATAATGCCTTGGATTCAGATTTAGATAGAGGATTACTTTGATAAGAAAATCTGAGATGAAACAAGTGAACACTTCACCGATTCCAAAATCTGCTTGCTAGTGGCATAACAAAAGGATTGCGACAATTGCCTTACCAAATCGCCTCCAAAAATTTTGGAAACATTATTGGAGATATACAACACCTTGGATAATCTCCAATAAAAAATTAAGATTGATTGGCCATCTGGATCATCCTGTAGAAAATCACAAAATCAGACCTCATGCAGAGAGCTCTCTAGAAATAGGGCAAAGCATATGTCTTGCCTCTATTGAAATAGTCCACACACCATTGAGACTTCCAAGATCTCTAGTCTTTTATTTGGCATGATACCAGAGATATGGTGATGATGGAGGCCGAATTTGGGGTAGGAGGCTGAAGAAAGAATCTTAGTCTTCAACATAGGAAATGCTAGCTTGCAAATGAAGAATCTAATTCTTCACACCATTTGTCATATGCACAACTTCCTCTTTCTACATCTATATATATAGGCTGAAAAAATGTGATGCCAAGTTGGCATCACACAATGCATGTGGAGGGATGATCAAGTGGGGTACTAAGGTCGCAAAAATTTGAATCCAAATCTCATTTGAATTTCATTTGCATCTTTATTACATTTGGAATCACATTTCAAATCAATTAAGATGCCATCTCAAATCTCATTTGAGTCTTCCCTGCAAAATTTATTCTTCCTTAATTAATCAAATTAAACTCTTCAATTTAATTAATTTTCCTTTGACTTATCTCTTTAAGTCAAACTAGCTTAACTCCTTAAACTAAATTCATTAACTTAACTCTTTAAATTAACTTGACCAATTGATGGTCATGTTGGTACCAAATAATTAACTACTTAATTATTGGTCTAATTAGCTCCTGAATTAGTTGATTAATTTAACACTTAAATCAATCAAGTCAAAATTGACCCTTAAAGTTGGCCCTAAAAATTCATCTGCTAAGAGGCACCATTTTCTAACACCTTAGAAAATTCTCTCCACTAATTAGGAAGCTAATTGGATTTTTTGTGTGATTTAGTAGGTTCAACCATTCATTAGACATGGGCTCACAACTCCTTGTGACTTTTGAATATCTTATACTCATTCTAGTTTACAACTCCTTTTAAACTAGTCGACTCAATTCACTTAATCTCATTAATTAAAAAGTACCCAATCTTCATGGTTGATGTCTAGCCTCAAGCCCATGGAGCCCAACTAATTGGCCGAAATGAAAATTCTGCAGAACCATAATCTCTCTATGTATGCTATGAAAATACAACCTTTTTATCTTGTTTCTCTTGAAGAGATTTAGGATAAGATATTTGTCGGCTCTCTATTAACCTCAATACTATGTCTCTATTCTCAATGTTCAATTCATGTCATGTGACCTCACCTTTGGAAAAATCCTTTTCCAAATTGTCACACCACCATACGCAAGGATTTATGGGAATGTATCATCATATAACACATAAGAGATGTGCTCGCTTTTCACAACAGTGAAAAGTCAGATTCCATCTTGGATCTCACATACCTCTATGCCAAGTAGCTCATACCTAATCATAATATGAAAGATCTGCTAGGTGGTCAAGGAAGAGTCAAAGCATGAGGATCGAACACAAGGTTACCATAGATCCTCAGGTCAAAGGACTTATAATATGTACTAGCGTAAGTAGGAGAACTAACTACTACGGACTTACCACTTTGGTTATCTAGTGGATTCTCTAGTGGGTCTTCAGTGCTCTATTCTCTAACATGCACCCATATCTCATACAATTGCTCATGGAATGGAGCAATCTCCAACCCTTGATTTATGCATTGTTAGTGTAAGTCTATTCAGATCTTAGATGCCCCATCTCATAAAATCCTATGACTTGGAAGTTTTAGGATCATAACCATGTGAGGCTTATTCCATGGTCACCAAACCAAGTTCTACAATCAGAGGTGATGTAAGGACTTCATCCAAATGCTAGTGAAGTGAAACAAAGTATAAGATGAAGATAGCCATATAAAGAACATCATTCAATCAAGATTGTATCACGAGTGAAATAGTTTACAAGGCCAATCCTATTGGCTTGTAGAGTACTATTCTAATAATCTCCCACTTTCCCTAAAGACAATGCCCTGTGGCCTTGAGACCCATATTTGTAAGATGTCCTCTGAAGATCCTTAGCATTTAGAGATTAATATAGTAGTTCTGCTATATTCTTTTCTAAGGCAACTTTTATCCACTCAGTTGTCACTTCTCTTAATTGATATCATATATCAAATGATAACTCATTTAATACGTTTGGATCATTGATGAGTTCTTGGCTCAAGTTCTAAATTATTTTCTAAAGACAATTGTAGGTGCATGCACGCTAGGCATTACATCCAAACTTTGGATGAAATTTTTATTCAAACACTTTTCTTTGTGATTTTCAAAACCACAAAGTATTTCACCTTAGTGGTTATCTAGGCCATGGTGTCTAGTTGGAACTCTTCCAACACACCATGCCAGCATTAAGACAAAATATGTGTCCAAAAGTGAATATTAGGTCATCTACATTAGATTGAAAACTAATGTGCAAAAACTTCACGAGTTTCAATTCTCTATCACCATAGAATAAAAAAAAGTAATTAGATCTTCTTAAGTATTTAAATATCATTTTTACAGCTATCTAGTAACTCTCACCGAGGTTGGATTGGAACTTATCCATAATACTTAATGAGTGTGCCACATCCGATCTTGTATATTGAACCATATATATTATGCTCCATATCGCTGAGGTATATGGTAGTTGGGATATTCTTTATTTCTCCTTCTCAGTCTTGCGGGCCATAAACTTGGACAGACTGTAATCACATCCCGAAAAGGAGGAATCCCCTTTTGGATTCTTCCATACTAAACTTCTTTAGTATCTTGCTTAATGTACAAGATTTGGGAAAGGCCTAGTATTCTCCCCGATCTATCTCTATAGATACATATTCCCAACACGTAGGATGCTTTTGCGAAATCCTTCATAGAGAATTGTGTAGATAACCATGCTTTAGTGAACTCTAACATTACTATCTTATTCCTAATAAGAAGGGTGTCATCGATATAAAGTATAATAAATTGTTTACTACTCCCAATGGCCCATTATTACCTACAAGCTTTATACACTTTTTTGACAAAACCAAAAAATTTGACTATCATATCAAAAACATATGTTCCAAGTTTGGGACACCAATAAGAGTCCATAAATGGATCTCTGGAGTTTGCAAAACTTTTGCTCACTCTTTTTGGATGTAAAACCTTGTGGTTGCTCTATATAAATTTCTTCTTCAATGTCACTAGTAAGGAAAGCAGTTTTAACATCAATTTACCATATCTCATAGTCATAATATGTAGCTATAGCAAGTAGAATTCAAATGGACTTAGGCATAATGATTATTGAAAAGATTTTCTCAAAATTGATACTGTATTTTTGAGTGTAACCTTTTTTACACTAGTTGTGTCTTAAAAGTCACCACTTATCCATCTACCCCAAACTTTTGCTTATAGATCCACTTGCAACCAATGGGAACTATTCCCTTTGATGGATTTATCAAAGTCCATACTTTGTTTGAGTGGACGGAGTCCATTCTAGATCTCATGGCTTCAAGCGAATGTTTTAAGTCTATATCTAACATTGCTTTCACGTAGGTCTTTGGATCTCTATCTGATTGACCCATCTCATGAAGAAATTCAAACTCTTCAAGTTACTTCTTGATCTGGATCGACCTTTTTAGTGTTTATGTGTGAGGCTCTTTGATATTTATTTATTTCTACTACTTGTGGGATTTATTGATCATCTTGAACTTCACCAAGTTCAATGATAAAGTCTTTTCTATATAAAATAAATTTCTTTACCAAAAAGGTGGCATTCCTTAAAACAAACACATTTTATTCTGAGGGATCTAAAAGTAATAATCCATAGACTCTCTTTGGTATCTCACAAACTTGCAACTTAGCTCCCATTGTCCATCTCATATAGGTGGATCCCCAACCTTTAAATAATGGTATGAGGGTGATTCACCATGCCAAATCTCATATGGTGTTTTTGGCACTGACTTTGAAGGTACTACTTTAAGTAACCTCACAGCCATCATTCAAGCATATCCTCAAAAGGATATAGGCACATCAAAGAAGCTCATTATGAAACATACCATGTCAACAAGGTACGGTGTCTTCTCTCGGCTACTCTGTTGTGTTGGGGTGTGCTAGGTGGAGTCTATTGAGAGAAAATCTCATTTTCCTTTAGACAATATAAGAATATGGTACTTAAGTATTTTTCCTCTCGATCCAATCGAAGGGCTTTAATACTAAGTTCATTTTATTTTTCTATTTCATTTCTATTGTCTTTAAACTTTTCAAAGGCCTCAAACTTGTACTTTATAAGATACATTTGTTTGAACCGACTATTACCATCAGTAAAGGCAATAAAGTAAGAATAGCCTTCTCTCCTGCTAACTCTTAGTGGTCCACAAACATTCGTATGGATCAAAGGATTTGTAGAGGGCTCCATTTGTCCTACAAAATGAGCTTTGGTCATTTATCCCATCAAACAAGATTCAAAAGAAGGAAGGTTCTCAATGCTACTAACATTTAGTGCTTTGAGGGCTTCTAACTTGTTCATCCTAATTTTTGGAGATATAACAAAGTCTTGTATGCCACATCATGGCATTATCTTGGATATCTAATTTCTTACTTAGTTGAGAGTGTATTAGTGGTGGTGATAATCCAATATGTACAATCTTTTGTTAATTGTACCACAAGCAACTAAAGAACTCATTCTTTAATGCTTTTAATCTCTCATTTGATATAGAAGAATCAAATCCTTTACTGTTTAAAAATGGGAATTGAAATAGTGTTCTCAATAATATATGGTACTAAATGATAAAGGTCCAATACAAGCATAGGGCTCGCTAAGTCTGACTTATTGTACATCTTTGGCTTTGGACAAAACTTTTACTCCTTAGCCAAGGTGTTGGATTATATCCACATTAATTAGTTCTATTCTTTTGTAACAACTTACAAAGAAAAGAACCCCATGAGATATCATATATCCTGAGGAAAAATTCATCTTAAATGTACCTCAATAAAGTAATACCTTTCTTAAGGGTTGCAAGGTATTCCTTGCAATAGTGTTTCCAATGGCCTATTTTACTCAAATAGAAACAAATATTATCAACTATTTCCTTTATGATCTTTCTGAATCATTTGAATGTCTTTGATAGTTGATTTCCCTTCGAGAAAGAACATTTCTTTCTTTTATCTCCCTTTCTAGCACCCTAAGGCCCATAGACTTGGAGAAGGAAATAAGTGTCAAAGGTTTGCCCTTATCGTGGTAGTCTCTTTCTAGATCAATATTTTGATCAATAAAACTCAGCAAAAATGTGAGGGTAATCCTCATAGAGATCATTGTCCATCACTACGTCCAAATTGAAAAGCTTCTCCAAGCCTAATCATTTTTAGACCATAGTTAATGACATGACTTCCCATTTATCCTTTCTTGAAAAGTCTCAATTGACAACATGAACTTCTCATCCCTTGTTTGCTTTTACAACTTTTCATAAACTTTAACCAAGGTATAATTCATGTGTCTTTGAGATTTTTAAAGTTTGTAGATGCCATCATGAGACTAAGGGATAGGACGATCCTAAGCTCAATTCATAAACTTTTCACGTGTCTCTAGATCTGCATTAATCCCAAAGGAATTAGGAGTACCATGATATAGGACCTATATCAACTTGTAGGAAAACATAGCAAAACTACTATTTAAGCCCTCTAATGCAAATGGTCTTTGAAAGACATCTTGACAAGATGCGTCTCAAGGCTATGGGGCATTAGATTTTAGACAATTGGGAGATTATTAAAATAGTACCTTGCATGCCAATTAGATTGGCCTTGTAAACTGTTTCTTTGTGAGATAATCTTGATTAAATGATATTCTTTATATAGGCATCTTTATCTTATGCTCTTTATTTTCTTTACTTATATTTTGATGAAGCCTTTAAATCACACAAGAGTACTAGACTTGGTCATCATTTGGTGGTGATCATGGTATAAGTCTTACACTGTCATGATCTTAAATCTTACAAGTTATAGGATCTTATAAGATAGAGCATCTAAGATTCAGTTAAACTTGCATTAACAATGCATAAATCTAAAGGTTGGATGTTACACCATTGTATGAGCAATTCCATATGAGATATAGATGCATATTAATGGGTGCTTATTGGAGAACAAAGCAATAAAGACCCATCTAGAGAATTCACTGCATAGCCAAAGTGGCAAGTTCTCCAGTTTACAGTAGTACATATTATTAGTCTTTTGACCTTAGGATCCATGGTAATCTTATGTTTGATCCTTATGCTTTAACTCTTCCTTGGTTATTTAGTGGGCCACTCAAGTTGAGAATGGGTATGGGCTACTAAACATGGAGGTTTGTAAGATCCAAGATAGAATCTGACTTCTTGTCTTTGTGACGAGCAAGTGCATCGCCTATGTGTTCTACAAAAAATGATTCTAAGAAATTCTTGCATAAGGTGATGTGATAATTTGGACAGGCGTTTCCAAGGGTGAGATCACAAAGAGAATTGAACATTGAGAATAGAAGTATAGTATCAAGGCTATTAGAGAGCTAACAAATATCTTACTTTAGGCCTCTTTCATAGAGATAGAAGATGGAAAGACCGTATTTGCATGGTACTTGTAATGCTAGAATGGTCTTCAAAAGCACTCATTTTGGCTAATTAGTTGGGTTCTATGGGCTTGAGGTTGGACATCAGCCATAGAGATTGAGTACTCTTTTATTAGTGAGATTAATTAAATGGAGCTGCTTAGTTTAAATAAGTTTAAACTAATATGAACATTTGATATTCCATAAGTCACAAGGAGTTGTGAGTCCATGTCCAATGAATGATAGAACCTAATGGGTCACACACAAAAGCTAATAGTATGACCTATCAAAAGAAGGAAAATTTTCTAAGACTTAGAAAATTCACGACTGAATTTGAAGAAAGCGAAAATTGTGGTCATTTTGATTTGATCAATTTAAGTTTTAATTTGGTCAAACTAAGTTAAGAGTTAAATTAAGATCAATTAATTAAGATTTAATTAATTTATATCACATGACTATCAATTGGTCATGCTAATTTAAGAGTTAAATTAATTTTGACTAGTTTAAAGAGTTAAGCACTTCGACTTAAGAGTTAAGTTAAAATATTATTAATTAAATTAAAGTTTTTAATTTAATTAAATTGGAGAAATAATTTTGGAGAGTAAAATTAAATGAGGGGTTCTTTTAATATTGAATTAGAATTTAATTGGAAGACATTTCATATTATGAAATGTAAGCTTCAATTAATATTTTTGTTCACTAATCGCTAGATATTAGTGGCCTCCTTAGAAAGGACACTTGGAACCCTCTCTTTGAGCAATATATAGATAGAGGATGAGTGTATGCTACCACTTGGTGTATGCAACCAAGGTGTGATTATTCTCCCAACATATTAGAGTAATAGGCATCTAACTTGTTAGAATCCCCACTATTCTCTCCAACCTCCTTCAGCTTCCACCTCCATTTTTTCAAGCCTTCTCTCCCTAATTCTCTACAACTATCTCTAGCCATTCTGTAGAGAAAAGGTCTTTGCTTTGGTGTGTGGACTATTTAATTAGAGGTAAATTATTTGGGTTGCTATTGCTCTTGTTGAAATAGATTTTGGCAGCCTCTTTCGATGAGTTCTGGGGTCCTTCTAGTGTTCTGATTGGGATAAGTTTTGAATTGTAGAATCCTCAATAGATTTAGATAGTCCAATAAAATTTTTAGCTAAAAAAAGAATGAGTCTAACTAGGGAAATATTAGTGGTGAATCTATTGTGCTAGTGATAAGCTTTTTCAATGATGGAAGAGAGTTTTTCTTGCTTCTCGAATTTTTAATTTTTATCTAGGTATTTCCCCTTTCTAAATTTGATTCCTATATATGTATTGATCCTTGGGGATATGTGTGGGCTAGTTACATTCATGGTTTTCAAAAATAATTGGATCCTAGCGCCGCACATACCTTCAATTAGTAGAAGTCCATTCGAATCTTGGATGCTACTATTAGAATAGTGCCCCGCAAGCCAATTACATTAGCCTTGTAAATTATTTTGTTGTAAGATAATCTTGATTAAATGATATTCATCATATGGCCATCTTCATCTTATGCTCTTTATTTACTTCACTTGTGTTGGATGAAGCCTTAGATCAAATAAGACTACGGGACTTAGTCATGCACTGGGTGATGATCATGAAATAAGTTTTACATGATCATGATCTTAAATCTTTCAAGTCATAGGATCTTATGAGATAAGACATCTAAGATCCAAATAAACTTACATTAACAATGCATATATCCAAGGGTTGGATATTGCTTTATTCCATAAGCAATCTCATACGAGATACTAGTGCATGTTAGTGGATGCTTGTTTGAGAACAATGAACTAAAGACCCATCCAGAGAATCCATTAGATAGTCATAGTGGCAAGCTCTCTTACTTACGCTAATGCATAGTATTAGTCCTTTGACTAAAGGATCCATGATAACCTTATGTTTAGCCTTTCTATTTTGACTCTTTCTTGGTCACTTAGCAAGCCACTCGGGTAGAGATTGGGCATTAGCTACTACATATGGAGGTTTGTGAGAGCCAAGATGGAATCCAACTTCTCATTTTTATGAAGAGCAAGTACATCTCCTATGTGTTTTATAATGATAGATTCCAAGAAATCTTTGCACTAGGTGATGTGAAAATTTGGAAATTCATTTCCAAAGATGATGTCACAAAGGTAATCAAACATTAAGTATAGAAGCATAGTCTTAAGGCTGTTAGGGAGCCAACAAAAATCTTATCCTAGGCCTCTTTAGGGAGATAAGAGACGAAAGGACTGCAGTTGCATGGTATGCATAATATTATAATGGTTCTTCAAGAGCATTCATTTCAGCTAATTAGTTAGGCTCCATGGGCTAGAGGTTGGACATTGACCATGGAGATTGGGTACTCTCCAATTAATGAGATTAATTGAATTGAGTCGCAGTTTAAAGGAGTTTAAACTAATGTGAATATTTGATATTCCATAAGTCACAAAATGTTGTCAGCCCATGTCTAATGAATGGTAGAACCTAATGTGTCACACATAAAAGAGAATAACATGACCTATTAAAGCAAGGAGAATTTTCTAAGAGTTAGAAATTCACGACCATATTTAAAGGAGGCGAAAATTTTGGTCATTTTGACTTGATCAATTTAATTGCTAAATTGGTCAAATTAACCTAAGAGTTAAATTAAGATCAACAAATTAAGAGTTAATTAATTTATGTCACATGGCTATCAATTGGTCAAATTAGTTTATGGGTTAAATTAGTTTTGACTAGTTTAAAGTGTTAAGCACTTTAACTGAAGAGTTAATTCAAAGCATTATTAATTAAATTAAAGTGTTTAATTTAATTAAATTAGAGAGATAATTTTGGAGAGAATAATTAAATGAAGGGTTCATTTAATATGGAATTGGAATTTAATTGCAAGATATTTCATGCGATGAAATGTAATTTGCAATTAATATTCTTATTCACTAAGCACTAAAGATTAGTGGCCACCTTGGTATGGACACTTGGCACATTCTCCTTAAGGGTGGTGCATGACCACACACCACCCTACTCCTATATATAGATATAGGAGAGGATGGCTCGCCACTTGGTCTTGTGCATGCTAGGTATGATTATTCTTCCAATAACCTTGAGTAGCAGGCATATACTTTGTTAGCTTCCCATTATTATCTCTAACTCTCTCTATCTTCCACCTCCATATTTCCAGCCTTTCCTCTCATATTCTTTACAGATATCTCCAACCATATTGTAGAGAATAGGTCACAGTTATGGTGTGTGGACTATTTCATTAGAGGCATAACGTTTGGGTTGCTCTTGCTCTTGCTGAAGTAGTTTCTGGCAGTCTCTTCTGGTGAGCACTGGGAGACCTTCTAGTGTTTTGATTGGGCTGATTTTTGAAATTTAGAATCCTCAATGGGTTGAGACATTCCATTGAACATTTTAGCTTAAAAGGAGGAGTCTGGCTTGGGGAAAACTGATGGTGAATTTGCTGCGCCAGTGAGAAGCTTCTTCAATAGTTGAAAAGAGTTTTTCATACTCCTCAAATTTTTTATTTTCACCCAAGTATTTTCCTTCTCTAAATCTAATTCCTATTTATGCATTGATGCTTGGGGATGTGTGCAGGTTAGTTACGTTCATGACTTTTTGAAAATGTTTGGATTATAGTGCCACACATACCTTCAGCCCTGCCATAAGATTTTATGACTTAGGATATTTAAGATGATGATCATGTAAGACTTATTCCATGATCACCACCCAATGTATGACCAAGTCCTATAGTCTTGTGTGATCTAAGGGCTTTAACCAAATACCGATAAAGTAATATAAGAATAAGATAAAGATGGTCATTTATAATGAATATCATTCAATCAAGATTATATCATAAGTGAAATAATTTACATGTCAATCTAATTGGCTTGTAGGGTTCTATTCCAACACATATCCCGTCATTGGGACTCTTTCTTCTTCCATCCCCTGTAACGATTTATAGAGGTGAGAATCACATGTGGTATCAAATACCCATGAGGAAGAATTTGTTGTCTAGTGCACTTCAATAAAGTACATACCCTTTCTAAGGATGCTAAGGTACTCCTTGCAATTTTTTTCCCAATAGCCTTTTTCATCATAATAGAAACAAGTAGCGTCAACTTTGGCCACTTTCATTTTCCTAACTCTTTCCAAACCTTTCAAGGGTTTCTTTCCCTTAGAGGAAGAACTTTTTTTCTTTTACATCTCTTTTTATCACCCATAGGGCCTTTAGACTTAGAGGAGGTAATAAGTATAGAAGACTCATCTTTTTTCATTGTTGTCTCAGCAGTCACCAACATGATGACCAACTCATTAATCATTACTTCTTGCTCTATCATGTTATTAATGTTCATAATGAATTGGTCAAACAAGCTAGGTAATGATTAAAGGATCAAATCCACATCTAGCTCATTATCTATGATTATGTCCAATTAACTAAGCTTCTCAATAAGACCAATCATTTTTTAGCCATGGTTTTAGACACTTGAGCCCTCATTTATTCTAATCTTAAATAACTCATTAGACAATCAGAACCTTTCATGTCTAGTTTGCATGCCATACAACGCTTGTAGGTGCAAGTGATTCTTGTGAGCAGCTTTCATATGCTCATGAGACTTGTGAAGCTCATTAGATGTAGAAGCCATCGTGAGGCATCGTATTTGTAGATCATCATCTACAAACTTCGTGAATGCTTTATGTGCCTTATGTTGACATCCTCGCCAATGGTGTCCAACAGATGTTAATTAAGAATGTATATCTATTTTTCGGAATCAAGAATAATTTTGAGGTTTCTAAGCCAATCATAGAAGTTAGGTCCAGTGCATTTATTAGTTTCCAAAATAACATTGAGTGGATTCTTGGTCATTTTGTTTGAGATTTCAAAAATCTACAAAAGCAAAAAAGAGAGTATTAGCATGTGATTAAATATTATATTGAAAACATGTTCGTAGACTTTCAAGCATATTTTTCTCCAGCTATTTTATCAAATTCATCACCCTCTAGAAGAATTTGGGAAATCTTATTTCTTAGTGAGAATCAAGGCCCTAAGGACTTGTAGTGGACCCATGACATATGTGCCATCCACAAATAATCGAATGGTAAGCAATTTTTGCTAATTGCATCTCTATGCAACCCTTGATATATTTTGCCTTACTTTTAATGCAGACCCATATGTCATGTGCCATCTACATTACTAGTTGTTAAGTTAGACCTACCAACCAAGCTTTCATTCAAAATTGCACTACATCATCCTATGTGTTGTGTGCCATTACATAAGAAGTGTCAAATTCAAGGTGTATCATATGTTAAGGATATCATTATAGCTTTCTACCATAGGTGTGATCCACGTGTCATGTGCCATCACATAAAGATAGTAGCATCATTTTGTCACATAATATTAGTAAAAGGCATGGATTAATTAAAACTTCTTTTAATTTGTATCAATTTTATCTTAATATTTGAAGTACTTAGACTCTTTTAAGTGGAAGGATTTTCTTGCGTGCAATGATCTCATCAATTTTATCTTTTTATTTAGGCTTTCTATATACTAACCATGCATCTCATACATTAATAGAATATGAAAAGTATAAATAAGTAAATGCGCCTATCATGCTCCTATGGTGGGATGACCATGAGCCTTAACTAAGTAGTGTACTTTAGAACTATAGGTGCACTACTTAGTTAATTTTAAGTGGGTTGATTAAACCTAGCTATTACATAAATATATCTCATACATTCATAGGTCTTCATGCCTCCAATGGTCTTTTTGTCTCCTTGCAACAATTACATGGGAAAAGAATCCCTCACACCTAGTGGTTACACTCTCATAATATTTACAAGATAGAAATTAATAGGCATTAAAGCTCCATTCATTCATCATCCATTTAATACTTAAATGAATAATAAATCAAGAATTGACATTCAATTCCAAAATTAAATTCTTATCTCATAAACAATTAATTAACTAGCAAAAATAAGCATAACAATTATGCATCTCATTTTGCACCGAATTGAAGATTAAAACAAGACTTTAAAAGCAATAAAAAATGTCAAACATAATTTGGAGAAATTGCACAACACTTGTACATCTAATTGGCATGATTTAGTTTAATTTTGGTCACAAAATTAACACAAAAATTCCTCAAAACTCGCCTAAAACCTAAAAAGGGCGCTACTACCCAGGTTGGGTGCACAGCTGCGACAACTCCCTAGTTTTAGGTTAAGGACTGAGTCAAGGTGTTTTTGGTTCAAATTTGTTTCACCAACAAATCATGGACATTTCCATAACACTAAACCACACATTTTAGAAAAATTTTCAGATCTAAAACACCTTTTAAATATGAGATTTAAAAGCTCAAACATGCTTCAAAACTCAAGTTCAAGTAAGAATCACCATTCTTCAAAAATCTCCAATTAACTCCAATCCAATTGGATCCAAAAATTCCCAAAACACATTAAGTCCAAATTTAACATGCTATATCAACATCATGCAATGCTAAATCACATTTAACATTAAGATTTATGAATTAAAATCATACTAACATATGAATCAACACTTGAAACATATATTAACGTATTTCAATTCATCAACAAAGAAGCCACAAGCAACATCAACCAAACACTCAAATATAGGAATTGGATCAAGTATTTGGAGATCTAGATCAATTCATCACATGAATCAATCAAACAAAAAATCCAAATTAAAACATGAATTAGGCTTTAATACCGCTTGAAGTGAGATGTAGCACAAGGATCCAAGTTATAAAGCAAACATAGCTAAATAAAAACTTGAATACACTTCATCTAAGATATAATCATGCTATTAATATGGATTTAGTTCAGAATTATACCTGGATTCCTCAAATCCATGGAAGACATTGATGAAAATACTAAACTCTTCAAAACTTTCACAATCTGGCGCAGCAGAGCACTAGCAACAATTGCCCTAGAAAATCACCTCCGATTGATCTAAGATTAGGATAAAAAATCCTCAACATAGATGAGGATCTTTAGTAAAAATTTCAGCAAAAATAGAAATTAGAAAGGTCACCAAAAATGCCTCCAAGCTTTCTACACTACAGTGGATCTTCAAAAGCTTAGCTCCCCAATTGTGAAGTGTCTAATGTGATGACCCACATGACTATGGCAAGCTCCAATCAGCCTCTAGTCAACTAGATCACCAAAGGATTAAGAAGTGATGAAGGCTAAAAAGTGGAGGGAAAGTGAAGAAAATGTGTGAAACTTCAACACATGAGTGACACAGTTTTGGAGGGAAAAAGAGAATCTAGCATTCATTAAGTAATGTGGCCAGACAACTCTTCTATTTATAGAGGAGGAGATGTGGTGCAAGTTGGCATCACACCTCCCATGAGGTGGGGGGCCAACTAAGCAAATTGCTTGCATGTGAAATGCGAATTTCACTAGCATTTAAATTTCATTTCATCTCATGAAATGTCATCTAAATAAATTCTAGACAAACCTCAAATGAACTCCTTCATTTGAATTTTCCTCCAAAATTAATTCCTCACATTAATTAAATTAACTCTTTAATTTAAGTTAATTGGTTTTGACTTAACTCCTTAATTCAACTAACTTAACTCTTTAAACTAGAAGGTGTTAACTTAGCTCCTTCAGTTAACTTGACTAATTAATTATCTTATGGCATCATAATTTACTTAGTTTAATTTAACTCCTTAAATTATTCTGATCAATTTAACAATTAAATCAATCAAGCCAAAATGACCAAAAATTAACCAACTATTTTTCTCCACAAAATCAATCATGAAGAATTTTCTAACTCTCAAAAAATTCCCTTTATCAAATAGAACTTCCTGTAGGCTTTTGTGTGTGACTCATTAGGTTCTCCCATTCATTGGACATGGGCTCACAACTCTTGTGATATTTTGAATATTGAATATTCGCATTAGTTTAAACTTCTTTAAACTAATAACTTAATTCAATTAATCTTCATTAATTAAAGAGTACTCAATCTCTATGGTTGATGTTTTGCCTCAAGCCTATGGTGCCCAACTAATTTGTTGAAATGAATATGTTCTTGGTAAACCATTCTAGCTCTACGCTTGCCATGCAAATACAATCCTTCCACTTTCTATGTCCTGAAATAAACATCGAGCAAGATATTGTTGGCTATCTAATAGCCTTAATAATTATGTTTCTATTCCTAAAGGTCAATTCCATTTTATGAACTAATCTTTAAAAATCTCCTTTTCCAAACTATCATATTGTGTTGCACAAAGACTCCTTAGAATCAGTCATCATAGAATACATAGGAGATGTAGTCGACTTTCACAATGATGATGAGATGGATCCCATCTTGGATCTCACAAACTTTGATATCTAAGTTACTCATACCTAATCTCAACCCTTAAAGTCCTACTATGTGGTTAAGAAGGAGCCAAAGCATGAGGACCAAAGCACAAGGTTGCCATGGATCCTCAGGTCTGAAGACTAATTATATACACTAGCGTAAGCTGAAGGACTTGCCACTACCAACTTACCATTGCAGCTTTCTAGTAGATTCTTTAGGTGGGCCTTAAGTGAACTTGTTCTTTAACAAGCACCTACTAACATACACCCATGTCTAACATGCATTGCTCATGAAATGGAGTAATATCGAACTTCTTAGATTTATGCATTGTTAGTGCAAGTCTATTTGAATATTAGATAATTAGAATATTTTAAGATCATGATCTTATAAGACGTATTTCATAATCACCACCTAGTGCAAGACCAAGTCTCGTAGTCTTGTATGATCTAAGGGCTTTAACTAAATACTAACGAAGTAAAATAAGCATAAGATGAAGATAGCCATTGATTATGAATATCATTCAATCAAGATTGCCTCAAAGGTGAAATAGTTTATATGCCAATCTAATTAGTTGTGGGGCATTATTTCAACAGTGGCATTCCTCAAAGAAACATCTTTTGTTGAGAAGGATCATAGAAATAGTAACCCAAAGACTCTGTTGGGTATCCTACAAATTTGCACAAGGTGGATCTCTTATCTAACTTATCTCACACTAGTCTCGTGATGTATGTAGGAGACTCCTACAAAGAGATAGACACATCAATAAAGTTCATCATGGAACAAACCATGTTTGATAAGGTACGATTTTTTCTCTCAACTATTCCATTATGTTGGGGTGTGCTGGGTGGAGTCTATTGTGAGAGAATCTCAGTCTCATCTAAATGATCCAAGAAATCAATACTTAAGTATTCCTCTCCTTAATCCAATTGTAGAGCTTTAATCATAAGTTCTTGTTAGCTTTCTACTTCATTTCTATACTCTTTGAATTTTTTGAAAGCTTCAAACTTGTACTTCATAAGATACACATGTTCAAACTAATTATGATCATTGGTAAATGTTACAAACTAAGAATGGCCTCTTCTAGCACTAACTCCTAGTGGCCCACAAACATCTGTATGAGTTAAAGCTAATGGACTTATGGTTTGCTCCATTTGTCCTACCAAAGAAGCCTTAGTCTCTTTTTTCCTTTTAAACAAAATTCACAAGTCTGACGATCCCCTCTACCACTAACATTTAATACTTTGAGAGATTTTTTTTATCCTATTCTTAGAAGTATGTGCAAGTTTTGCATGCCACAAAGTGGCACTTTCTTGGTTATCTATTTTTCATTTATTACTTTATTACATGTGCATAAATGATGCTTCGGAATCCACAATGTATAATCCATTACTAAGTGCACCTATTGCAACTAAATTTAAGGATCTAATCATGCATTTGAAGTGGATGTAATGGCAAAGACTAACCTTGAATGCTAAATCAAAAGGTTAATATGAATAACATTAATTAACTCTTCAAAGCTATCAATCCATGTACAGCAAAAAACCACCAACAATTGACCAAGCAATTTAACTCCAAATAGACTAAAAATTTGCAGAGATATCTACTCAACATAATTGAGAATTGCCATTTAAAATTTTAGAAAAATCCAAGCACGACAAGGCCTCTAAATCAACCTCCAAAACCACAATAGAACTCCAAGAGCAAAGCTCTCCAAATGTGAAGCCTTAATGTTATGATGCACACACCTAAGGAGAACTCCAAAAATATGGAGAGAATGATGAGGATGGTGTGAAACTTCAACATATAGGAGAATCACACTTTTTTGAGGGAAAAATGGAATCTTGCATCACATTGTGCACAATGGCCGGCCACCTCTCTTTATTTATAGAGTGAGAGGTGTAATACAAGTTGACATCACACCCTCCATGAGGTGGTATGCCAAGTTGGCAATCTACTTGCATGCGAAATGTGAATTTCACTCTCATTTGCATTTAATTTAACTCTACATTTTATCTCATGAAATGTCTTTCAAATTAATCCCAAATTAATGTTAAATGAATTCTTTCATTTGAATTTCCATCCAAAATTAATTCCTTGCATTAATTAAATTAGTTATTTAATTTAATTAATTAACTTGACTTAACCTTTAAGTCATCTAACTTAACTCTTTAAGCTAGAAATCAACTTAACTCTTTAAGTTAACTTGACTAATTAATAATCATATGTCACCAATTAAATTAACTCTTTAATTTAATTGGTCTAATTTATCTCTTTAAACTATTTTGATTAATTTAATAATTAAATTAATCAACTTAAATGACCAAAAGCTTAGTTAGCTTATTTCTCCATATAAACGGCAATAGTGAACTTTCAAACTCCTTAGAAAATTCCTTCCATCAAACAGAACATCCTTTAGGCTTTTTGCATATGACTCCTTAGGTTTTCCCATTCATTGGACAAGGGCTCATAATTTTTGTGATATATTTGAATATTAAAGTATTCATATTAGTTTAAACTCCTTTAAACTAATAACTCTTTCAATTAATCTCTATCAATTGAAGAGCACTCAATCTCTATGGTTGATGTCTATCTACAAGCCCATGGAGCTCAATTAATTGATTGAAATAAATATGCTCTTGCGAACCATTCTAGCTCCATGCTTTTGATGCAAATATGGTCTTTTTATCTCCTATCTCCCAAAAGAGACCTAAGGTAAGATATTTATTAGCTCCCTAATAGTCTAGATAACTATGTTTTTATTCCTAATGTTCGATTCCTATTTATGACCTCATCTTTGGAGAACTCCATCTCCAAATTTTCATACGACCTTGGCCAAGGATTTCCTAGAATTGATGTTATCGCTTTATAGACCCACTTGTAACCGATGGGTGCTGAAAGAGGTATAATGTTAAGAATCCAAATTAAAACATTTAAAAACTAAAATTTAACTTAGATTACACTAATCCAAGGATATAAATCATGCCTACATAATGGATTAAGGTTAGATTGTTACCTTTCAAGAAAAATCCAACCACAGACTCAAAGTAGAACTTCATTTCCCGAAGGCAGACTACTTCTGGCACAGCAGAGTGTGATCAACTTTTGATTAGGAAAATCACCTCAAATTCAAGTCAAATGTAGACAAAAATTTCACCAACTAGATTTAGAATATATAGTAAAAATATTCAGCAGCAAACGCATTTGGAAAGACCTCGAATAGATTCTAGAAACACACTGCTTGAATAGGGGATCACCAAAGCAAGCAATCCGAAATTCATCTTATCTCTAATGCCAAAGTCCACATACCAATTGACAATCCTTTTCTCCTAAATTTAGATGAAAAAATCAAGGATAAATAGATTTGGTAGGAGGCAAAAAATGGTGAGGGAGGTGAAGAAGTGAGTGAAGCTTCAACACATAAAAGAATCACTTTTGGAGGGAATTTCAGATCTAACTTTTAAATACACAAAATGTGTGAGTGATCTTAGTGCTGGCCACCCCTTTCTTCATATGTATATATATAGTGGTGGAGTCTCACCTTCCTCAAGGTGGGGGTGCCACCTAAGTGTGCCAACTTGCAAGTATCTTGCAAGTTGCATGTTAATTTATATTGAATTTAAATTTAATATGGAATCTACATTTTGCCTCATGAAATGTTTACCTAATTAAATTCTAATTCAGCACCAAATGAATATTTCATTTGAATTCTCCCTCCAAAATCAATTCTTCATTTTAATTAAATTAAACACTTTAATTTGATTAAACCTTAACTTAACCTTTAAGTCAACTAGCTTAACTTTTTAAGCTGGATTTTATTCTTAACGCCTTAAGTTAACTTGACCAATTGATAGTCATGAGGCACCAAATTATATTAACACTTAATTTAATTGATCTTCATTTAACTCCTTAAATTAATTAGATCAATTTAACAATTAAATTGATCAAGCCGAGATGACTAAAAGTTATGTCAACTAATTCCCTCAATTTTTGGCCACCATGGAATCCTTCTAACTCTTAGAAGATTTTCCTCAATATTTAGAATTGTCAATTAGCTTTTGTGTGTGACCCATTAGGTTTTACCACTCATTAGATATGGGCTCACAACCTTTGTGACTTTAGAATATCATATATTCATGTTAGTTTAAACTCTTTTAGACTAACCAACTCAATTCAATTAATCTCTATTAATTAAAGAGTACCCAATCTCCACGGTTGATGTCCAATCTCAATCCTATGAAGCCTAATTAGTTGAATGATGCTTTTGGTGAAACATTCTAGCTTTATGCGTACCATGCAAATACAGTCTTTCTATCTCCTATCTCTATGAAAGAAGCCTAGGGCAATATATACGTTGGCTCCCTAATAGCCTCGATACTATGCATCTATTCTTAATGTTCGATTCTGATTTGAGACCTAATCTTTGGAAAATTTCTTTTCCAAATTGTCACACTACCTTGGCCAGGGATGCTTAGGAGTTAATCATTATAGAATGTATAGGAGTTACACTTGCCCTTCACAAAAGACGAGGAGTCAGTCCCATCTTAAATCTCATAAATGTCTATGTCTATGTAGCCCATGCCTAATCACCATTGGAATGCCTATTAAGTGGCAAAGATGGAGTCAAAATATAAGGTCATGAAGACATTCTATTCGAGTAGAAATAGTTACAATGGATCCTCAGGTCAAAGAACTAATCATATGCACTAGTGTAAGCTGGAGAACTAACCGCACCAACTTGCCACTACTGTTATCTAGTGGATTCTCTAGACAGGTCTTCAATACCTTATTCTCTAACAAGAACCTACTAATATATACCTATATCTCATATGGTTTGCTCATGGAATGGAGCAATATCCAACCCTTGGATTATGCATCATTAGTGTAAGCCTATTCAAACCTTAGATGTCCTATCTCATAAGATTCTATGACTTGGGATATTTAAGATCATGATCATGTAAAACTTATTCCATGATCACTACCTAATACATGACCAAGTCCCATAGTTTTGTGTGATCCAAGGGCTTCAACCATATGCTAGTGAAGTAATAAAAGCATAAGATAAAGATAGCTATTTATAAGAAATATCATTCAATCAAGATTATATGACAAGTGAAATAGTTTACATACTAATCTAATTAGCTTACGAGGCACTATTCCAATAATTTTCCAATTGCCCTAAAGTCAATTCCCTATAGTCTTGAGACCTAACTTCATAACATGTCCTTCAAAGACCTTTTGCAATAGAGGTTAGTCAATAGATCCGTTATATTCTTTTCTAAGGTAACTATTTCTACTCGAATGTTGCCTCTACCTATGATCTTCTAGATCAAATGGTATCACTTTAAAATATGCATGGATCACTGATGAGATCTTGACTCCTTAACTTGTGCAACCATACTATTTTAGCTCTTGGATGAAGTTTTTGATCCAAATACCTTCCTCTGCAACTTTTGAAGCTGCAATATATTTTGCCTTAGTGGTAGAGTTGACCGTGGTGTTTTTTTTGGTACTCTTCCAACTCATCGCATCACCATTAAGGAAAAATATATATCCAAAAGTGGATTACAAGTCATCACATCAAATTGGAAACTTAAATTTGAAAACCCCTCAAGTTTCAATTCTCTAGTGCCATATACTAAAAATAATTCCTTAATCCTTCTTAAGTACTTAAAGATCATTTTTATAGCCATCTAGTGGTTCTCACTAGGATTGGATTACAACTTGCTCATAACACTTAGAGTATGTGCCACATCCGATCTTGTACAATAAACTGCCTACATTATGCTCCTTATAGTAAACGCATAAGGTATATGAGACATCTTTTGTCTCTCTACCTCAGTCTTTAGGGTCATAGACTTAGAGAGATAAATACCATGTCTATTGGGAAGAAATACTTTCTCAAATTCTTCTATACAAAACTATTTTAGTATTTTGTCATTGTACATGGTTTGGGTAGCCCCAACATCCTCTTTGATATTTCTAGATATGCATTCCTAATATGTAGGATATTCTCCCAAATTCTTCATGGAGAATTAAGTAGACAACCATGCTTTAGTACGCTCTAACATACCTATCTCATTCCCAATAAGAAGGATGTCATTGACATAAAATATAATAAATTGTACACTATTTCTACTCGTCTTTTTATACTCATAAGGTTCATCCATATTTTTGATAAAGCCAAGCAATTTGACTACATCATCAAAGCATATGTTCCAACTTTGGGATACTTGCTTGAGTCTATAAATGGTTCTCTGAAGTTTGCAAACTTTTTGGTCACTCCCCTTGGATATAAAACCTTATGGTTGCTCTATATAAATTTCTTCTTAAATGTTGCCATTGAGGAAAATGGTTTTCACATCCATTTTCCATATCTCATAATCATAATATGCAACTAAAGCAAGTAGAATCTAAATAGACTTAGGTGTTGCAATTGGGGAAAAGGTTTTCTCAAAATTAATACCGAGTTTTTGAGTATAACCATTTGCCATTAGTTGCATCTTAAAAGTCGTAACCTCTCTATCAACTCCTAGTTTTTGCTTATAGATCCACTTGCAACCAATGAGAATAATTCCTTTCAGTAGATCTACCAAAGTCCACACTTTGTTGGAATGCATGGAGTCCATTTTGAATCTAATGGCTTCATGCCTATATCTCGAGTCTATATTTAACATAGCTTTCTCATAGGTCTTTAGATCCATATCCAATTTGTCTATTTCATGAAGAAATCTAAACATTTTGGGTTGCTTCTTATTCGGTCCAACCTATGTAGCGATTGTAAGAGGTTCATTAATTATTTCCACTACTAGTAAGATTTGTTGATCATCTTGAACTTTATCAAGTTTAACAACACCTTTCTATCTAATAGAAATTCGTTTTTGAAAAAGGTGGTGTTTCTTGAGATAAACACTTTTTATTTTAAGGGATCATAGAAATAATATCCCATAGACTTTCTAAGGTATCCCATAAATTGCACAATGAGGATCGACCATCCAACTTCTCTCCCACTAACCTCTTCATGTATGCAGGTGACCCCCAAATCTTTAAGAAATGGTAAGAGGATGCTTTGCCACACCACATTTCATGTGGCATTTTTGGTATGGCCTTTGAGAGTACTACATTTGGTAGCTTTGCCGTCGTTTCTAAGGTATATCCTTAAAAGGATATAGGCATATTGGAGAAACTCATCATGGAATGTACCATGTTTAACAAGGTATGTTTCTCCTCTTAGTTATTCCATTGAGTTGAGGTGTGCCGGGTGGAGTCCATTGAGAGAGAATCCCATTCTCTTTCAAATAATCCAAGAATTCGATACTTAAGTATTCTCTTCCTCGATCTAATCAAAGAATTTTAATACTAAGTCCTTTTTGCTTTTCTATTTCACACCTCTACTCTTTGAACTTTTCAAAGGCTTCGGACTTGTACTTTACAAGATACACATGTCTGAATTGAGTGTGATCATCAGTGAAAGTGATGACGTAAGATTAGCCACCTTGTGTACTAACTCTTAGTGGACTGCACACATCCATATGGATCAAATCCAAAGGACTTGTGCTTCACTCTAATTGTCCTGCAAAAGGAGACTTGATCATTTTTCCTTTTAAACAAAACTCATAAGTCAGAAGTTCCTCAATGCCACTAACATTTAGTACTTGAGAACTTCTATCTTGTCCATCATATTTTTAGAGATATGCTCAAGTGTAGCATGCCATAGAATGGCATCTTCTTGGATATTTAGCATTTTTTTACTTGATCGAATGTGCATTAATGATTTTTGAGAATCTAATATGTACAATCCATTATTCAATGTACCATAAGCAATTAAAAAACTGTTCTTTAATTCTTTCAATTTCCCATTAGCTATAGAAAAATTATATTCTTCATTATCCAAAATGGGAATTGAAATTATATTCTTCATAAGATTCGATATAAAGAAAAAAGGATCAAGTAAAATCATAGAATCTCCCAAGTCCAATTTAAGTACACCTTGGACAGTGACAACAACTCTTGCTCCATTTTTGAGGAAGAGGATCATGTCCCTTTCATTAAAACTCTTTCTTCTTTCCAACCCTTGTAACATATTACAAAGGTAAGAACCACATATGGTATCAAATACCTATGAGGAAGACATAGTCGCTAAATGCACTTCAATCATGTACATACCATCTTAAGGTTGCAAGATAAGCTTTGTAATTTCTTTTCTAATGCCTTTTTTTACCACAATGAAAACATGTAGCATCGATTTTAGCCTCTTTCTTGTTCTTAAATCCCCTTCAACCATTCAAGGATTACTTCCCTTTCAAAGAATATTTCTTTCTCTTACCTCATTTCCTTAGACCTTTAGGGCTTTTGGACTTGGGGAAAGATACAAGCATAAGAGGCTTTTCCTTTTTCATAGTCACCTCGGTGGTAACCAACATGTTCACCAATTCCTTAATTATCACCTCATTCTTGGACACATTAAAGTGCATAACAAATTGGTCAAACATTCTTGGCAATGACTGTAGGATTAAATCTACATAGAGGTCATTGTCCATGATTACTTCACGTTGTCTAAGTTTTTCAATGAGACTAATCATTTTAAGCCCGTGATCATGGACACTCATGCCCTCGGTTATTCTACTTCTAAAGAGCTCCATACATAAAATAAACTATTCATATCTAGTTTGGACACCATACAACTCTTGTAGGTATGCATAGATCTCACTTGCATGTTTTATATACTGAAGGGACTTTTGCAACTTATTAGACAGTTGTCATCATGAGACATCTTGTTTCTAGATCATCATCCACAAACTTTGTGAACAATTCATGAGCCTTATTATTGGCATCATAGCCAATGGTTTCCCACAAACTTTGATCAAGAACGTAAGTCCTCTTTTTAGAGTTTATCACTATTTTGAGGTTTCTAAACCAATCATGGAAATTGTGCTCAATTAGTTTATTAGTTTCCAAAATTATTATGAGTGGATTCTTAGCCATTTTGAGTTTTTGAAAATTTTGCAAATCTGTAAAAGGCAATAAAAGAAAATATAAGCTTGTGATTGAATAGTGATATTTTGAAAACATGTTTATGGTCTTTCAAGAATATTTTTCTCCAATTATTTTATCAAATCCTTCATCCCTTAGAAGAATTTGAGAAATCATATTTTCTAGTGAGAATCAAGACACCAAAGACTTATGAGTTGAGCCTCGTGACCAAGTGCCTCACTTTTTATGTAGACTCACAACTTGTGTTATATCTACACTACTAAGTGTTAAGTCAAACCTACCAATCAAAATCTGATTCAAGACCACGCCACAACATCCTCTGTGACCGAGTGCTAATATGTGGGAAGCCTAAAATCAAAGGTGCATCGTATGCTAAATATATGCTTGCAGTTTTTCCCCTAAGTGTGACCCCCGTGACCGAGTACCATCACATAAATTTGGTAGCATCATCATAGCATATATTATTGGTAGAAGGCATGGATTAATTAAAACTCCTTTTAATTTATATTCATTTGACTTAATCTTTAAAAAAACACTTAGACATTCTAAGTGAGGGGATTTCAAACTTACTTGCCAAGATCTCACCAACTTTATCTTCTTCTTTAGCTTTTCTATATCCTGGTCCATACATCACATGCATTAATAGGATATGAAAAGCATAAATAAGTAAATACGCCTAGCATGCTCCTAAGGTGGAATGACCATGAGCCTAACCAAGTAATGCATTTAGAGCCATAGGAGTATCATCACTTAGTTGATTTTAAGTAGGTTGATTAAAATAAATTATTACATGAGTGTATCCCTATACATTCATGGGTTTTTAAACCTCCTTGGATCTTCTTTCCTCTTTGCAACTTTTACAAGAGAAAGAAAATCTCACTCCATATGACTCTACTTTTACAACAAAATGTGTCAATGATCTTAATGTTGATCGCCTCCTTCTCCATATCTATATATAGAGTGGAGATGGTGTCATGCTAAGGTGGCATCACACCCTCCTCAAGGTGGGGGTGCCACCTAAGCATGCCAACTTTAAGCATCTTGCAAGTTGCATGTCAATTTGTGTTGAATTTGAATTTAATTTGGAATTTGCATTTCATCTCATGAAATATTTACCTAATTAAATTCTAATTCAACACCAAATGAACATTTAATTTGAATTATCTCTCCAAAATTAATTCTTCATTTTAATTAAATTAAACACTTTAATTTAATTAAGTTTTTACTTAAGCTTTAAGTCAACTAGCTTAACTTTTTAAGCTAAATTGTGTTAACTTAATTAAAGATTTGTGTGGCACTAAAATCCAAATATTTAACAAAAAAACTAAATAAACTAGTCCAAAAATCACCACAAGGATCTAGACATGCTTGGAATTCAAATTTAGAAGAGGGAAATACCTTGGTGAAAATAGAAAATGAAGAGCAAGAGTAGAACTCCCTTCAACGCTTGAACATGCTCTTCATTAGTGCAGCAGAGTCACCGCCAATTTCTCCTTAATTGGACCCCTCTTTTTGGTTGAAATTTTATTGGAATGTCTCAAGATCTTGAGGATTCTACACGACAAAAATCATCCCAATCAAAACACCAAAGGGTCTCCCAGAACAAGCTAGAAAAGGCTGTTAGAAATTGCTCCAACAACAGCAAGAGCAACCAAAATGGATTGCCTCTAATGTAACAGTCCACACACAATAACTATGGCCTATTCACTGCGACATGGTTGGAAATATCTATAGAGAATATGAGAGGAAAGGCTTGGAATATAGAGGTGGAAGGTGGAGAGAGTTAGAGAGAATAATATGAGGCTAACAGATTAGATTCCCACTACTCAAGGCTGTTGGGAGAATAATCACACCTAGTGGGTACTCTCTCAATTACCAGCTATCCTTCTCCTATATCTATATATATGGGTGGGGTGGTGTGTGGTCAGACACCATCCTCAAGGAAGTGGTGCCAAGTGTCCATGCCAAGATAGCCATTAACTTGTGATTAGTGAATAAGAATATTAATTGAAGCACATATTTCATCTTATGAAATGTCTTGCAATTCATTTCCAATTTCATATTAAATGAACCCTTTATTTAATTATTCTCTCTAGAAATTAACTTTCCAACATAATTAAATTAAACACTTTAATTTAATTAATAATAATTCAACCCTTAAATTAATTTGACCAATTGATAATGAAGTGACATTAATTAATTAACCCTTAATCAATTGATCGTAACTTAACGCTTAAATTAATTTTCTCAATTTAACATTTAAATTGAGCAAGCCAAAATAACTACAATTTTGTCTCCTCTAAAATTGGTCATGAATTTTCCTTAGAAAATTCTCCTTCCTTCAATAGGTCATGTTATTGGCTTTTGTGTATAACCTATTAAGTTTTACCAATCATTGGATATGGGCTCACAACTCCATGTGACTTTTGGAATATCAAATATTCACACTAGTTTAAACTCCTTTAAACTATGCAACTTAATTAAGTTAATCTCATTAATTGAAGAGTACCCAATCTCCATGGTCGATGCTTAACTTCAAGTCCTTGGAGCCCAACTAATTGGCTAAAATGAATGCTCTTGAAGAACCATTCTAACATTACACATACTATAAAAATACGGTCTTTCCATCTCTTATCCCCAAAAGAGACCTAAGGCAAGATATTAGTCGATTCCCTAATAGCTTTATACTATGCTTTTATTCTTAATGTTCGATTCCCTTTGTGACCATATCTTTGGAAACGGCTTCCCAAATTATCACATCACCTTACACAAAAATTTCTACGAATTGATCATTATAGAACACATAGGAATTGCACTCGTCCTTCACAAAGATAAAGAGTTGGATTCCATCTAACATCTCACAAATCTCCATGTTCAACAGTTCATGCCCAATCTCTACTCGAGTGGCCCATTAAGTGAGCAAGGAAGAGTCAAAGTATAAGGGCTAAACACAAGGCTACCATAGATCTTTCTGTTAAAGGACTAAATAATATGCACTAGTGTAAGTAGGAAAGCTTGCCACTATAGACTTGCCACTATGGCTATCTAGTGGATTCTCTAAGCAAGCTTTTAGTGCCTTAGTCTCTAACAAGCACCCACAAATATGCTTCCATATCTCACATGGGATTGCTTATGGAATGGAGCAATATCTAACCCTTGAATTTATGTATTGTTAGTGCAAGTCTATCCATATCTCAAATGTTCTATCTCATAAGATCCTTTGACTTGGAAGATTTAAGATCATAATCATGTAAGACTTATTCCTTGATCACCAGCGAGGGCACAAATAAGTCATGTAGTCTTGTGTGATCTATGGGCTTTATGCAAATGCAAGTGATGTGAATAAAGAGCATAAGATGAAGATTGCCATATAATGAATGTCATTCAATCAAGATTGTCTTATAATGAAATAGTTTACAAGGCCAATTTAATTGGCTTGTGGGGTACTATTACCCCAATCTCCCACTTTTTGCGATAAGGATTTTATTTGTGAATCTGCTATGTTTTCTTCCAAGGCAACTCTCTCCACTTGGATGTCACCTCTATTAATGATTTCTTGGATTAAATGATATCACCTCAAAATGTGTTTGGATTACTGATGAGATATTAGCTCCTTAGCTTGTGCAATCGCCCAATTATTAACATAGAAGACAACTACTGGCTCAGTAGTACTAGGCATTACATTCAACTTTTGAATGAAATTTTTCATCCAAACACCTTCCTTTGCTGCTTTTGAAGTCACAATATATTTTGCCTTTATGGTAAAGTTAGTTGTGGTATTTTGTTTGGAACTCTTTCAACACACCACGCCACCACTGAGAAAAAATATAATTCCTAAAGTGGATTTGAGATTATCTACATCGGATTAAAAACTTGAATTCGAAAAGCCTTTGAGTTCCAATTCTTTATTGCCATATACCAAGAATAAGTCCTTAGTTTATCTCAAGTACTTATTGATTGCTTTTATGACTATCTAGTGACTCTCATCGGGATTAGATTGAAACCTATTCATAATGCTTAGTGAGTGTGCCACATCTAATCTAGTACATTGAACTGTATATATATTATGCTTTCTATAGCCAAGACATAAGGTATGTGGGATATTCTTTATCTCTCATCTTTAGTCATGGAGACCATAAACTTGGAGAGACAAATGCCATGTCCCATGGGAAGGAACCCTCTTCTAGATTCTACCATACTAAACCTCTTTAGTATTTTGTCAATGTATGGAGTTTGGGAATGCCCCAATATCCTCTTAGATCTATATCGATAGATACGTATTCTCGATACGTAGGATGCTTCTCCAAATTTTTCATGAAGAATTGAGTATATAACCATGCTTTAGTACACTCTAACATTCCTACCCCATTCCAATGATAAAGATGTCATCAACATAAAGCACAATAAAATGTATACTACTCCTACTAGCCTTCATATGCACACATGGTTCATACATATTTTTGACAAAGCCAAATGATTTGACTGTCTTGTTAAAATTTATGTTCCAACTTCAAGATGCCTATTTGAGTCCATAAATGAGTCTTTGGAGTCTACAAGCCTTTTGCTCACTTTCTTTAGATATAAAACCTTATGGTTGCTCCATATAAATTTCTTCTTCATTGTCGTCATTGAAGAAAGTGATTTTCACATCCATTTGCCATATCTCATAGTCATAATATGTAGCTATGGCAAGTAAAATTCGAATGGACTTAGGCATTGTGACTAGTGAAAAGTTTTTCTCAAAATCAATGTCGAATCTTTGAGTGTAACCTTTTGTCACTAGTTACGCCTTAAAAGTCACCACTTCTCCATTTACTCTAAGCTTTTGCTTATAGATCCACTTGCAACGAATGAGAACTATTCTCTTTAGTGGATCTATAAATGTCCATACTTGTTGGAGTACATAGAGTTTATTTTGGATCTTATAGCTTCAAGCCAATGTCCAACATAGCTTTCTTGTAAGTCTTTAGATCACCATCCGATTAGCTCATCTCATGAAAAAATCTATACTTTTTTGGTTATTTCTTAATTTAGTCTGACCTTCTTAGAGGTTGTGTGTAAGGCCTTTTAAGTTCTCTAGTTTCCATCGCTTGTAGGATTTGTCGATCGTCTTGAACTTCATCAAATTTAATGACAATGCTATTCCTATCTAATAGAAATTCCTTTTCTAAAAAATGGCCATTCCTTGAAACAAGGACATTTTGTTTTGAGGGATCATAGAAGTAATAACCCATAGACAATCTAGGATATCACACAAACTTGCACAACGTGGATCTACTATCTAACTTATCTCCTACTATCCATCACACATACGTGGGAGATTCCCAAACCTTGAGATATTGGTAAGAGAATACTTTGCCATGCTATATCACATATGGTATCTTTGGCACTAATTTTGAAGGTACTATATTTAGTAGCCTCGTCGTTGTTTCTAAGGTATATCCCTAAAAGGATATGGGCACATCAGAAAAGCTCATCATGAAACATACCATGTCCAACAAGGTATAATTTTTCCTCTCGGCTACTCCATTATGTTGAGGTATGTTGGGTGAAGTCCATTGAAAGAGAATCTCATTTTTCTTTAGATAATCCAAAAATTCAATACTTAAGTATTCACACTTTCGTTCCGATCAAAGAGCTTTAATACTAAGTTCTTTTTACTTTTCCACTTCATTCTTATACTTTTTGAACTTTTTAAAGGCCTTGGACTTGTACTTCATAAGATACACATGTTTGTATCGATTATAATCACTGGTGAAAGTGATAAAGTAAGAATAGCCTTCTCTCCTACTAACTCTTAGTAAACCATAAACATTCATATGGATCAAATTCAAAGGACTTATGGAGAACTCTATTTGTCCTACAAAAGGAGACTTGGTCATTTCTTCCTTCAAACAAGATTCATAAGTAGGAAGGTCCTCAATGCTACTAAAATTTAGTGCTTTGAGAGCTTCCATCTTTTTCATCCTATTTTTGGAGATATGCCCAAGTCTTGTACGCTAAAGAATGTCATCTTCTTGGTTATCCAATTTTTGTTTGTTTAATTGAATAAGTATTAGTGAAGTTTGAGAATTAAGTAAGTATAATTCGATAATCATTGTATCTTAAGCAATTAAAGAACCATTCTTTAATATGTTCAAAATCCCATTTGATATAAAAAAATCAAATCCTTCACTATCAAGAATGGGAATTGAAATGATGTTTTTAACAAGATTCCATACATAATAAACTGGATGAAGTAAAGTACTAGAATTCCCTAAGCTCAACTTGATTACGCTTTGGACTATAGCTATAACTCTTGCTTCATTTCTTAGGGTGAGGATCGTAACCCTTTTGTGTAGACTCATTTCTCTTTCCATCCCCTATAATGAGTTACGAAGGTGATAACCACATGCGGTATTGAATACCCATGAGGAAGAACTAGTCGTGTAATGCATTTCAATAACAAATATACCTTTATCAAGTGTTGCAAGGTAAGCTTTGTAGTTTCTCTTCCAATACCCCTTTCCACCAGAGTGGAAACAATTTGCATTAGTCTTAGTCTTTTTCTTAACCCTCCCAAAAATTTTCTCGGGTTATTTCCCTTTGGAGGAAGAACTTTTCTTTCTCTTACTTCTCTTTCTTAGGCCCCTTGGGCCTTTCCACTTAGAGAAAGAAGCAAGCATCAAAGGCTTTTCCCTTTTCATCATCACCTCAGTAGTCATAAGCATATTTACCAATTTATTGATTATAACCTCTTGCTTGGACATATTAAAGTTCACAATGAATTGATCGAACGATAGGGACAATGACTAAAGGATTAGATCCACATAAAGGTCATTATCCATGATCACGTTAAGTTGTCTAAGCTTTTCGATAAGTCTAATCATCTTTAGCCTATGACCTTTTGTGTCTTGATTGCACACCATACAACTCTTGTAGGTGTTTGTAGATCTCACTCGCATGCCTTATATGCTCATGAGTCTTTTGGAGCTAACTATTCATGGATGCCAGCATGAGATACCTCACTTGTAGGTCATTATCTACAAATTTAGTGAAAACTTCACATGCCTCATCAAAAGAGTCATCACCCAATGTGTTCGATCGACTTTGATCTAAGACATAGATCCTCTTTTCAGAGTTAAGAATCATCTTAAGGTTTCTCAACCAATCTTGGAAGTTAGGCCCAATAAGTTTATTGGTTTACAAAATGCTTGCCAGTGGATATTTAGCCATTTTGCTTCGGAGATTTCAAAAATCTACAAGAGGCGAAAAAGAGTATAAGCATATGATTGATAATTGGTATTGAAAACATGTTCATGGTCTTTCAAGCGTGTTTTTCTCCCCCTATTTTATCAAATCCTTCACCCTCAAAAGAATTTGAAAATTTTCATTTCCTAGTGAGAATCAAGATCCTAAGATTTGCAAGTGGACCCCGTGATAGAGTGCCATCTACGAGCAATCAAAGTTAAGCAACTTTTGCTAATTGTATTTCATGCAACTCTTGTTGAATTTTGCCTCACTTTTCATATAGACCCACATGACCGCATGCCATCTATTCTACTAAGTGTCTAAGTCCAACATACTAATCATACTTTTATTCAAGATGGCCTCACAACATCCCTTATGAACGAGTGCTAATGTGCAAGGGTTCTTAAGTGAAAGGTGCATCTAATGCTAAGTGTATACTTACAACTTTCCTCCTAAGTGTGACCTTCGTGATCAAGTGCCATCACATAAAATTAGTAGCATCGTCACTATTGGTGGAAGGCTTGAATTAATTAAAACTTTTTTAATTTGTATCCATTTTAACTTGATATTTGAAAACATTTAGACATTTTAAGTTGAGGGTTTTGCTTGCAAAGATGTCATCATTTTTATCTTCTTATTTAAGTTCAGTATATCCTAATCATGCATCTTATACATCAACAAGATATGGAAAGCATAAATAAGTAAATAGCCTAGCATACTCCTAGGGTGAGATAACTATAAACCTAACCAAGTGATGTATTTGAAGCCATAGGTGCATCACTCAATTGATTTTAGATGAGTAAACTAAGTTATTACATGAGTCTGTCCCCTAAATTCATGGAACATCCTAAGTTCCTCTTTGTTCCTTAAAACTTTTACAAGGGAAAGAAAACCTCACTTTTAGTGATTCTACTCTCATACTTTTAGAAGATAGAATAAGAGGCATGCAAGCCCTATTTAATATAACCCATTTCAACAAATTGAAATAAATAAAATTAATGTTAAAAGCTCATGATCATCCTCATTCATTCATCATCCATTCAACCTTTAAATAAACAATAGATAAACCAAGAATTGACATTCAATTCCACTAATTAAGTGTTAATCATATTAACAAATAATCAGTCATGCGTAAACAAGCATAACACTTATGCATCGTATTTTTCTGAAAATTGAAAATCAACTTAACAAGTTCTAAAAGCAATCAAAGGTGTCCAACACAATATTAAGAATTTGCACAACACTTGTGCAACTATTATGTGTGTTTCAATACCACTATGATCACAAAAGGAACCCAAAAAGCTCAAAACTCGCTCAAGACCAAATTAGGTGCTGCTAGCCAAGGCTTGCTCATGGCTAGGTGGCAATGTCTTGGTCACTGCCTTGCTTTGAGCTGCCAACTACCGGCAGCTCCCCTGTTTCGGGGTCAAGTGTGAATCAAGCCATTTTTAGCTAAACTTTTGAGCACCAAGATTTTTAGAATAATTTTTAAACATCAAAACACACAACATAGATGTATATTTGAGATTAAAACATCTTTGAAAACTGAAATCCCAAGTGCCGAAAGATGCTTGAAAAATAAGTTTACCAAGAATCATATTCTTCAAAAATCTTCAATTATATGTAATCTTATTGGACCCAAAAATGACCAAAACACCTTAAGGCAATTCAAAACATGCTATATCATAATATAACATCCACCAATACCAAATCAAAATTTAACATTAGCAAAAATAAACCAAAACATACCCATCACATGATTTAACAATTAAAGCACATAATAACATGATTTAATCCATCCACAAAGGAGCCACAAAAAAAATCATCCATATACCCCAATGCATCATATGGATTGAGTACATGGTGATGAATACTAGTTCTTCATAACAACTGATCATGTAAGCCAAGCAAAATCGAAATCCATGCATAAATATTGCTTTGATACCATTTGAAGGTTTGTGTGACACTAAGATTCAAATGTTTTAAAAAAAAAACTGAATAAACTAGCCCACACATCACCACAAGAATATATACATGCATGGAATTCAGATTCAAAAGATGGAAATACCTTGGTGAAAACAAACAATGAAGAGCAAGAGTAGAACTCTCTTCAACGGTTGCACAAGGTCCTCACTGGCGCAGCAGAATCGCCATTAAGTTTTCCTTAGTTGGACTCCCCTTTTTTAGATGATATTTTTACTGGAATGTCTCAATCCCTTGAGGATTATACATTTAAAAAATCATCCAAATCAGAGCAACATAGGGTCTCCCAAAATAAGCTAGAAAAGGCTGCTAGAAACTGCTCCAACAAGAGCAAGAGCGACCAAAATAGATTGCTTTTGATGTAATAGTCCACACACCATAACTATGGCCTATTCTCTAAAATATGGCTGGAAATATATATAGAGAATATGAAAGGAAAGGCTAGGAATATGGATGTGGAAGGTGGAGAGAGTTAGAGAGAATAATGGGGGGCTAACAAATTAGATTCCCACTACTCAAGGCTGCTAGGAAAATAATCACATCTAGCATGCACTCTCTCAATTACTAGCCATCCTTCTCCTATATCTATATATAGGAGTGGGATGATGTGTGGTCACACACCATCCTCAAGGAGGGGGTGCCAAGTATCCATGCCAAGGTGGCCACTAACTTGTGATTAGTGAATAAGAATATTAATTGAAGCACATATTTCATCTTATAAAATTTCTTGCAATTAAATTCCAATTCATATTAAATGAACCCTTCATTTAATTATTCTCTACAACAACTAAATCTTCAATTTAATTAAATTAATAATAATTTGACTTAACTTTTAAGCCAAAGTGCTTAACCTTTTAAGCTAGTCAAAATTAATTTAATTCTTAAATTAATTTGACCTAGTGATAGTCATGTAACATCAATTAATTAACCTTTAATCAATTGTTCATAATTTAAATTTTAAATTAATTTTACCAATTTCATATTTGAATTGATCAAGCCAAAATGACTATAAGTTTGCTTCCTCCAAAACTAGTCCTAAATTTTCTAACTCTTAGAAAATTCTCCTTTCTTCAATAGGTCATGTTATTGGCTTTTGTGTGTGTTCCATTAGGTTCTAACATTCGTTAGATATGGGCTTACAACTCCTTGTGACTTTTGGAATATTAAATATTTACATTAGTTTAAACCCCTTTAAACTAAGCGACTCAGTTCAATTAATCTTATTAATTAAAAAGCACCAATCTCCATAGTTCATACCCAACCTCAAGGCTATAGAGCCTAACTAATTTGTCAAAATGAATTCTCTTGAAGAACCATTCTAGCATTACATGTACCATGGAAATATGGTCTTTTCATCTCCTATCTCCCAAAAAAGGCATAGGGCAAGATATTAGTTAGTTCCCTAATAACCTCGATATTATGCTTCTATTCTTAATATTTGATTCTGTTTGTGACCTCATCTTTAGAAATGTCTTCCCAAATTTTCATATCACCTATCATAAGGATTTTTTGAAATCGATTATTATAGAACATATAGAAAATGCACTCACCCTTCACAAAGACAAGGAGTCGGATTTCATCTTGAATCTTACAAACCTCCATATCCAGCAGCTCATGCCCAATCTCTACCCAAGCAAACTACTAAGTGACCAAGGAAGAGTCAAAGCATAAGGGCCAAACATAAGGTTACCATAAATCCTCAGGTTAAAGGACTAATAATATGCACTAGTGTAAATAGGAGAGCTTGCCACTGCAACTACCTAGTAGATTCTCTAAGTGGGTCTTTAGTGTCCTATTCTCTAATGAGCATCCATCAACATGCATCCATCAACATGCATCCATATCTCATACGGGATTACTCATAGAATAGAAAAACTTCCAACCCTTGGATTTATACATCATTAGTACAAGTCTATTCGGATTTTAGATGCTCTATCTCATAAGATCCTATGACTTGGAAGATTTAAGATCACGATCGTGTAACACTTATTCCATGATCATCACATAGTGCGTGACCAAGTCCCGTAGTCTAGTGTGATCTAAAGGCTTCATCTAAATGCAAGTAAAGTAAATAAAGAGCATAACATAAAGACGGCCATGTAATGAATATAATTCAATCAAAATTGTCTTACAATGAAATAGTTGACAAGGTCATTCTAATTTGCTTGCGGGATATTATTCCAACATTAACACCTTACGTTAACTTGATGAATTGATAGTCATAAAGCACCAAAGTAAATTAACTCCTAATTTAATTGGTCTTAATTTAACTCCTTAAATTAATTAGATCAATTTGACAATTAAATTGATCAGCCAAGATGAATGAAAATTATGTCAATCAATTCCTTCAATTTTTGGCTACCATGGAATCCTTATAACTCTTAGAAGATTTTATTCAATATTTAGGATTGCTAATTGGTTTTTATGTGCGATCTATTAAGTTTTACTACTTATTGGACATGGTCTCACAACCTTTGTGACTTTAGAATATCATATATTCATGTTAGTTTAAACCCCTTTAAACTAATCAATTTAATTCAATTAATTTCTATTAATTAAAGAGTACCCAATCTCCATGGTTGATATCTAACCTCAAGCCCGTGGAGCCTAATAATGGGCCAAATGATACATTTGGTGAACCATTCTAGCTCTATGCATACGCTGCAAATACGGTCCTTTCGTCTCCTATCTCCATGAAAGAGGTCTAAGGCAAGATATTTGTTGGCTCCCTAATAACCTCAATACTATGCATCTATTCTTAATGTTCAAGTCCAATTTGTGACCTCATCTTTGAAAAACCACTTTTCCAAGTTGTCACACTGCTTTGGCCAAAGACTCCTAGGAATCGATCATTATAGAATGCATAGGAGATGCACTTGCCCTTCACAAAGACAAGGATCTGAATCCCATATTAGATCTCATAAACCTTTATATCTTAGTAGCTCATGCCCAATCACCACCAGAAGGTCTGTTAAGTGGCTTAGATGGAGTTAAATAATAAGGACTCAAACACGTGGTTACAATGGATCCTTAGGTCAAAGGACTAATTATATGCATTGGAATAAGCTGGAGAACTAGCTACTACTGACTTATTACTATAGCTATCTAGTGGATTTTTCGAGCAGGTCTCCAATACCCTATTCTCTAATAAGCACTCATTAACATACACCCATATCGTATAGGGTTTGCTCATGGAATGGAGCAACATACAACCCTTGGATTATGCATTATTAGTGCAAGTTTATCTGAATCTTAGGTGCCTTATCTCATAAGATTCTATAAATTTGGATATTTAAGATCACAACCATGTAAAACTTATTCTATGATCACCAGCTAGTGTGTAACCAAGTACGATAGTCTTGTGTGATTTAGGGGCTTCAACCATATACCAATGAAGTAATAAAAGCATAAGATAAAGGTAGCCATTTATAAGAAATATCATTCAATCGAGATTGTATTACAAGTGAAATAGTTTACATGCCCATCTAATTGGCTTATGGGGTACTATTCTAACAGGTGTTATACCTCTGGTGGATCTACCACAATCCATACTTCATTGGAGTATATGAAGTCCATTTCAAATTTAATAACATCTAGCTAATGTCTCGAATCTATGTCAAATATAGCTTTCTCATTAATGTTCGGGTCACTATTCAATTAGCCCATCGCATGAAAGAATGTAAACCTTTCGAGTGGCTTCTTAATCTAGCTTGACCTTCTCAAAGGTTATGTGTTACGCTCTTGGTGTTTACTTATTTTTACTACTTGGTGGATGTTTTGATCATCTTGAACTTCATCAAGTTCATCAACAACGCCATTTCTATCCAATAGAAATTCCTTGTTCAAAAATGTGGTATTCCTTGAAACAAATGCCATTTATTCCAAGAGATCATAAAAGTAATAACATAGAGACTCTCTTAGGCATTCCACAAACTTGCACAAGGTGGATATAGCAACCAACTTGTCTACCACAAACTGTTTGATGTAAGTGGGAGACCCCCATCTCTTAGAAGAGAGTAAGATGGTGCTTTGCCATACCACATCTTATTCTATGTTTTTAGCATTAACTTTGAGAAAATAGGCACATTGGTGAGTCTCACCATGTAACATACCATGTCCAATAAGGTACAATTTCTCCTCTTGGCTTTTCCATTATGTTGGGGTGTGTCAGATAGATTTCATTGAGAGAGACTCCTATTCTCCTTTAGATAATTTAAGAATTTGGTACTTAGGTATTCTCCTCCTTAATCCAATCAAAGAACTTTAATACTTGGTGTCAATTACTTTTGTACTTCATTCCTATACTCTTTGAACTTTTCAAAAGTTTTAGACTTGTACTTTAGATACACATGTCCAAACTTAATATGATCATTAGTGAAGGTAATAAAGTATGAAAAGCCACTTCCTAGACTAACTATTAGTGGTTGACAAATGTCTATATAAACCAAATGTCAAAACAGTAACCCACAACTAATTAGATTGGCATGTAAACTATTTTACTTGTGATACAATCTTAGTTGAATGAAATTCATAATATATGGCCATCTTTATCTTATGCTTAATTAACTTCACTGGAATTTGGTTGAAACCTATAGATCACACAAGATTATGGGACTTGGTCACATATTAGGTGGTGATTATGAAATAAGTCTTACATGGTCATGATCTTAAATCTTTCAAGTCATAGAATCTTATGAGAGAGAACTTCTAAGATTCAGATAGACTTGCACTAACAATGGATAAATCTAAGGTTAGATATTGCTCCATTTCAAGAGCAAACTATGTTAGACATGGATACATATTAGTGAGCGCTTGTTACAGAACAAGTTCACTGAAGGCTTGCTTGAAGAATTCATTAGATAGCTATAATAACTAGTTGGTAGTGGCAAGTTCTTCAGCTTATGTTAGTGCATATAATTAGTTCCTTGATCTAAGGATCAATGGTAACATTATATTTACTTCCTCATGCTTTGACTTTTCCATGACCACTTCGTTGGTCTTTCGGGTTGAGTTTAGGTATGAGCTACTTAGACATGGAGGTTTGTGAGATCTAAGATAGGATTTGACACCTTATGTATTCTATAATGATAGATTCCAAGAAATTATCGTACAAGGTAGTATGACAATTTGAAAAGGGAGTTTTCCAAATATAAGGTCATAAGGAGGATTCAAATATTGGGAATAAAAACACAGAATTGAGGCCATTAGGAAGTCAACAAATATCTTACCTTAGGCCTCTTTTGGGAGTTAAGAAATGGAAATGCCGTATTTTCATGGCAAGCATAGAGTTAGAATGGTTCTCTAAGAGAATATTTATTCAGCTAATTAGTTGGGCTCCATGGATTTGAGGTTGGACATTGACTATAGAGATTGGATACTCTTCAATTAATGGAGATTAATTAAATTGAGTCATTAGTTTAAAGGAGTTTAAACTAATGTGAATATTTTGATATTCTGAAGTCATAAGAGATGTGAGCCAATGTCCAACAAATGGTAGAACCTAATGGTTCACATATAAAATCCAATAGTAAAACCTACTTGATGAAGGAAATTTTCTAAGAGTTAGAAAACTCCACCTTGACCAATTTTTGGAGGGAAATGGTTGACAAGTTTGTTGGTCATTTTGGCATGACCAATTTAATTGTCAAATTGATCTAAATAATTTAATAAATTAAATTAGACCAATTAAATTAAAGAGTTAATTTAATTGGTGCAACATAACTATCAATTGGTCAAGTTTACTTAAGGAGTTAAGTTAGCACCTTTTAGCATAAAGAGTTAAGTTAGGATTAATTAGATAAATTAAAGGGTTAATTTAATCAATATGAAGAATTGATTTGGAGGGAAATTCAAAATGAAAGAGTTCATTTGGAGTACATTTGAATTTATTTACATGACATTTCATTAGATGAAATAAAGATTCTAAATAAAATTTTAATTCAAGTGAAATTAATAATTTCATATTGGAATAGTGCCCCACAGCTAATTAAATTAGAATGTAAACTATTTCACTTGTGATACAATCTTGATTGAATGATATTCATAATAAATAGCTATCTTTATCTTATGCTTTCATTATTTCACTAGCACTTGGTTGAAGCCCTTAAATCATACAAGACTATAGGACTTAGTCATGCACTGGATGGTGATCATGAAATATGTCTTACATGGTTGTGATCTTAAATCTTTCAAGTTATAGGATTTTATGAGATAGGGCATCTAAGATTAAGATAGACTTGCACTGATGATGCATAAATCCAAGGGTTGGATATTGCTCTATTTCATGAACAATCCATGTGAGACATAGGTGCATGTTAGTAAGTGCTTGTTAAAGAAACTTTTCACTGAAAGGTTGCTCAAAAAATCCACTAGATAGTCATAATGGAAAGTCAGTAGTACCAATTTCTCTAGCTTACGCTAGTGAATATAATTAGTCCTTTAATATGAGGATCCATGGTAACCTTATGTTTACATCCTCATGCTTTGACTTTTCCTTAACCACTTAGTAGGTCTTTCGGGCTGAGCTTTGGTGTAAGCTACTTAGACATGGAGGTTTGTGAGATCTAAGATGGGATCTAACTCTTCATTGTTATGAAGAGCAAGGGCATCTCCTATATATTCTATAATGATATTTCCAAAGAGTCCTTGTACAAGATAGCATGATAATTTGGAAAATAAGTTCTCTAAATATAATGTTATAAATAGAAATTGAACATTAGGAATAGAAACATAGTATCAAGGTTATTAAAGAGCTAGCAAATATCTTGTCCTAGGCCTCTTTGGAGAGATAGGAGACGAAAGGATTGTATGCATAATAATCATAGAGCTAGAATGGGTCTCCAAAAGTATTCATTTTGACCAATTAGTTGGGCTCCATGGGCTTGAGGTTGGATATGGACCATGGAGATTAAGTACTCTTTAATCAGTGAGATTAATTGAATTAAATCATTGGTTAAAGGAGTTTAAACTAATGTGAATATTTGGCATTCTTAAAATCAAAAAGAGTTGTGAGCCCATATTCAATGAATGGTAGAACCTAATGGGTCACACACAAAAGCTAATTGAAAATCCTACTTGATGAAAGGAATTTTCTAAAAGTTAGAAATTCCATAATGACCGATTTTGAGAAAATATTCAATTGACATGATTTTTGGTCATCTTGGCTTGATCAATTTAATTATTAAATTGATCTTAATAATTTAAGGAGTTGAATTAGACCAATTAAATTAAAGAGTTAATTTAGTTGGTGCCATTGGTCAAGTTAACTTAAGGAGTTAAGTTAACTATAACAAGCTTAAAGTGTTAAGCCAATTGACTTAAAAGTTAAGCCAAAGGTTAATTAATGAAAATAAAGTATTTAATTTAATTAAAAAGAAGAATTAATTTTGGAGGAAAAATTCAAATGAAGAGTTTATTTGGAGTGCAATAGAATTTATTTGAATGGCATTTCATTAGATGAAATGAAGATTCCACATGAAACTAGAATGCATTTTTAATTTGCATACAACTTGCTTGCACGTTGGCACCAACCTTGAGGATGGTGTGATGCCACCTAAGCATCACACCTTCCCTCCATCTATATATAGATATAGAGGGTGGGCGACCAAGGTGATGTGAACACAAGCATTTTAGAACTAATTGTTAGATACTCTCTTTCCTTCCAATTTTGTATGTGTTGCCTCATGTGTTGGATCTTCACATTTTTCTTCATCTCCTACCTCTAAAATTGGCCTTCATTGTTGCTCATCTTTTATTTGTTTTCTAGTTAACACATAGGAGATTTGGATTGTCCATTAGTGTGTTGATCTTATCATTAAGGGCAAAATAATTTGATTGCTAGCCTTTGGGAGATCCTCTACTCGGGCAAAAGTTTGGGGGAGTTTCTGGAAGCACTTTTGATTTTTTGATTTAGCTGAATTTTTACTAAAGATTCATCAAAGTGTTAGTGATCTCTTTTCCAAACTTCAGCCGATTCCATCAAGATTTGTTTGGGAAACATTGTCCATAAGTAGCTATGTTAGGGGAGACTACATTGAAGGAGTTCGAGCTAGACTTCTTCTCCTTGGTTGGATTTTGCTATCAGGGTATTTTTTTAAGGTAAGAGTAGCACTAGGATCCAATAATTAAAACTTCAAAAGCTAAAATTTACTAGGCTACTCAAGCTAATAAGGATCTAAACATGCTTGTGATTCAGATTTAAGATAGAGAATTACCTTGAGTAGCTTAATTCCAAGGAAAAAATAAAGAACTCTTCTTCAATCTAGAAACTACCAAACAGCAGCGCAGCAGAATCAATGCAACTTTTTCACAAGTCAAACTTCTCCAAAAATTCCTAAAACATTCTAGCAGATCCTTAGCTCTTTGATAGGTCTTTGGTGAAAATTTTAGAACAAAAATCCTTCTGAATATCCTATAATAAAATTGCCAAGTTACTATTCCCATTGGTGGATCTCCAAAAGCTTAGCAGACCATTTATTCTAGCTATATCAATATGATCCACACACCAAAGCAATTTCATATCACTCCTCAAAATTATCTAGATATTGAGAGGAGAGATGAGAGGGACATAGCTGATTTACGGGTTGGAGAAGAACAGAAAGTGAGCTTCAACACTTGAATGAACACCTTGAGAATAGAGGGAAAATAGTGAGAATCTAATTCTCCACTTGTAGATTGCATGTGGCTGCCCACCTCACCTCTATACCTATTTGTAGAGAAAGGATGGAGTGATTCCAAGTTGGCACCTCACCTTCCTCAAGGTGGGGGACCGCCAACTTGCTTGCAATGCATACAAGTTGACAAATTCAAATCTAATTTGAATTTGTGTGCATTTCAATTTCATTTGAAATCTAACTTCAAGCTAATTAAAATGTCACACCAAATGAACCTTTCATTTGAATTTTTTCTCCAAAATGATTCTTCTCATTAATTAAATTAAACACTTTAATTTAATTAATTAACCTTTGACTTAACACTTAAGCCAACAAACATAACTCCTTAAGCTTAATTTTGTTAATTTAACTCTTTAAATTAACTTGACCAATTGATGCTCACATGGAACCAAATTATTAGTCTGATTTAATTCTTAAATTAGTTGATCAATTTGACACTTAAATTAATCAAGTCAAGTGACACTTCAATTTTTGGTCACCCCAAAAATCGATCACTTTGGAGTGAATTTTCTAACACTTAAAAAGTTCCTCCAAGATTTAGGAAATGCTATTGGCTTTTGTGTGTGACCTGATATGTTCTACCATTCATTAAACATAGGCTCACAACTCTGTGTGACTTTTAAATATCATATATTCATTTTTCTTTAAAACTCCTTTTAAACTAAATCGATTCAATTTAATTAAACGACATTATTGAAGAGTACCCAATCTCCAAGGTCAATACCCAACGTCAAGCCATTGGAGCTCAATTAATTGGTTGAAATGAATGCTTTTGGAAAGCCATTCTAGTTTTACGCATACCATGCAAATACGATCGTTTCATCTTTTATTTTTCGAAAGAGGCATAGGAAAAAATATTTGTTGGCTCCTTAATAGTTTAGATACTATGTCTCTATTCTCAATGTTCGACTCTATTGCATGACCTCATCTTTGAAAAATTCCTTTTTGAAATTGTCACACTACCTTGAGCAAAGCTTTCTTGGAATCAATCATTATAGAATACATGGGAAATGCACTCGACCTTCATAAAGATGAGGAGTTGTATTCCATCTTGGATCTCACAAAACTCTATGCCTAATATGATCTAATGGTTTCATCCAAATGCTAGTGATGTAATATAAAGCATTAGACAAAGATGGTCATATAAAGAATATCATTCAATTAAAATTGTTTTACAAGGAAATAATTTTACAAGGCCAATCTAATTGGCTTACTGGGCACTATTCCAACAATCTCCCACTTGCCCTAAAGCTAATGCCCCATGGCCTTGAGGCCTATCTTCTCAAGATGTCTTTTAAAAATATTTTTTGTTAGGAGTTTTGTCAGTGGATCTGCTATATTCTCTTCCGAGGAAAATCTCTCCACTTGATTGTCACCTTTATCAATGATCTCCCAGATCAAATGATATCGCCTCAAAATGTGCTTGGATTGCTGATGTGATCATGGCTCTTTAGCTTGCATTACCACTCTATTGTTGTTACAGAAGACAACTACTAGCTCAGCAATGCTAGGCACTGCAATCAACTCTTGAGAAAATATTTTCCAAACACCTTCCTTTGTAGCTTCTAAAGCTACAGTATATTCTGTCTTGATGGGAGAGTCAGACGTGGTACCTTATTTTGAACTCTTTCAGCTCACTATGCTACTATTGATTTAAAATATGAATCCAGATATTGATTTTAGGTTATTTATGTTGAATTGAAAACTTGAATCTAAAAACCCCTCAAGTTTCAATTCTCTATTGTCGTATACCAAAAATAAGTCCTTAGTTCTTCTCAAATATTTAAGGATTTTTCATGGTTATCCTATAACTTGAACGGGATTGGATTAGAACCTACTTGTAATGCTTAGTAAGTGTGCTACATCCGATCTTGTATATTGAACTGCATATACTATGCTCTCAATAACATAGGCATAAGATATGTAGGACATTCTTTGTCTCTCTTTCTTTATCTTAGGGGCCATGGACTTGGAGAGACGAATATCATGTCTCATGGAAGGAATCCCCTCTTGGATTCTTCCATACTAAACCTCTTTAGTATTTTGTCAGTGTATGGGGTATGGAAAGTCCTAGCATCCTCTTTAATTTCTCTATAGATACGTATTCCTAATACGTGGGATGTTTTTCCCAAATCCTTTATGGAGAAGTGAGTAAACTTTAGTACACTTTAACATTCTTAACTCATTTCCAATGAGAAGGATGTCATAGACATAGCACAATAAACTATACACTACTCCCATTAGTCTTTATATGCATACATAGTTCATACACATTTTTGACAAAGGAAAATGATTTAACTATCTTGTCAAAACTATGTTCCAATTTCAAGATGCTTGTTTGAGTCCATAAATGGATATATGGAGTTTGCAAAATTTTTGCTCACTCTCCTTAGATGTGAAACTTTGTGGTTGCTCCATATAGATTTCTTCTTCAATGTCACCATTGAAGAAAGTAGTTTGCACTTTCATTTTTCATATCTCATAATCATAATATATAGCTATGGCAAGTAAAATCCAAATGGTCTTAGGCATTGCAACTATTGAAAAGGTTTCCTCAAAATCAATACCAGCCCTTGAGAGTAACCTTTTGCCACCAATCGTGTCGTAAAAGCCATTACTTCCCCCATTAACTCCTAACTTTTGCTTATAGATCCCCTTGCAACCAATGGGAACTATTTTCTTTGGCAGATCTATGAAAGTACAAACCTTGTAGGAGTACACAGAGTCCATTTTGAATTTCATAGTATCAAGCCAACATCCCGAGTTTATGTCTAATATTACTTCCTCATAGGTCGTCGAATCACTATCTGATTAGCCTATGTCATGAAGAAATACAAATGTTTTAAGTTGCTTCTTGATTCAATCTGACCTTCTTAGAGGTTATGTATGAGGCTTTTATAGCTCACCTATTTCCATTGTTTGTGGGATTTCATGATCATATTGGACTTCATCAAGTTCAATGACAACGCCATTTCAATCTAATAGAAATTCCTCTTTCTAAAATGTGGGCATTTCTAGAAATAAAACACCTTTAGTTCCAAGGGATCATAAAAATAATAACCCATAAACTCTCTTGGGTGTCCTACAAACTTGCACAAGGTGGATCGATTATCCAACTTATCTCCCACTATCCGCCTTACATATGTGGAAAATCCCTAAACTATAATATAATAATAAGAGGGTGCTTTGCCATACCACATATCATGTGGAGTTTTAGGCACTAACTTGATGATACGATATTTAGTAGCCTCATCACCGTTTCTAAGGCATACCCACAAAAAAATATGGGCACTTCAAAAAGCTCATCATAGAACATACCATGTCTAATAAGGTACAATTTCTCTTCTCAGCTACTCCATTATGTTAAGGGGTGCCGGGTGGAGTCCATTGAGAGAAAATCCCATTCCCCTTTAGATAGTCCAAGAATTCAGTACTTAAATACTCTCCCTATCGATCTAATTGAAGAGCTTGAATACTAAGCTTTTTTTTCTTTCCTGTTTCATTCCTATACACTTTAAACATTTCAAAAGCTTCGGACTTATACTTCACAAGATACACATGTCTGAGCCTACTATAGATCAAATTCGAAGGATTTGTGATGCAATCTACTTATCCTATAAAAGGAGCCTTGTTCATTTTTTCCTTCGAACAAGATTCATAAGCAAGAGGGTCCTCCATGTTGCTAATATTTAGTACTTTTGGAGCTTCTAACTTGTTTATCTTATTTGTATATATATGCCCAAGTCTTGCATGCCATAGAATGGTATCTTCTTAGTTATCTAATTTTCTTTTACTTGATTGAATGTACATTAGGGAACATTCAGAATCAAGTATGTACAATCTGTTAACTAATATACCTTGAGCAATTAAAGAACCATTCTTTAATGCCTTCAATTTCCTATTCAATATAGAAAAATCAAATCCTTCATTATCGAGAATGGGAATTGAAATAATGTTCTTAACTAGGTAGGGTACATAATAAACTAAATTTAGTACAATGTAAGTATTTCCCAAGTCTGACTTGATAACACCTTGGACCATAGCAAAAAATTTTGCTCTATTTCTTAGGTGGAGGATCTTATCCCGTTTACAAACACTCTTTCTTCTTTCCATCCTCTATAACAAATTACAAAGGTGAGAATTACATGCGGTATCAAATATCTATGAGAAAGGATTAGTCATCAAATACACCTCAAAGAAGTACATACCCTTCTCAAAGGTTGCAAGGTAAGCTTTGCAATTTCTTTTCTAATGACCTTTTTTGCCGCAATGAAAACAACTTGCTTTGTTTTAGCCTTGTTCTTAACCCTCTTGGAACTTTTCTCAAGTTGCTTCGCTTTGGAGAAAAAACTCTTCTTTCTCTTATCTCCTTTTCTTGGGCCCCTAAGGCCTTTCAACTTGGAGAAAGAAGCAATGATAAGAGGTTTTTCCTTTTTCATTGTCATCTCAGTAGTTAAAAGCATGTTCACCAATTTATTACTTATAACCTCTTGCTTGGACATATTGAAGTTCATAACAAATTGGTCGAGCGATGGAGGTAATGACATTGGATCAAATTTATATAGAGATCATTATCTATGATCATATCAAGTTGTCCAATCTTCTCAGTGAGTCCAATCATCTTGAGCTCATGATTATAGACATCTGAACTTCTTACCATCCTTGATCTAAAGAGCTCTTTTGACAAAGTGAACCTTTCGTGCCTGAATTGCACATCATGCTACTCTTGTAGGTGTTTGTAGATCTCATTTACACGTTTCATATGCCTGTAGATCTTTTGGAGCTCATTAGTCATGGATGCTATCATGAGACATCTCACTTGTAGATCATCATCAACAAATTTAGTGAACACTTTATGAGCCTCATTAGAAGGGTTATCACCTAATGTGTCCAGCAGACTTTGATCAAGGACATATGTCCTCTTTTTAGAGTCTAGAATTATCTTAAGGTTTCTCAACCAATCTTAGAAGTTAGGCCCGATGAGTTTATTGATTTCCAAAATGCTTGCGAGTAGATTTTTAGCCATTTTGTTTTGAAGATTTCAAAAATCTACAAGAGGTGAAAAAAGAGTATAATCATATGATTGAATGTTGATATTTGAAAACATGTTCATGATCTTTAAAGCATGTTTTTCTCCCACTATTTTATAAAATCTTTCATCCTTAAGAAGAATTTGAGAAATGTTAATTTCTAGTGAGAATCAAGATCTCAAGGACTTACAAGCAGACCCCTATGATCGAGTACCATCCATAAGCAATTAAAGGGTAAGCAACATTTGCCAATTGTATCTCATGCAACTCTTGATGTATTTTACCTTACTATTCATATAGGCTCACGTGACTGTGTGCCATCTATACTACAAAGTGTAAAGTTTAACCTATCAATCAAACTTCAATTTAAGACGGCCTCATGACATCCCCCATGGTCGAGTGCCAATGTGTGAGGGTTCTTAATTCAAAGGTGTATCTCATGCAAAGTACATACTCATAGCTTTCCTTCTAAATGTGACCCCATGACTGAATGTCATCACACAAAATCAATAACATCATCATGGCATATACTATTGGTAGAAGGCATAGATTAATCAACTTTTAATTTATATCTATTTTGACTTAATATTTGAAAAGCACTTAGACATTCTAAGTGAAGGATTTTTGCTTGCAAAAAATCTCATTATTTTATCTTCTTATTTAGGTTTTCTATTTTTTAAGCATGCATCTCATACTTCAATAGGATATGAAAAATATAAATAAGTAAATACACCTAGTACGCTCCTAGGGTGGGATGACCATAAGCTTAGTCTAGTGATGCTCTTAGAGCCAGGTGCCTCACTCAGTTAATTTTAAGTGAGTTCATTAAACTAAGCTATTGCATGAATGTATCTCAATACATTCGTGCTTCTTCAAGCCTCCATGGATCTTCTTTACTCCACAACTTTTACAAGAGAAAGAAAACCTCACTTTTAGTAATTCTACTCTCATAACATTTACAAGTTAGAACAAGAGGCATGCAAGCCTCATTCAATACAACCCATTTCAACAACTTGAAACAATAAAATCAATATTAAAGGTTCATCATCATCCCCATTCATTCATTATTCATTCAACACTTAAATGAACAACAAATAAATCAGGAATTGATATTAAATTTCAGAAATTAAATGCTTATCTCATAGACAAATAATTGGTCAAGCATAACATTTATGAATCAAGTAGGATATTAACTTTAACAAGTCTTTAAAAGCAATTAAAAATGTCAAACATAATTTTAAGAGCTTCCACAACACATCTAATATGTGCGAATCAAAACACTTTTGAACACAAAAAGGAGTAAAAAATTGAGGTGCACAGCCACGTGGCAGCCATGCTCATTGCCAGCCAGCGCTTGCTAAGGTAGGGTAGCTTGCCCTGTTTTGAGGTCCAAGCTGAAACACTATGATTTTGCTCAACTTTTTGTGCATTAAAAAATTTAGAAAAATTTCTAAACATGATTTCACACGTTATAGATGAAATTTCAAAATTGAAACACCTTTTAAAACTAAAATTTCAAGCCTCCAAACATGCTTTCAAAACAAGTTCAAGTAAGAATCATATTCTCCAAAAATCTGGAACATAACCACAATCAAATTAGATCCAAAAAATGACCAAAACTATTTTAGTCATTCAACAACATGTTATATCAACATATAACATCAACTAATGCTAAATCAACATTCAACATTGATGCTATGAATTAAAGCATACTAATTACATGAATCAACACTTAAAACACATAATAGTATGCTTTCAATTCATCAATTAAGGAGCCATAAACAACATCATCCAAACGCTCCAATCCATCATATGAATTGAGAATTTGTTAATTTTGATCAATCTATCACATGAATCAATCAATCAAAAATCCAAATTGTGGCACGAATTAGGCTCGATACCATTTGAAAATAAGAGTAGCACTAGGATTCAATAATTAAAACTTTGAAAGCTAAAATTCACTAGGCTACTTAAGCTAACAAGGATCTAAAAATGCTCATGATTTAAATTTAACATAGAGAATTATTAGTTTAATTGCAAGGAGAAAATGAAAAACTCTTTTTCAATTCAAAAACTGCCAAGTAGAGGCGCAGCACAATCAATGCAACTTTTGCACCAATTAAACTTCTCCAAAAATTTTGAAAAAATTCTATCAACTCCTAAAGTCGTTATGGATCTACTATGAAAGTTTTAGCTCAAAACTCCTTCTAGATCTCTTGGAATAAAATAGTCAAATTACTATTCTCATTAGTGGATCTCCAAAGGCTTAGCAAACCACTTGTTTTACCTCTATCAATATGATCCACACACCAAAGCAATTTCTTATCACTCCTCACAATTAGCTGGATATTAAGAGGAGAGATGAGAGGGACATGGTTGATTTACAGTTTGGAGAAAAAGAGAAAGTGAGCTCAACACATGAATGAACACCTTCAGAATGGAGAGAAAATAGTGAGAATCTAACTCTTTACTTGTGGATTGCATGTGGCCACCCACCTCACCTCTCACTACAACAAAAATGGAGTTTACTAGCATTAAAAACTGTTACATTAATAGTGCTATAACGGTAATTTTATTTTTAATGAAATTTTTTAAAAGTGTTACTTGTAGTGACGTAGCTAAAGTTATAAATATCACTAGTTTATCTTTATTGTGGCATTAATAAAGTGCAAGAACAAATATATTAAGTGATATTTTAAAATATCACAAAAAATGTATTAAATGATGCTTCCAAAAGCCACATATGATATTTTTAAATGATATTCTAACATGCCAAAACACATGCATGTAGTGACATTGTAAAAAGTCACAAAAGGTTTCTCTAAATGACACATTAACAAGCCACAAAATATACAATAGATGATAAGTCAAACTACTAACAAAAGATCAATGTATGGCATATTAAAATGTCACAAAAATATTCTTAAGTGACACGTTAAACATGCCAAAAAATGCAATAAATTACATGTGAAATAGTCATAGAAATATTCTTTAGTAACATGATAAAAAGCCACATAAAAAATTCTTAAGTAACATGCTAAGATGCCACAAAAGATGCAATAAATGACATATCAAATCATCATAAAAAATAAGATCAGATGACATGTTAAAATGCAAAAAAGAAAAAAAAATGTTCTTAAGTGACATAATAATATGCTACAAAACTTGCAAAAAATGACATTCTAAATTGCCACAAAAAATTTATTAATTGGCATGCTAACATATCATAGAACTGGCAAAAAAGGCATGTCAAATTGTCACTAAATAAATTTTAATTAACATGCTAACATGTTGCAAAAAAGACAATAAATGACATGCAAACATCTTACAAAAACTACAATAAATTACATGTTAAATTCCATAAAAGATTTACTTAAATGACATTTATCCTATCACAAAAAGGTAAATTAATGGCATATTAAAATACTACAAAAATTTATTTTCTTGACATTTTGAAATAACATAATATCATTTATCATTGCATTTAAAAATGCCATAAAAAAATACTTTTGGGACATTTTAATATGTCAAAACATTTAACTTTAGTTACGCTACGAAATGTGACATGATAATTATTTATTGACATTTCAAAGTGAAAAATTTTGACATTTTAAAATGCCACCTTTAAATAAGTATGCATTGCAAAAATCCTAGAATATTGACTTCATGCACTATTAGTATCTACTTAATAAATAGGAAAAAAAATTACATTCTTTTAACCATACAACCACATAATTTTCTTTCTTCATATAGATTATAATCATCTTTTTATTAATCAGAAAAAATAAACAAAGAAAATATATCAATTCTATGCATTAAATGAAACAATTAAATGATTGTACGACATCAAAAACCTCACTAACTAGAAATATTACCTAAATAAATAGTCCATCAAAACAAACAAAATTATAAATAGTTCTACTAAAATGGTAGAATCATAATATACTTTAAAATTTATAGATTTTCAAAAAGAATCTAAGTCAACCATAAAGCTAACTATTTGAGACTTGAAATGGTATATCTTCCAACTAAAATAATCTAAATCTACCATAAAGGCAAGAATCCACATCCTTTTGAATCAGCTTAAGTAGGAAAACAATATAAAAAAAAATAATTATCATAACAATTCTAAAATTCATAATTACGTAGAGCAATAATATCAATATTTAGAATGCAAAAATATTTATAATGTTATTAATACATTCCACAAAAGCTTTTGGCCAAGCAATATTATATCCAACAACTTACCGGATAGTCTTATATTGTTCATATGATCTAATTAGCCGCGCATTAGGCTTTACAACGACTTGTACATAGTCTTCTCAATAATTAGGTCCTAATTCTTGTTTACCTACTTCATTAGATGCATCTGTGCTAATAACTATGCAATAGCAATTGTTTCAGTCGGCCTAATAATACTCTTCAATCAAACCATCTCACCAATCTAAAGAAAAAGAAATAAGCAGGGCTCAACAACTAAAAGGCTAAATTAGAGTAACTAATAAATAAGAATACATATAACTATCATAGAAAACATATAATGTAACTATTAAAGTAAATGCAAACCATTAGTTAAAAAATGTTGAAACGAAACTTTAAATGGCTGCATCCCAAAATATAGGAAACATAACACTTTTATTAAAAAAATCTAAAATGTAGTCATGGATAATACTAAAAAATATAAATATTTTTACTTGAAGGTTATCAATACTACTCATAGTATCAAAAAATGTTAAGGACCAATCACTCCTCCTTGCAACTTGCAAAATTAATGTCAAATCATCAGGGGCCTAAAAAAAATTTAATACATTATTATCAAGAAATTAAAATTGAAAAAGTGATTTTTACAACAAGAAAGATTGGAACTTGTGTTGAATCATTAGTGAAATCATCATGACTTGGTACTTTAAGAGATTGGACTTTTAGTTGATCAAGTTCATCTCTTAACTGTTGATTCTGCTCTTGCAAAGATTTAATAATCATATTTTGATTTGTCCCATGATTTGAGATATCATTATACACTAGCAAAGGACAAACTCTAGCTCCATACATGCGAATTTGTCCATTTTTATCTTGACTTATTACTTGCGCATATGAGTCATTCCTAGATACAATGTCATTTGGTCCATCTAAATTCTCATTTTCCTTTTCTTGCATTCCAGCCTACAAAAAAATCCCATCTAATATGGAAAGCAATTAGTCATGAACATAACATGTTATTATTTAGAAAAATATTTTTATAAACATACAATTGCATTTTTTACAGGTTCACTTTGAGTACCATCTTTCTTCATGAAACAATACCTAAACATTTTGCTCAAGTAGGAGAATGCCTAAGTTGATTTTTCTGCAATTATTTGATAGCATGGAGTTAAGTATAGCAAACAAATATTACTTTGAAAATAATAAGCAATGAAAAAGGAATATATGGAAAGAAACTAACCTCTTCTTTTCTAACTTTGGCAAAACTCTTTGTACCTGTAGTGTGGTTATGAATATGATATGCATGACTAATTTGATTTGTCCTACTTATTGTTTGTGCACGATCAGTTGATCAATTCTTAATTAAGTGTTCAAAATGCTCCTCATACACCTTTGGATCCTCGAACTTTATTTGCTCTTGCAAAGGCAAATCCTTTTTAAATTACTTTCTTTTGAGTTGGTTCCTCCAATCTCTTAACTTTCTATCAAATTTTTATATTGTCCAAGTCTTGGAAGAATCATGAAGGTCAAACTTGGTCTACACAAGAAAATGAGTTATCATATCTAATTAAAACAAATAATTGGCCTCCAAAGTATCATATATAAATGAATTAAAACTAAAAAAATTAAAAATGATAAAGTGTGTTACCTTTAGAATTTTCCACATCTTCTCCTTATAATCTTGAGGAACTTTGTGCCAACTTGAATAAATAAGTGGTGCATTTTTACCATCTCTTATCAACATTCCAACAAAGTTGGACAATTTTGTTGCGTTTTCATCATCCAGTTGCCCAAATTCATTGCAACTAGCTTTAAGTAGTTCTTCACTTTCACATCTACCCAAATGCCACGTATTTGGGTAAAACCTCTTTGCTTTTTTTTTTAGTAGGCCTTGCATCTAAAAAACATCATGGCATAAATAAAACTATAAAAAATTAACGAGCTATAAATTAGTTAAGAAGTCAGTATAAATTTCTGGTCAATTTAAATATAATATTTCTTATCATAATCAATAGTATTTTAACACATGTAAACTAAAAAATTCACAAATATTTAATGCTGGATTTATTACAAAAAAAAAAACATATAATAAATATAAAGTACACGCACCTGTATTCAAATCAAGATGTACAATATGCACTTCTATTTCTAATTTAGCTCTGGAAGCCTCATCTAAATGAAACTGCATCTAAGGATCCATTGATTACCCACATATAAAAAGACAATTTGCATTTTAGATAATTCTCAATGAAATTTAAGTACAAGTAAAAATTGTTTCTACTAGCCAATTGGTAATTTAAAAATTATATGAACTATATATTACTCGCATCACTAACAATGTCAAAATGCTAACTTCTGTAGCAATTTTCATTCACAACATCCAAAATTTTCATCCAAGGTCAAGTGTTGTAATTGTGTAATATAATTGATGTAATTGTGAGTAAAGTAAGTTTGATTCCAAATCTTCATCTTCTCTTGTTTAATCTTTTCATCTTTCCCTTTCCAACAAATCCATTCAATCCAGAAGGCTGCAACAAGTTGGAAGAAAAATATTACTACTAATAGAAAAGGGGAAAAAATAAAATAAAATAGACCATATATATTTACGTCTGGCCTCTAGCCATAACTTTCCAAGAAACAATCTTAAATCACAAAAAAAAAAAAAAAAAATCATATATGTAGGCTCACTCGCACAGGGGCACACATGCACTCATAAATATATATGTGTGTGTGTGTGTGTGTGTGTATGTATGTATACGTGAATATATCGTGTATAGAGGTAGGGAGAAAAGAGAGTCAATAAAGACTTGCACCTTTGAACGCCTTGGCAAATTTGCAATCTGCAATTCAGGGGGCAAAAAAATTAAAGCAATTCGGGAGAAAAAAAAAAAAGGAAGAGAAAGAAGATTACGAAGAAGAAGTAGTAGTTTAGCAAAGATATGGGAATGGAAAAAAGGACGGTGACAATGATATGCGGAAATGGAATAGGCCTTGGGAGAAAAGGGTGGACGAGAACAGATGCAAACAGGCAAAACCTTGATGGGAGAGGATGGGAAGAAGACTCCTATTGTTGCTGAGATTTGAGTATGTTAATTTAATTTTACAAGTTTTTCAATTTAAATTGGCGGTAATTGGAGTGAATTTTTTGTTTAGGTGCCTATACAAATCTTTACGTACTTGAGTTTGTGTTGTACACAATCTTTAATGAGAGTTCAAACAGTAAGATAATTGTTCTATAATCTTTTCTATTAATTTAAAATTGGATGCTTTATATACTAAAATTTTCTTATCTATTATTTATATGATATGGACTTTTGGTTATCATAATTTAAGATTTTAAAAAATAAAATAATAAAAAAATTTATAGACAATTAAATAAATGAGTATAACTAATATGATAGTTCTGTGTTGACTCAAAGACATTGCTTAATGTTTCTTAATTTTGATAAATTTTGCTTTACCAAAATATCATACAAAGTTTGTTTTAATTCAATTTTGCTGCAGAAACCTTGCCAATACCTTGCCTTGGTAATCAGAATATAATGATAAACATGAAAACTTGGCTTGAGATTGGGATGCTTGGGGGAATGATGTGGAACATTCACTTGTTGCTTGGTCGAATTGTTGCTCCCAAACATGTTGTGGCTAATGGTAATTTTAAGAAAGAGTGGAAATTTTGGTACAATTGACCTTGAGATTGAGTTGAAAATTGCTCTGTGCATGGAGGATTGGTATATGTTTGGAGCAAACTGAAGTGCACATGCTATGCTCAAACTAAGTATAACATAATTCAACTAAAAGAGTGTTGAAATCGAGTTTGGCATTTTGCTATGTTCCTATGTTGATTTGCTTCAGTTTACTACTATGCTAATAGGTACAACAAATATCAATGACAGTTGAAATGCAAATCAGAAATTGTCTAATTTAATGACTCCACTTTTCCCCTCCACTTGTATCTACCATGTTTCAGTTCAAAATCTCTCTGTTTGAACTATAGCGAATCTCTAGGCTTCATCTCCAACTCTGTCAAATGTCAACCTCACCCAATTCTTCATGATTCTGGAATTGCTCCCTCAATGTTCTGAACTTCGATAACACCACTGCAGTGGCATTGTGTAAAATTAATTTTTGTTCTCTACTCAAACGGAGTCGTATGACTGTGAAACTTGGTGGCGAGGTTCTCCATTTGCCAGGGAGTACCCTAGGAAAACAGTTTTGAGAAACTTCATTGCAAAGCTCCTCTGCTCCGTCAATCAACGTACTGGTCATGCACAGAAAATACTACTGCAGCACCAAGCAGAATCTAGTCTCTTCGGATGGAGCATTAATCAGCTCAGCCATCATTTGTTGTTGGAATAATGCCTTCCAGGTCATTGAGATTGGCCTTATATATACTATTCGTTGTAAAACAATCTTGATTGAATGATATTCCTAATATAGCTATATTCATCTTATGCTTAGTTTTACTTTACTCACATTTGGATGAAGCCCTTAGATCACCTATAACTGCATGACTTGGTTTGATGACCATGGAATAAGTCTCATACAGTCGTGGTCTTAAATCTTTTAAGTCATAGGATCTTCTAAGACGGGACATCTAAGATTCGGATAGATTTGCACTAATGATGCATAAATCCAAGGGTTTGAAAATTCTTCATTCCATAAGCAACTATATGAGATACGGGTGTATGTTAGTTGGTGCTTGTTAGAGAACAAGGCACTAAAGACCCTTCAGAGAATCCATTAGATAGCCGAAGTAGCAAGTCGGTAGTGGCAAATTCTTCTGCTTACGCTAGTGCGTATTATTAGTCCTTTAACCTGTGAATTTATGATAACCTTGTGTTCAGGCCTCATGCTTTGACTCTTCCTTGATCACCTAGCAGGTCTTTCGGGTTGAGGTTGGATATGAGCTACTTGGCATGGAGGTTCATGAGATCCAAGATGGAATCTAACTCCTTGTTGTTGTGAAGGGCAAGTGCATCTGCTATGCATTCTATAATGATTGATTTCTAGAAATCCTTGTACAAGGTGGTGCAAGAGTTTAGAAAAGGAGTTTTCCAAAGGTGATATCACACAATGGAGTCAAACATTGAGAATAGAGACATAGAATCAAAGCTATTAGGGAACTGACAAATATCTTGCCTTAAGCCTCTTTTGGGAGATAGGAAACAAAAGAACCGTATTTGCATGGCACACATAGAGTGATGATAGTTCTTCAAAATATTCATTTTGGCCAATTAGTTGGGCTCCATGGGCTTGAGGTTGGACATCAACCATGAGGATTGGGTACTCTTCAATTATTGAGATTAATCGAATTGAGTTGATTAGTTTAAAAGTAGTTTTAAACAGGAATAAATATAAGATATTCAAAAGTCACAAGGAGTTGTGAGCCCATGTCCAATGAATGGTGAACCTATTGGGTTACACATATAATCCAATTAGCTTCCTAGTTGATGGAGAGAATTTTCTAAGGCATTAGAAAATCAACTCCTAGTGGACCGATTTTTAAGTACCAAGTTTGAAGGTCAATTTTGGATTGATTAATTTAAGTGTTAAATTAGTCAACTAATTTAAGGAGTTAAATTCGGCCAATAATTAAGGAGTTAATTATTTGGTTCCAACATGATCATTAATTGGTCAAGTTGACTTAAAGAGTTAAGACAAATTAAGTATAAGAAGTTAAGCTAGTTTAACTTAAAGAGTTAATCAAAGGATAATTAATTAAATTAAAGAGTTTAATTTGATTAATTGGGAAGAATGAATTTTGGAGAAAAAATTAAAATAATATTTGAATTAGCATCTTAATTAATTTGAAATGAGATTCCAAATGTAATTAAGATCAAATGAAATTCAAATGAGATTTAGATTCAAATTCGCCACATAGGTACCCTATTTGGCCACCCCCCCTTTTGGAATGTGTGATGCCAACTTGGCATCACACCATTCAGCATCTATATATAGATATAGAGAGGGGATCGACCACAATGCAAATTGGTGTGAAGAATTAGATTATTTCCTCTCTCCCTCCGAAACCTCTCGCAAACATGCATTCATGTGTTGAAAACTTTGCTCTCTTCTTCTTCTTCCTTACCTAAAATCAACCTCTACCATTGTTGAATCTTCGGTCTTACTCTAGCTTATAGACTAGAGATTTAAGAAGATCTCATTAGTGTGTGGATCATTACGATAGAGGTAAGGCATTTGACTTGCTTGTTTCTGAAGATCCACCTACACAGAGTCCGGTTTGGCGAATTTCTCCAGGGAGTTCTAGATCACCTTTTGACTTGAAATTTTAACTGTGAGTTCATCAAGGAATTTTGAAGCTCCAGATAGTTTTTTGGAATTTTTGAAGGATCTTTTATAGGACGATTGTTGCACTCTTCTAGCTGCGCCAGTTGCGGGCAGTTTCTAGACTAATGAAGAGTTCACTTGCTACTCCTTGGATTTTGTTTCCCAAGGTAATGATGTCACCAAATATGAATCCCTAGCATGATTAGATCCTTATTATGCTTGTAAGCACTAGTTAATTTCATGTTTTGAAGTTTTGACAATTGGATCCTAGTGCCTTAATTGCATTCATTTGTCACCTACATGGTTCAAATATTTATATGACCTATAGTTCAATTGTTTATATGAGTCAATTAAGCTACAATATAAGAAATGACAGATTCATCACTCTACCATATGTTCTAGAAGGATAGGGCCACATAATTGATCCATCCTTGCTACTAAGAACACATATATTTCCAAATAGTGTTGGAACAACATCAATGTGACCATCACCATCCACATCTCCAATGCTGGGACCCTAGGCAAACAAGTAATTGCTTACGTACTATAGACATATAGATTGAATCAATCTGATTTGGGAATGAAGATACAATAGATTACCTATGGAACTAGGCTCTTAACATGTGTTTCCTAAATTTCTTTTCCTTGTGGAGTCTACGCAGTAACATTTTGATGGCATCAACAATGACTAATTCAATTTTTCCATCATCATTGATACAATTACAATTAGTGCTCCATTGAATTTCAGCCATTTCAAGGAAAATTTCTCCCTAGTTTTTCCTGAATTAGGAATCAGTAACTAAGCACAAAACAACATACAAAAAGATCCAAGCCAACAACAAAACAATATTAGGAGATGTCTCCATTGTATCCAAACTACAACTAGAGATAAAGATGATCAAATTGACACAGTTGAACATAGTATTCTGGGAATAATAGCTTCTTGTCAAGATATTATTATTATTATTTCAGTTCATACCAAGTGCCAACACAAGGACCTTGGTTACTAATTAGCCATTTCCAGCAAACCAAAAAGTCCCTTCTAGATTGTGTATATTAAAAATTTTCTTGCTTAAATGCAAGAAAATGAAAAACTTGACATTACTACGGATCATAAATTGGAAGGCAACAATCTATCACAGAACATGTTTTGGATAAGGAGAAAACAATCATACTATTTGTTCCCTTCAAGCTCAAAGTTGATTGATATTGTAATATAATATCTTTTTTCTATAATAACCAAATACTAAAGTAGCAATAGCTTGCTATTTTACACTATTACCTATTTGAGCTTGATAAATTTTTTAGCAGAATAAAGTTCTCATGCGTTTGCTTGCAAGAGTATCAGAAGAAGTGCATGATAACTTTTAATAAAGTAGTATCCATAGTTAAGACTACCCTTGTGAATTGGGATGGATTTTCAGAGTGAATCTAAAACTTTTAGAACATGATGCAGCAATCACATAAATTGCATGGTGAAACTCATAGTTTAAACTCCTTTATCCGTACAAGAATTTATCAAAATCTGTGAGTTGCTAACTCAAACAACCACCAAATTGAAAGCACAAAATTAACTGAGATTTACCAAGAATATCCCATATAGCTGACTCTTCTAGCTAACCAATAAGCTAATTTATGGAAGATACTAATCATTTCTAGCTAACATGCAAAAGCATTCAAGAAAAGATAAATAAATAAGAATATCATACACGAAAGCATAAATAAAATTATCATATACTAGGAAAAGATAATCATATACACACCCTTGTGGTCCAAGACATAAAATCAAGCCAAAAGAAGTGCCAACCAGAATGTCCAAATTTCCATCACCATCCAGATCAATCATTGTAGGAGAAGAATATATGTAGGCATGGAAATTTCCAATATCGGTACTCAAATCTAGTTGAACAGTCTATTTAACTTGTTTTGTGCCAAAGTTGAAAACAACAATACCTCCAACACCATATTTTCCAATATCAATTCCACCTAGTTTTTTCAAATCTTCTGCATTATCGAAATACCTGCAAAACTAAAAATCAATCAGCTAAATATCTATAGGCAGCTTGGCTACTTGCAGTTCACTAAGATAAGCTCATAGATATAGTAGCCAGAGTTTGTGTTCTAACTTCTTAAATATCAATTATAACCATAACATACTTCAAATCTCATATCACAGAAAGGATGAGAACTAACATTCAAACTTGAGCAAACAAAATGCTTATCACCAACTTCTCAATACAATAGATCTACTTCTTCTTCTTCATCGTCAAGGTTACATCTATCATCATTTGCATCTTCCTCATTTGATACTTGTGGTGGTGGTGTGTCAATAATTATAGGTGGCATGTCTGACCTAACCAAAGTTGTATTAGTGCTATCCTCTAGATTAGTTGCACTAAGTCCTACACTTTGTAAATAGTTATCAATATTATCCACAAACAATTATGTAGTCATATCATAAAATCTCTAGGAACTATCTTGATGGTGACATGCCAATCTTTGTGCTTGAGGTCTTGAACATACATGACTTGCTCTGCTTGAGAAGCTAAAATAAAAAGATCATTATCACCCATCAAGTAGTTGAAGTTAACACGCATACTATCTTTTTCGATTTTTTTCCTCTTCTTGACACCCAGTCACACTTAAACAAGATAATTCTCTTGATAAAGAAATATTCCAACTCAATTATTTCAGTCTAGACCCCATAATATGTAATATCACCAGTTATAGGATTGCTATCTCTTCTACTAGAAAAACTTTGAGTTTCCATGTTCACGATAATTCCACTATTCTAAGTTTTTCTTATAGCTTCAATCTCCTTGGAGTGAAACCTAACTCCATTAACAATAAACCTTTTGTAGCTCATGAAAACTTTTTGAGGACCTTGGGCTAAAATTTTAAGCTCTTCAAAATGCGGATTATCTTTTAAGCATAGCATGTTAACCTGATTTTTTTAGCCACAACAAATGAATGAGTTTTAATAATAAAAATATACAAATTATATCAATGAGTTTGGTTTGAGAAATGTACATGATGTTCAAACCATGTTTGAAACTGTTCTTTGTGGACGATGTCTTTGTCCTAGTCACTTAGATTGGGATGTTGTTCACAAATACACTTCAAGTGTTCTTTGTAAATAAAGTATGTTATAGTGACATATAACAAAATAAGTTATAAAATATATAACTGGTGTAATAAGTTTTGCTTACTATTTGTAAAGCTTAATAGCTTTGCAATTAAATAGCACATATCGATGTGCTTTAATTCTGATAGTTTCATCTAGTACTTTTGCTTGTCTTTTTCCTAGTGGTCGACCAGGCATTGAAAAAATTGGAAAAACTTTTTCTATTATACCACCATCATCATGGTTGTGAGAAACTCGATTTAGGTGTATCTCTACACCTTTTATATAATGAGAGCAAAATGTCAAACATTCATCCACCAAATATGCTGCAGCTATGCAGCCTTTTGGATGACTTTTACTCCTTATGTATGACTTTAGTTTTAAAAGATACCTATTGTTACATATTTTGGAAAAGTACAATGATAAGTACAAGTATTAAATAATATATATGACATTTTACTACTTTCAACCAATGAAATACACTTGAGACATACCTTTCAATTGGATATATGTGATGGTATTATATTGGACCTGCAAGCCTAGCCTCTCTTGGCAATTGAACTAGTAGATGTAAAACAAGATCAAAGAACACTGGAGGAAATATCTACTCTAATTTACACAGAATGATGGAAATCTCATGCTCTAAATGTACAAAATACTGTGGCTTTTAAACTTTGGAATAAATATCCTTAAAGAAATTGCTCTACTTAACCAAGCAAGAGTAAACATTAGGGCTCAAATTCCCACTCATAGTTAGAGGAAGTAGATGCTACATTGATATATGGCAATCATGGCTTTTTAGCCTATATATTTTCTTATATTTAATGTTGACACAACTAGATATATTTGCAGAATAACCATTAGGAACTTTGATACATTCTAAGAACTTGCAAAAACTCACTTTCTCTTCTCTCTTTAGGGATAAACATACAGGAGGCAGCACAATTTTGTTATTTGAGCCTTTTCTTCGATGAAGTTCTAGTTTTATACCCATACATTCTAAGTCTAGACGTGCATGCAATCCATCCTTTGTTTTTACTTCCAAATTTAGTAATGTTCCAATTATACTTTCACATACATTTTTCTCAATATGCCTAACATCAAGATTATGACAAACTAAATTTTTCTTCTAATATGGCAACTCAAAGAATATGATTTTCTTTTTCCAATTGTACGACACTTTCAGATTGAAACTTATTTTTCCAAATGTAACTTCAAAGCCTTCTAGCATTTCTAATATCATAGTGCCATCCAATGGCATTGGTACTGATCCTTTCTCAGTTTTACCAATAAATGAGTTCTTATCATTTTGAAAAGGATGTTTTTTGTCCAAAAATCTTCGATGGCCCTTATAACAAAATTTTCATTCATGTTTAAGCCATTTTGATTATGTATCTTTACAATAACATATACATCCATATTTTCCCTTCGTGCTACATCCAGAAACATATGCCAAGGTAGGAAGATCACTAATTGTCCAGATTAGTGATGCATGCATTTGAAAGCTACACTTTGTTGAAATATCAAATGTTTGAATCCCAATATCCCACAATAACTTTAGTTCATCCATCAAAGGTTGTAGACACACATCAATGTTATTACCTGGTGATCTAGATCCAGGTATAATCATAGACAAAATTAGGTTATCATGGTCCATGAATATCTAAGGAAGCAAGTCATATATTATCAAAATAATGGGTTATATGCTATATGTAGTACTTATGGTTCTAAAAGGATTCATCCCATCACATACTAAGCCAAGTCTAACATTTTGAGGCACCATTTTGAAAGTTAGATTCTTACGGCCAAATGTCATCCATGCTGAAGAATTAGCAGGATGGCTCATGTAACCATTTTTTGTATGTCCTTCGTTGTGCTATCTCATAAATGAAGCAACTTTTGAAGACATAAAAATTCTCTATAACCTAGGTATTAAGGGAAAATATTGCAAAAACTTGACAAGAACTTTTGACTTTGCAATGTGTGAAATCTACTCGAATCATGTTCTTGCATCAATCTAGATTTGTGACATATAGGACATTTTGTTCTATCTTTGTATTCCTTCTGATATGAAGTGCAATCATTTGGGCATGCATGTATCCTTTCATAGCCAAGACCTAACATTTGAATTATCTTTTTCATCGCATAAAACGACTTAGGTAATGTAACCCCTCTAAAAAGAGCAACATTTAGCAAATCAAGTAACAAACTAAATGAATTATTACTCCATCCACCAAGACATTTGATGTAAAATAGTTGACTAATGAAAAAAAGCCTAGTGAAATTCTTTCAACCTGGATAAAGTTCTTTCTTAACATCCTCAACAAATTTGTAAAATGTTGCAGCTTCTTTTTGTGGTTGATCTCTTGATTCTATAGGAAAGTCATTCTCACCTTGTTGTTGTGAGTTTGAAAAATCAAATGCCTCATGCAATAAGTTTTCCATGTCAATGTCCATATTTGAATTACTAGTGACTGGAACCTCATTTCTAAGTGTAGAAGAGGATTCGACTTCCCCAAGGAAAACCCAAGTAGTGTAGTCCTACAAAAAACCCAAAGACTATGAGATACTTATAAGCAACTTCTCGAGATACTAACAAGAGAAGTCTACATTTCTTACAAGGACAAACAATTTTTCTCTCAAAACTTGCATTTTCAAATGCAAAATCAAGAAACTTCTTCACTCCAATATCATAGACATCACTTGCCCTTGATTGTTTCATCCAAGTTCTATCCATCTTCGGTTCCATTTGTTATATGTCCAAGTTTTATGTCTTTTTCAAATCAATCCTATACTAGTTCAAAATATGCAAAGCCTGCAAATTAATCCAATACAATAATAAAGAATACTTTATGAGATATGTTGCTTTCTCCCAAAAAAATTCTCACTTTTAAGGAAGATGAAACTATGCATATATGAAGGAAATTCTAACAATCATTTTACAATTTTCATAAATTTTAGCGAACATTGAGAAAATATTAGTAAAAGAATCCAAAAGATAATGTGAAAAAAAAGGTATAGGCTTAGTTGTTCAACTTGTACACAATCATGAGACTAAGGTGACATAAAATAAAAACAAAAACAAAAATACAGAATACTTACATTGTTAACCATTGACCATTTTTATTTTTGGAAGTACTTTACTTTATAATTTTTTCTTAGACTCACTATACCTTTTCCTTCAAGTTTAAATCATTGTTGTGCAGGTAAGTCTTTATATGCTCAAAATTAATCCATACAATGCTCAATTCGTAGAATTCATAAGAGTCCTTCCTAAGAAAGCAATTCAAATTATTCATACGGGTAGTGAGAACTTAAATAATCTAAAGAAATATCTGTATACATGAATTCATATAATAATATACTGATGACCAAGTATCATAATCCATACCAATTTTAGAATAATTTGTGTAATAAATTGGGCAACCGCTTATAATTTCAATCTTGAATCAACTAAGGAATGGGCTGCGTGAATTGCAATTTCGTTCTTAAAGCATTTCTTATTTTTCTATGTCAAATTGCAGTTGAGAAGAAAATGGGAGATTCGTTGTTCTTTTCTAAAGAAAGTTAGAAGAAAATTTGGACAGAATAGCAGGAAAGAAACTAGTAGAGAGGGACTGCAATTTCAGACATCCAAATCACCCTTTTCGCTTTTCTTTTTTATTTTTTAGTCTTTTCTCTTTTCTTTCTCTTTTAATAATTAAGACAATAAAATATATGTTAATTTGGTTCTTTCTGTTCTTTTCTTTTAAAAATATATATAATTAACAATAGATACTTTTTAATGGAAATATATTTTTTAATTATTAAATAGAAAATTTATTATATCAAATAATACATTTAAAAATTCAATGACAGTAAAAATGAAGATAAAAAGATAATATAACTTGAGAAAAAACAAATAGAGAAAAAAATAGAAAAAATATAATATATGTTTTATGCATGAGAAAAAAAATTACAAAAGCTTAATTCTTTTACTTTGTTTTCAATATTGTTAATTTGGATAGAATATTCAAAACCATATCACATAGTTAACTTATTCAATATAATATGAAAAAATAATAAGGTTAAAAAAGTAAAAATAAATAAATAAAAATATAACTAAATAAATAAAATGTCGCTATTTTATTTATCATTTATCCATTAATATGTGTCATTAAGATAGTGCTACTAAATATTTTAGACTAATTCTTTCAAATGGCATCATATAAATAAATATAGATGCCCTTTTTTTAAAAAGAAATAGTGAAACTAGATAAATATCATTGAAATACATTTATCTCAATATTTTCGATCAAATCTTATTATTTTATTTATCATTCAACAATCAAATGCCACAAAACGTTATGTTTTAGTAGCATTCTCTTCCTTGACAGCCTTGATATTTTTCTGCATTATTACATTATAAAATGTCACCAAGTCAATGTCACTATTGGTATTTATGGTATTTTTTCTAATGTCTTTATAAATAGATATGAGTGACATTATCTAAACATAAACAATGACACAAGTTAAATATCTTTAAAACATATTTTTATTGGCATGACTAAATTAAATTTCAGTATTTTATTTGTCATTTAATAATCAAATGCCGCTAAATATAATATTATAGTGGCATTTTCACTACTATCACTGTGGTGTTTTTTTGTGTCATTAAATTATAAAATGCCACTAAGTACTTTATGGCATTTTTTTTAAATGACACCTTAAATAAATATACTGTCATTTTCTAAAAATAAAAAGTGACACTAGGTAAATGTCTTTGAAATCCATTTATATTGGCACGCTAAAACAAATGTCACTATTTTACTTATTATTTAATAATAAAATGCCACTAAATATTATACTATAGTGCCATTTTTTAAAATCATCACCATAGTACTTTTTTTTATGTTATTACATTATAAAATGCCACTAAATATTTTATGGCATTTTAACAAATGACGCCATAAATAATAACAAGTAGCATTTTTTAAAAATAAATAGTGGTACTAGTTAAATGTCTTTGAAATACATTTATATTGGCATGATAAATTAAATGTCACTATCTTATTTATTATTTAATAATCTAATGTCACTAAATATTATATTATAGTGGCATTTTTTACAACTATCATGATAGTATTTGTTTTGTGTCATTAAATTATAATATGTCACTAAGTTAATGCCACAAAATACTTTATGATATTTTTTCAAATGATGCCATAAATAATTATGAATGTCATTTTTAAAGAAAAAAATAGAGACACTATTAAATGGCTTTAAGATACATTTTAATGACATTTTCAATTAAACAACATTATTATATTTATTATTCAATAATCAAATGCTGTTAAATATTGTATTATAGTGACACTTTTTACAACTATCATTATAGTACCTTTCTGTGTCATTATATTACAAAATGCCACTAAATTCATACCACTGAATCTCAATTTTGTTGTATTGAGATCATCGGAGGCATAAAGATTTATGAATGTATGTGATACATTTTTATAATAGCTAGATTTAATCAACCCACTTAAAATCAACTAAGTAGTGCACCCATAACTATAAAGTGCACTACTTGGTTAATGCTCCTGGTCATCCCACCCTAGGAGCATGCTAGATGCATTTATTTATTTATGCTTTCTTTATCCTATTGATGTATGAAATGCATGTTAAGATATAAAAATCCTAAATAAGAGAAGATAAAATTTGATGAGATCATTGCAAGTAAGAAAATCCCTTCACTTGGAAGAGTCTAAGTGCTTTCAAAATAGTAAATCAAACTGGATACAAATTAAAAGAAGTTTTAATCGATCTATGCCTTCTACCAATAGTAGTGACACGAGATGCTACTACATTTGTGTGATGTTGCATGAGTCTTGGGTCACGTTTATGGAAGAAAGCTATGCTCACATACTTAGCATATGATGCACATTTGATTTGATGCTCCTATGCATTATCTCACGAGTTATGGAATGCCACAGTGCGGTTTCTAATCAAAGATTAATTAGCAGGTCCAACTTAACACCTAGTAGTGTAGATGTCACATGAGTCATGGGCCTATATAAAAAGTGAGGCAAAATATATCAAGGGTTACATAGAAATGTAATTAGCAAAAGTTACTTACCTTGAGATTGTTTGTGGATGTCTCACAAGTCACGGTTCCACTACAAGTCTTTTTGGGCCTTGATTCTCACCAGGAAACAAGATTTTCCATATTCCTTAAGGGGATGAGGAATTTGATAAAATAGTGGGAGAAAAATATGCTTCAAAGTCTATGAATATCTTTTCAATATCAATGCTCATTCACATGCTTATACTCTCTTTTTTCACTTTTGTAGATTTTTGAAATCTCAAAATCAAAATAGCTAAGAACTATAGGTGCATCACTTGGTTGATTTTAAGAGGGTTGATTAAATCTAGTTATTACATGAGTTTATCCCATACATTCATTAGTCTTCAAGCCTCCATGGATCTTCTTTGCTCCTTGCAACTTTTATAAGAGAAAGAATACCTTACTTCTAGTAATTTTACTCTTATAAATTTACAAGGTAGAACAAAGAGGTATGCAAGCCTCATTTAATATAACACATTTGAATAGCTTGAAATAAATAAAATCAATATTCAAAGGCTTATCATCATCCCCATTCATTCATCATTCATTCAACAATTAAACGAATAATAATTAAATCAAGAATTGACGTTCAATTCCAACAATTAAATGCTTTCTCATAAAAAATTAATTGGCCAAGCAAAAATAAGCATAACCATTATACATTTCATTTTTTCAACAATTGGAGATCAACTTTAACAAGATTTAAGAAGCAATCAAAAAATGTCAAACATAATTTTAAGAATTTGCACAACACTTGCACACCTATCTAGCATGATTTGAATCAATTTTAGTCACTTATGGAACACAAAAATGAGCTCAAAACTAGTCAATGCTACCTGGGTGTACACATGGCTGGGTGGCAAGTGCATTCGTTTCCCTGCCTATATCGTGGCAGCACCTCTATTTTAGGTTCGTGACTGAGTCAAGCCATTTTTTGCTCAACTTTTGTGCACCAAAAATTTCAGGACGCTTCCTAAACATCAAATCATACATTATAGATGAATGAAATTCCATATTCGAAACACATTTGAAAAATGAAATTTCAAGTGCTCAAACATGCTTCAAAAATCAAGTTAAAGTGAGAATCACATTCTTCCAAAAATCTTCTATTAAGGCCAAACTTAACTTGCTATATAAACATATTATAACAACTAATGCGAAATCAACATTCAACATTGGAAAGCTGTGAATTAAAACATACTAATCATATGAATTGATACTTAAAACACATATTAGCATGCTTTCAATTCATCAATCAAGGGACCACACACAACATCATCATAACACTCCAATCCATCTTATGAATTGAGAATTTGGGAATTTTGATCAAATCATCACATGAATCAATCAATCAAAAATCCAAATAATAGCATGAATTAGGCTCCATTGACTTGATTGAAGGCACATGTAGCACAAGGATCCAATAATCCAAACTTTAAAAATTTAAAATAACTAGGCTACACAAGTCACCAAGTATCTAAACTTGCCATTGATTTAGAATTGGTTAAAAGAATATCTTGATTTTCAGAAAATCAAAGGAAGGTGGAAGAAGATCTCAACTCCTTGAATCTGTCTACCAACGCCACAGCAGAATCCAATCAACCTTTGACCGGGAAAATGGATTCCAATTTGAATGAAACTTGTACCAAACGATCACCAACTCCTTGATGCATCATCAGTCCAAAACTCAGCTCAATCAGAACTCGTAAAGACCTTCAAAGGTCACTGCAAGATTACTGCCAGAAACTTTCTCACAGCGGCAGCTTGGTTTGGATGCAACTTTTGCCCATCCAAACTCCTCGAAAAGTTCCAAAAATTTTACAGCACGTTATCAACTCTTTGATGAAGCCCCTGCAAAAAATTCAGCTCAAAAATTTGAAGGAAAGCTCCTGGAAAAATTCGCCAACATCGCTTCCTTAACGGTGGATCTCCAAAGGCTAGCAATTCCATTGTCTTGCCTCTAATGTCTTGATCCACACACCAATGCTAGATCCTAATCTCCTTAATGTCAACTGGAAAACAAGAAGCAGATTTGCAAAGATGAAAGCATGATTTGAGGTAGGAGAAGAAGAGAAAAGGTGAAGCTTCAACACATAAGGTAACCTTTGAGATTTGGAGGGAAAATACGAGAGAAATTAATTCTTCACATGGAGTATAAGTGGCCACCCCTTTCTCCTGATATATCTATATATAGAGTAAGGATAGTGTGATGCCAAGTTGTCATCACACCTTCCTCAAGGGGGACCGCTAACTTGCCTCGTAAGTTGGCAAGTTGCAATTCAAATATGAATTTGAATTTTGTGTGCATTTCATTTTCAATTGGAATCTCATTTTAAATTAATTAAAATACCACATCAAATGAAATTTTCATTTGAATTTTTTTTTGAAAATAGATTCCTCACATTAATTAAATTAAATACTTTAATTTAATTAATTGACCTTTAGCTTAACTCTGAAGTTAATTAGCTTAACTCTTTAAGATTGTCATAGTTAACTCTTTAAGCAAGCTTGGCCAATTGATGATCATGTGGTACTAAATAATTCACTCCTTAATTATTGGTCTAATTTAACTCCTTAAAATAGTTTATTAGCTTGACAATTAAATTGATCAAGCCAAAAATCACCTCAATTTTCTCCAACCTCAAAATCAGTCCACAAGGAGTAATTTTCTAACTATTAGAAAATTCTTTCATCATGTAGGAAATGCAATTGGCTTTTGTATGTGACCTATTAAGTTCTACCATTCATTAGACATAAGCTCACAACTCTTGTAATTTTGGAATATCTAATATGTACTTTAGTTTAAACTCTTTTAAACTAGTCGACTCAATTCAATTAATCTCGTTAATTGAAGAGTACCCAATCTCCATGGTCGATGTCCAACCTCAAGCCCATGGAGCCTCACTAGTTAGCCAAAATAAATGCTTTTGAATAACCGTTCTAGCTCGATGCATACCATGTATATATGGTCATTTTGTCTCCTATCTCTCGAAAGAGGCCTAGGACAAGATATTTGCTAGCTTCCTAATAGCCTTGATACTATGTTTTTATTCCCAATTTTGATTTTAGTTTATGACCTCATCTTTAGAAAATCCCTTTTTCAAATTATCATAAAACCTTGGGCAAGGACTCCTTGAAATCAATCATTATAAAATACATAGGAGATGCACTCGCCCTTCACAAAGACGAGGAGTCAAATTTTATCTTGGATCTCACAAACCTCTATATCCAGTAGCTCATACCTAATCACTACATAAATAGCCTGCTAGTTGACCAAAGAGGAGTCTAAGTATGAGGACCAAACACAAGGTTACCATGGATCCTTAGGTTATAGGACTAATTATATGCACTAGCGTAAGCTAGAGAACTTGTCATTACTGACTTACCACTACGACAATCTAGTAGATTCTTCGAGCGGGTCTTCAGTGCTTTGTTCTCTAACAAGCACCCATTAATATGCACCAATATCTCATATGGCCTTGCTCATGGAATGAAGCAATGCCAAATTCTTGAATTTATGTATTGTTAGTGCAAGTTTATCCAAGTTTTGGATGCTTTGTCCCATAAGATCCTACAAGTTGGAAGATTTAAGATCATAATTGTGTAAGTCTTATTCCATGATCACCACCCAATGCATGACCAAGTTTCGTAGTCTTGTGTGATTTAAGGGCTTTATCCAAATGCTAGTAAAGTAAATATGTGCATAAGATGAAGGTAGCCATATAAAGAATATCATTTAATTAAGATTGTATCACAAGTGAAATAGTTTATAAGGCTAATCTAATTGGCTTGCAGGCATTATTCCAACACTGATGTGGTTGATGTTTTGGCAACCTGGTTGGACTTTTGGACATGTCACTTTTTGAGGGCTATTATTTTCATTCTAAAGTTCAACTATGTATTTCTTCAAGTACCCTTACCATGTCAACTGCTCAATCTCATCATGTAGTTGGAAGCAATCATTCGTGTCGTGTCCCTTGTCTTGTAAAAATGGCAATACTCCTTGGAGTCTTTCATTTTAAGTCTCTCCGACAGCTTCCTTGGCTTTTTGAGGTAGTCTTCATGGCGAATGGCCATCAAGATTTCTTTTCTTGATGTGTTGAGCACTATGTAACTAGTCATTCATTGGATAAGAGATTGATGCCCGTCCTAATTATTTTTATCATCTTTCAATTTCTTCTATTGGAATAATGCCCTGCAAGTCAATTAGATTAGCCTATAAACTATTTCCATATGAAGCAATATTGATTAAATGATATTCTTTATATGGCCATTTCATTTTACACACATTATTACTTCACAGGCATTTGAATTAAGCCTTTAGATCACAAGACTATGGGACTTGGTCACGCACTGGGTGGTGATCATTATCTTAAATCTTTCAATGCATACGATCTTACGAGATAGGATACTAAGATTTGGATAAACTTGTACTAACAATGCATAAATTCAAGAGTTGGACATTATTTTATTTCATGAGAAAGGCCATATGAGATATGAGTGCATGCTAGTGGGCATTTGTTAGTGAACAAGGCATTGAAAGCCTATTCGAAGAATCCACTAAATAGTCATAATAGCAAGTCAGTAGTGACAAGTTCTCCAGCTTATGCTAGTGCATATAATTCCACTGACTTAATGATCCATGGTAACCTTATGCTTGGCCCTCATCCTTTGACTCATTTTTGGTCACTTGGTGAGCCGTTCGGGTGGTGATTGGGCATGAGCTACTAGATATGGAGATTTGTGAGATCAATATGAAACCTGACTCCTCATCTTTGCAAAGGATGAGTGCCTCTCCTATATATTTTATAATGATCAATTCCAAGTTATCTTTGTGTAAGGTAGTATGACAATTTGGAAAATAAGTTGTTTAGAGATGAGGTCATAAACCGAAATCAAACATTGAGAATAGAAACATAGTATTGATGTTATTAAGAAACTGACAAATATCTTATCCTATGCCTCTCTCTGGAGATAAAAGATAGATGGACTGTATTTGCATGGCATGCGTAGAGATATTATGGTTCTCATTTCAGCTAATTAGTTGGGCTCCGTGGGCTTGAGGTTGGACATTGACCATGGAGATTGAGTACTATTTAATTAATGATGATAATTAAATTGAGTCAATTAGTTTTAAAAATTTTTAAACTAAAATGAATATAAGATATTCAAAAGTCATAAGAATTTGTGATCCCATATTCAATGAATAGTAAAACCTATTAGGTCATATACAAAATTCAATTAGCTTTCTAATTGATTGAGGAATTTTTGTAAGAGTTAAAATATTCACTCCTACTGGACTAATTTTGATGTGATTAATTTTGAGGTTAATTTTAGCTCAATTAATTTAAGTGTTAAATTAATCAATTAATTTAAGGAGTTAATTAGACCAATAATTAAAGAGTTAATTATTTGGTGCCATTTGATCTCCAATCGATCAAAGTTAACTTAAAGAGTTAACTAAATTAAGCTTAAGAGTTAAGCTTGTTGATTTAAGATTTAAGTTAAAAGTTAATTAATTAAATTAAAGTATTTAATTTAATTAATGAGAAGAATATATTTGGAGAGAAAATTCAAATGAAGAGTTCATTTGAGTTGGTATTTTAATTAATTTAAAATTAAATTTCAAATTATATTGAAATGCACATGAAATACAAATAAGATTTGAATTTGCATTTGTCAACTTGGCTTGCAAATTGGCCACCCACCTTAAGGAAGGTTGTTGGAATAATGCCCTGCAAACCAATGGGATTGGCACTGTATAAACTGTTACCTTGTAAAACAATCTTGATTAAATGATACTCTCTATATGGCCACCTTTATCTTATATTCTGATACTACTTAAAAGCAAGATAGGCATTAGGATCTATAATCAAAGCTTCAAAACATAAAATAACTAGTGTTTACAAGCAAAAATAAGGACATAATCATGTATTGGATTCAGATTTAGATAGATTACCTTGACAAGCAAATCTAAAAAGAAACTAGTGAACACTTTACTGATTCTAGAATCTGCCTGCTTGTGACATAACAAAAGGATTGCGACGATTGCCCTACCAAATAACCTCCAAAATTTCTAGAAAAATTATTGGAGATAGCCAACACCTTGCAGAATCTTTAGTTAAAAATTTAGAATGATTGACTCTAGATAGTCTTGGAGAAAATTGCAAAGTCGAACCTCACGCAGATGAATCTCCAGAAATTGAACAAGTCACATGCCTTACCCTTATTGAAAAAGTTCACACACCAATCAGATTTTTCTAATTCTCTAGTTCATAAGTTGGAATAGAACCAGAGAATTAACAATAGAAGAGGCCAAAAATTGATAGAAGGAGAAAGAAAGAAGCTAAGTTTTCAACTCATGAAATGTTAGCTTTGAAATGGGTTATTTTGGAAGAAAATGAAGAATCTAATCCTTCACACCTTTTGACACATCTAAATCTCTCTCTATCCAACTCCCTCACTATCTATATATAAATGTGGATTTGTGTGATGCTAAGGTGGCATCACACATTCCATGAGGGAAAGGCGGCTAAGAGGTGCTTAGGTGGCAAAAGAAATACAAATTTCATTTGAATTTCATTTGTATCTTAACAATGGGGGTCACACTTAGGAGGATAGTTGTGAGCTTATACTTAGCATAAGATACAACTTTGACTTGGGAACTCTCACGCATTGGCACTCAGTCATGGGGGATGTCGTGAAGCTATCTTGAGATAAAGTTTGATTAGTGGGTTTAACTTAACACTTAGTAGTGTAGATGACGCACGGTCACGTGGGTCTATATGAAAAATGAGGTAAAATATATCAAGAGTTGCATG
>JACGDI010004059.1:133674-172860 GCA_014898725.1 Jacaranda copaia | reverse complement strand
AATCTTCGCTTTGTCTAAGGAGCTATTTAGGATAAAGATGAGTGAAGGGGTAAGTGCCCATGATCATGGGCTAAAGATTATTAGACTCATCGAAAAGCTTGGACAATTTGACATAATCATGGATAATGACCATTACATGGATTAGATCCTCTAATTATTGCCACCCTCGTTCGATCAATTTATTGTGAACTTTAATATGTCTAAGCAAATAGTTATGATCAATAAATTGGTGAACATGTTAGTGATGATGAGAAAAGAAAACCTTATATGATGGCATCCTCCTCTAAGTCGAAAGCTCCTTGGGGCCCTAGAAAGGAAGGTAAGAGGAAGAAGAGTTCTTCCTCAAAAGGGAAAATACCCAAGAAGAGTTCCAAGAGAGTTAAGAAGAAGGCTAAAACTAATGCAAAGGGTTATTGGAAAAGAAACTGTAAAGCTCACCTAACTACTCTTGAGAAGGGTATGTATTTCTTTGAGGTAGATTTGAAGACGAATTCTTCTTCATGAGTATTTAATATCGTATGTGGTTCTCACCCTAGACCTCTTTTGGGAAGTAGGAGACAGAAGGACCATATTCGTATGGCAAGTGTAGAGCGATGATGGTTCTTTAGAATATTCATTTCGGCTAATTAGTTGGGCTCTATAGGCTTAAGGTTAGACATCAACCATGAAGATTGTGTACTCTTCAATTAATGAGATTAATTGAATTGAGTTGACTAGTTTAAAAGGAGTTTTAAACTAGAATGAATATAAGATATTTAAAAGTCACAGGGAGTTGTGAGCCCATATCCAATGAATGGTAGGGCCTATTGGGTTACACACAAAATCCAATTAGCTTCCTAATTAATGAAGAGAATTTTCTAAGGAGTTAGAAAAGGGATCTCTCTATCTTAATGGACCAAATTTTGGTGCCAAGTTTGAAGGTCAATTTTTGCTTAATTGATTTAAGTGTCAAATTAATCAACTAATTTAAAGAGTTGAATTAGATCAATAATTAAAGAGTTAATTATTTGGTGCCAACATAACCATCAACTAGTCAAGCTAACTTAAAGAGTTAAGTTAACAATTGAGTTTAAAAAGTTAAGTTAATTTAACTTAAAGAGTTAAGTCAAAGCATAATTAATTAAATTAAAGAGTTTAATTTGATTAATTAAGATGAATGAATTTTTGGAGGTAAGACTCAAATGAGATTTGAGATGACATCTTAATTAATTTGAAATGAGATTCCAAATGTAATTAAGATGCAAATGAAATTCATTTGAAATTTAGATTCCCTTTGCCACCTAAGCACCCTTGGCTGCTCCCCTCTCATGGAATGTGCGATGCCACTTTGCCATCACACAAATCCACACCTATATATAAATATAGCGAGGTACACATCCAGAGAGAGAGAGAGATCTAAGTGTGCCAAAAGGTGTGAAGGATTAGATTCTTCATTTCCCTCCAAAATAACCTCTTTTGCAAGTTAGCATTTTATGAGTTGAAGGTTTAGCTTCTTTCTTCCTCCTTCTACCAATTTTGGCAAGGTGCTTGACTTGCTGAATTTTTAGAGATTCATCTGTGTAAAGCTTGATTTTGCGATTTTCTCCAAGACAATTTAGATAGCCAATCAATTTGAATTTTTGCTTGGAGATTCTCCAAAGTGTTGGCTATCTCCAGTAATGTTTTCAAAATTTTTGGAGGCTATTTGGTAGGGCGATCATTGCAATCCTTTTTGCTTTTCCATGAGCAGGCAAATTTTGGAACCGATGAAGTGTTCACTAGTTTCTTCTTGGATTTGTTTATCAAGGTAATCTTCTATCTAAATCTAATTCCAAGGCATGATTAGATCCTAGTTTTGCTTGTAGGTACTAGTTATTTTATGTTTTGAAGTTTTGATTATAGATCTTAGTGCCTATCTTGTTTTCAAAGGTGTGATGCCAATTTGGCATTACACCATCCTCTTTGTCTATATATATAGAAGGGTCATATATTCAGCAATTGCATTTTGGGGTGATGATAAGAATCTTTCACGTTTCTCTCCAAAAACTCTCCCCAAGCATTACCTCATGTGTTGAAGCTTTGCTCTCTATTCTTTTCCTACCTTAAATCAATGTCTACCATAACTTTTCTCCTTTCTTTTTTTAGCTACAAGTGAGGAGAAATTGAAAGTTCTATTGGTGTGTGGATCATTACAATAGAGGCAAAATATTTGGTTTGCCTAGCTTTGGAGATCCATTTTGTAGGGTAGCAATTTTGATGAATTTTTTTCATGAGATCCATAATGTGTTTTTGTCCGAATTTTTTATAGTGTCTTCATCAAGGTGTTGAGAAGAAACAATAATTTTTTTTTGATTTTTGGAGAAGTTTGGACAAGGCAAATTTTGCTCTCCTCTAGCTATGTTGGCTTCTGACAAATTATGGATTAGTGGAAGGTTCACTATTTTCTCCTTAGAAATTTGTTCATTAAGGTAATTCTTTACCTAAATTAGAATCATGAGCATGTTTAGATCCTTGTTAGCTTGTGTAGCCTAGTTAATTTCAATTTTTGAAGTTTTGATTATTGAATCCTAGTGTTACACTAGCCTTCAAGTGGTATCAAAGCCTAATTCATGCTATGATTTGAATTTTTAATTGATTGATTCATGTGATGAATTGATCAAAATCACCAAATTCTCAATTCATATAATGGATTGGAGTGTTTGATGATGTTTGTGGCTCCATGCTTAATGGATTGATAATATGATTATGTGTGTTTTAAGTGTTAATTAATATGTTGAGCATATTTTAATTCATTGCTTCTAATGTTGAATGTTGATTTAGCATTAGTTGGTATTATAAGTTGATATAGTAAATTTAACTTTAAGATGTTTTGGTCATTTTTGGATCCAACTGAAATGAATTTAATTAGAAATTTTTGGAAGAATGTGATTCTTACTTAAACTTGATTTTTGAAGCATGTTTGAATACTTGAAATTCCACTTTTAAAAGGTGTTTGGAATTTGGAATTTCATCTATAATGTGTGATTTGATGTTTAGGAAGTATCCTCAAATTTTTTGGTGCACAAAACGTGAGCCAAAAATGGCTTGACTCGATCGCAACCCCAAAATAGGGATGCCGCTACACCGTGGTAGAACATAGGTAGGGCAGCGGACGCACTTGCTACCTAACCACGTGCACACCCAGGCAACAATGACTAGTTTTGGTTGGGATGAATTTTGAGCTCATTTTGGGATTCCTTAAGTGACCAAAATTGATTTAAATCATACTAGATAGGTGCACAAGTTTTGTGCAAGTTCTCAAAATTATGTTTGACATTTTATGATTGCTTCTTAAGTCTTATTAAAGTTGATCTCCAACCGTTGAAAAAATGAGATGCATAATGGTTATGCTTATTTTTGCTTGGCCAATTAATTGTTTATGAGATAAGCATTTAATTGTTGGAATTGAATGTCAATTCTTGATTTATTTAATATTCATTTAAGTGTTGAATGAATGATGAATGAATGGGGATGATCATGAGCTTTTAATATTGATTTTATTTGTTTCAAGTTGTTGAAATGAGTTGTATTAAATGGGACTTGCATGCCTCTTTATTCTACCTTGTAAAAGTTATGAGGGTAGAATCATTAAGAGTGAGGTTTTGTTTTCTCTTGTAAAAGTTGCAAGACGTAAAGAAGATTCATGGAGGCTTGAAGATCCATGAATGTATGAGGATACACTAATATAAGAACTTAGTTTAATCAATCCACTTAAAATCAACCGAGTGATGCACCTATAGCTTTAAGTACATTACTCGGTTAAGCTCATGGTCATCCCACTTTAGGAGCATGCTAGGCACATTTACTTATTTATGCTTTTTATATCCTATAAATGTATGCAATGTATGGATTAGGATGTAGAAAACGTAAATAAAAAGTTAAAAAGATGAGATCTTCATAAGCAAAAACCCTCTACTTAGAATGTCTAAGTGTTTTTAAATATTAAGTTAAAATAAATACAAATTAAAAGAGTTTTAATTAATTCATACCTTTTACAAATAGTATATGCCATGATGATGTTACCGAATTTATGTGATGAAACTTGAAATGGGAGTCACAGTTGGGAGGAAAGGTGTGAGCATACACTTAGCATACGATACACCTTTGATTTGAGGTTTCCAATACATTGGCACTCAAAATAGGGGATATGGTGGAGTGGTCTCGAATCCATGTTTGATTGGTAGGTTCAACTTAACATTGAGTAATGTAGATGTACTCGAATCAAGGTGTCCACATGAAAAGTGGGGCAAAATATATCAAGAGTTGCATGAGATGCAATTAGCAAGCATTGCTTACTTTTCGATTGTTTGTGGATGACACTCAAAGCATGGTTCATTTAAAAGTCCTTAAGATCTTGATTCTCATTAGGAAATGAGATTTCCCGAATTCTTTTAGGGTTGAAAGATTTGATAAAATAATGGGTGAAAAACATGCTTGAAACACCATGAACGTGTTTTCAATATCAATAATCACATGCTTATATTCTCTTTTTTGCCTTTGAGGATTTGCTAAATCTCAAGAATGGCTGAAATTCCACTCCACGTTATTTTTGGAAAATCAATAAACCAACTAGGCCAAACTTCCACGATTGACTTAATCTCAAAATCATTCTTTCTCGGATATATGTCCTATATCAAGGTACTCCTAATCCTATCGGGATTATAGTAGATCAAGAGATATGTGAAAAATTCACAAATTAGGTTTAGGATTGTCCTATCCCTTAGTCTTATGATGACATCTACAAACTTTAAAAATCTCAAGGACACATGAATTATACCTCCGTTAAAGTTTACAAGAGTTGTAAAGCAAACGAGGTATGAGAAGTTCATGTTGTCAAATGCCATTTTTCAAGCCAAGATGGATATGAAGCCATGTGTCATCAATTATAGTCTAATGATGATTAAGCTTGGATAAGCTTTTTCAACTTTGACATAGTGATTGACAATGACGTCCATGAGGATTTGATCCTCACATTCTCATCAACTTTTATTGATTAAAGTATTGATCTAGAAGAAAACTATCATGACCAAGACAGAACTTTGATGCTTATTTCCTCCTCCAGGTCTATAGGCCTTAGAGGTGCTTGAAAGAGAGGTAAAAAGAAAAAACATTCTTCCTCAAAAGGAAAACAACTAGTAAAGTCATCTGGAGAAGTCAAGAAGATTATAGAGGATATAGTCAATATTATTTATTTCTACTTTGGCAACATCGACCATTGAAAGTCATATTGTAAGGAATACCATGCAAGCCTTAAGAAGAGTATGTACTTTTTTTAAATCCATTTAGAATAAATTCTTCCTCATGGATATATAATATCACATGTGATTCTTATCTTTGTAAGTTGTTATAAACAATAAAAAGAAAAATAAAACTAAGTAATGGGGATATAATCCAATGCATTGCCAAAAGAGTAAGAGTTGCAACCTAAGTTGAAGGCATATAATAAGCTAGACTTAGGGAACTCCATAATAATATTCAACCTTTGTTATAATATACCATATATTGTTAAGGATAATATTTCAATTCTTGTTTTGGATGGCAAAGGATTTGATCATTTTAAATCAAATGGGAGATTGAAGGCATTAAATAATGGGTTCTTTATATTTCAATTCTTGTTTTGGATGGCAATGGATTTGATCATTTTAAATCAAATGGGAGATTGAAGGCATTAAATAATGGGTTCTTTAGTTGCTATGGTATACTTAACAAAGCATTATGCATATTAGATTCTCAATCATCACTAATATACTTTCAACGAAGTAAGAAAATTAGATATTCAAGAGGATGCCATGTTATGACATGCAAAATTTAGACATATCTTTAAAAATAGGATGATCAAGTTAGAAGCTCTCAAAGCACTAAATGTTAGTGGCATTGAGGACCTTCATACTTATGAATCTTATTTAAAAGAAAAAACGACCAAGGCTCCTTTTGTAAGACAATCAAAGCATACCGCTGATCCTTTAAATTTGATCTACATAGATGTATTAGTGTGAAAGGCAATTAGTATTAAAACTCTTTGATAGGATTAAAGGGGAGAATATTTAAGTACACAATTCTTGGATTATCTAAAGGAGAATGAAATTCTCTCTCAATGAACTCCATCTGGCACATCTCATCATCACGAAGTAGCTGAAAAGAGAAATCGTACCTTGTTGGACATGGAACATTTAATAATGAGCTTCTTTGATGTGTTTATATCTTTTTGGGAACACACCTTAAAGATAGCGGCTAAGTTACTAAGTATAGTACCTTCAAAGTCGATGCTAAAGAAGCCACATGAGATTTGGCATGGCAAAAGACCCTCTTATCATTATCTAAAGGTTTAAGGGTCTCCTGCCTAAATGAGATAGATAGTGGGAGATAAGTTGAATAGTAAATCCACCTTGTACATGTTTTTGGGATACCTAAGAGAGTATTTGGGTTATTACTTTTAAGATCTCTTGGAACAAAAGATGTTTTGTTTCAAAGAATACCACCTTTTTGGAAAAGAAATTTCTATAAGATAGAAAAGGCATTATTGTTGAACTTGGTGAAGTTCAAGATGATCATTAAATCCCGCAAGCAGTAGAAACAAATAAATATCAAAGAACCTTACATATAACCTTTGAGCAGGTCAAACCCAATCAAGAAGCAACCTGAAAGGTTTAGATTTCTTCATGAGATGGACCAATTGGATAATGATTCGAAGACCTATGAGGAAGCTATGTTGGACATAGACTCAGAATATTAGCTAGATGCCATAAAATTCGAAATGAATTCCACATATTCCAACAAGGTATAGACTTTGGTAGATCCATTGGAGGGAATAGTCTCCATTGGTTCTAAATGGATTTATAAACAAAAATTAGGAGTCGATGTAGAGGTGATGACCTTTAAGGTACAACTAGTGGCAAAGGTTATACTTAAAGACTCGATATTGATTTTGAGAAAATCTTTACAGCAGTCACAATGCCTAAGTCTATTCGAATTTTACTTGCCATATTAATGTATTATGACTTTGAGATATGACAAATAAATGTAAAAATTGCTTTTCCCAATGGAAACATTGAAGAAGAAAATTATATAGAGCAACCACAAGGTTTTACATCCAAATATTTACAAACTGGAGAGATCCATTTATGGACTCAAATTGGTGTTCCAAAATTGAAACATACATTTTGATTAGAAAGTCAAATTGTTTGGCTTTGTCAAAAGGTGTATGAACCTTGTGTGTACAAAAAACTAGTAGGAGTAGTATAAGATTTATTGTGCTTTATGTCGATAACATTCTTCTCATTGAGAATGAGAGAAAAATGTTAGAGTGGACTAAAGTAAAGTTATCCACATAATTCTCAATAAAAGATTTTGGAAAAGCATCATGTGTATTGGGAATACGTACCTATGGAGATAGATCGAGGAGGATGCTGAGCTTTTCCAAACACCAAATATTGACAAGATACTAAAAAAGTTTAGTATAGAATAATTCAAGTGGTAATTCCTCTTTTAAGACATGATCTTCATCCCTCCAAGTCTACGGCCCATAAACTGACAACAAGAGACATAAAATGTCCTACATACCTTATGCGTCCGCTATAGGGAGCATATTGTATGTTGTTCAATGTGCATGACTAGATTTGACACACGCTCTAAATGTTATGAGTTGTTTCCAATCCAAGCCCTGTGAATGTTACTGGATGACTATTAAAACAATCCTCAAGTACTTGAAAAGGACTAAGGACTTATTTTTGGTATACAACAATAGACAATTGAAACTCATGGAGTTTTTAGATTATAGTTTCCAATCTAAAGTAGATGACCTAAAATCTACTTTTTGATTCATATTTTAACTTAATGACAGCATGGTGAGTTGGAAGAGTTCCAACAAGACACCATAGACTAGATAACCACTGAGATGAAATACCTTGTTATTTTGGAAACTACATAGAAAGGAGTTTAGATAAAACTATGATCAAGAGTTGGATGTAATGCCTAACGTGCATGAGCCTACAATTGCCTTTGGAACACAATTTAGGACTTGAGCCAAGATTTCATCAGTGATGCAAACATAGTAAATGCGTTATCATTTTGATATATGATATCAATTAATAGAGGTGATAATTGAGTGGATAAAGTTGTCTTAGAAAAGAATATAGCAAAATCACTATCAAGCCCCTAAATGCAAACGGTCTTCGAAAGACATCTTGAGAAGATGGGCCTTAAGGTTATGGAGAATTGGCTTTAGGGTAAGTGAGAGATTGCAGGAATAATACCCCACAAGCCAATTAGAATGACTTTGTAAACTATTTCCTCATAAAGCAATCTTAATTGAATGATATTTTTATCTATCCATCTTTATCTTATGCACATTATTACTTCACTAGCACTTGAATTAAGCCATTAGATCACACAAAACTATGGAACTTGGTCATGCACTTGGCAGTGATCATGGAATAAGTCTCACACAATAATGATATTAAATCTTTCAATTTATAGGATCTCATGAGAGAAGGCATCTAAAATTCAGATAGACTTACACTAATAATGCATAAATCCAAGAGTTGGATATTGTTCCATTCCATAAACAAGGTCATATAAGATATGGGTGCATGTTAATAGGTACTTGTTAAAGAACAAGGTACTAAAGACCCGATCAAAAAATCCACTAGATAGTCATAATGGCAAGTTCTCTAACTTACGCTAGTGTATATAATTAGTCCTCTGACTTGAGGATCTATAGTAATCTTGTATTTGGCCTTCATGCTTTAACTCCTCTTTGGTCACCTAGCGAGCCGTTCAAGTAGTGATCGGACATGAGCTACTAGACATGAAAGTTTGTGATTCCAAGATAGAATCCAACTCCTCATCTTTGGAAGGGGTGAGTGCATCTCCTATGTATTCTACAATGATTGATTCCAAGGAGTTCTTGCACAAGGCAGTATGATAATTTGAAAAAGAAGCTTTCCAAAGATGAGGTCATAAATCAAAATTGAACATTAGGAATAGAAACATAGCATCGAGGTTATTAAGGAGCCAATAAATATCTTGCCCTAGGCTTCTTTCAGGAGATAGAAGCTAGAAAGACCATATTCACATGGTACACATAGAGGTATAATGGTTTTCCAAAAGCATTCATTTCGGCTAATTAGTTGAGCTCCATAGGCTCGAGGTTGGACATCAACCATAGAAATTGGGTACTCTTCAATTAATGAAATTAATTAAATTGCGTCGATTAGTTTACAAGTATTTTAAACTAAAATAAATATAAGATATTCAAAAGTCAAAAGGAGTTGTAAGTCCATGTCTAATGAATGATATAATCTATTGGGTCACATACAAAATCCGATTAGCTTCATAATTGATAAAGGAATTTTTCTAAGAGTAAGAATATTCATTCCTAGTAGATCTATTTTGAGGTGATAAATTTTGAGGTCAATTTTGGCTTAATTAATTTAACACTTAAATTAATCAATTATTTTAAGTAGTTAAATTAGACCAATAATTAAAGAATTAATTATTTGATGCCATTTGATCTCCAATTGATCAAAGTTAATTTAAAGAGTTTAGTTAACAAAATTAAGTTTAAGAGTTAAGCTTGTTGACTTAAGAATTAAGTTAAAGGTTAACGTGTTTAATTTAATTAATGAGAAGAATATATTTTGGAGAGGGAAAATTTAATTGAAGAGTTCCTTTGAGTTGGCATTTTAATTAATTTGAAATTATATTCTAAATTAGATTAAAATGCACATGAAATTCAAATAAGATTTGAATTTACATTTGCCAACTTGGCATGCAAGTTGGCTGCGCACCTTAAGTAAGGTGTGATGCCAAGTCCCTCTATATATAGATATAGAGGGGGCATATATTTAGAACTTGCATTTTAGTGTGAAGGTTAGAATCTTTCACATTTCCCTATAAAAACTTTCTCCAAGCATTGCCTCATGTGTTGAAGCTTTGCTCTCTATTTTTTTCCTACCTCAAAATCAATGTCTACCATAGCTTTTCTCCTCTCTTTCTCCAACTACAAGTGAGGAGAAATTGAAAGTTCAATTGGTATGTGGATCATTACAATAGGTGCAAAACATTTGGTTTGCTTACTTGTGGAGATCCATATTACAAAGCAGCAATTTTGATGAATTTTGTTTAAGAGATCCAGGACGTGTTTTGCATTGAATTTTTTATAGTATCTTTATTAAAGAGTTGAGAAGATCCAGTAATGCTTTTGTGATTTTTGGAGAATTTTGGATAATGCAAAAGTTGTTCACTTCTAGTTGCGTTAGTTTCTGGCATATTTTAGATTGGTGAAAGGTTCACCATTTTCTCCTTGAAAATTTGCTCATCAAGGTAATTCTCTACCTAAATCTGAATTATGAGCATATTTAAATTCTTGCTTGTGTAGCCTAGTTAATTTCAATTTTTGAAGTTTTGATTATTAGTTCCCATGCTACACTAGCTTTCAACTTTGTATCTTTTTGTTTCTTGTTTAGGCTCAACTGCTTGTATTTAAGGTGGTTCATGTCCTCTTACACCATGTTGCAATCCACCATGTCAAGTAGAGCCTCCATTGTGAAGGGTCTCTCTTAAGTCAAGGCATTAGCGCATTTCTTCTGGCATAAGCCCAAGAATAGAACATCAATAAGAAAGTCGATCCTGGGGCTGTCAATCTTCAAGACCTCATTGTTCAATATGGTTAAGAAGTCTCTCAAAGTTTTACCCTCATTTTGTTTAACCGAATAGAGTTGTATGTAAGGAAGCTTGCTCTTATACTTACTAGTGAATTAGTGTAGGAATTTGTTGCACAAAGGCCTTATGAGTCGATTAACCATAGCTCAATTTTCACGAACTAATCTAATGCTACTCTCTAGAATGTGGTCACCAACAACTTGGCATATATATGGTCATTGTGTCCATGTAGCTACATAATATGCTCGAACTAAAGAAGGTGCTTGTTTGGGTAGATAATCTTGTTGTACCTCAATAGACTAGTGGCATTTTTATGTCAGCTGCCATACTCTCATTGATGATCTCTTAGATAAAAAAATATTTTTTTCCTTGACGATGAGGGTGCGTAGTGTTGAGACCTCAATTTGTGTGGTTGGTATGGCGCTTGGATACATCCTATATGTGTGACGGTTGAGCTATTGTACTTGCTGAGACACCTCTTCCCATTCTTTATGCTCAACTTTTCCCTAAAGGCGGTTGAGTCTTTCATTTTTTGGCCTAGCGAGGTCAGGTGTCGACCATGAAGTTTGCTACTGCTTTAGCCAATTGGTGGTGGAATTCAAAGAAAGCTACAATGCAACGCTAGGTTCGAATCAGGGCATCCTAAGGGGCCTGATTTGGAGGTTGGGGCTCGAGCTCATGTATAACACTCATTACTGAGACAGCTGGTTACTTTTTTTACCCTGGAGGGCATTCGAGATGTTGCTCATTGAGCTCATTCAACTATTCGAAGAAGATCATGATTACTTGTTGTGGCTAGGTGCTTGACCCCAACAGGTCTTGGGGTTGAGTCGATTGAGGAGTGGGTGGTGGCACATGCTCCAAGTTAGGTGCCCCTTCCCAATTTGCCTCTTAGACTGGGCTTGTTGGGTAGTGACCATTTTCATGTCGCTGGATTTGGATTTCCACAAACAAGGTCAAATGATGAAGTTGAATCTCATATGATCAAAAATATCCTTCGAACTTATTCAATTTACCTATAACATAGCACACATTAAGCTAGTCAAGGTGGCCCTCTAATGCTTAAGTCAATACCGAGCTATTTTAAAAGAGGGTGCATAGTAAAAGGGCTTTTAGAGTGTGTATCTTGTGTACCTAAATTCGAGTTTAACTTAAGGATTTATAGTCTCTGATGTTAGGGTCAATTTTACCATTTTGCCTTGCTCCCATAGTTATCTAAGCTTTCATCTAAGGGACAACTATGGTCTTTTGACCTCTTCGGTTAGGATTATGTAATTTTGGTGTATAGTATATTGGTGTGGTGTGTCATGTGTTCCCACATTTAATGCGAAGGGCATCTTAGAGGAGACAACATTAAATACGGTGAATCTCCTCTTACATCGCCTCTGAAGGTAGAGCTAGCTCTCAACCCTCGACCTCCAACCATAATGTGGTGTCCAACCTCTGACCCTCTAGTTTATCGTCGACATCCGCAGAGTTGACCATCTATCCTTGAGTTTGGTCTCGTTCCCTTTGAACACCAACGAGTTAAGAGGTCAACTCAAAAGTCTAGCATGAGGTGCAACATCATCAAACATATATATATGAAATATATGTCCATCTCTACTTCCTTAATCTTAGTGTCACAGTTAAGAGAAAACAGGATGGCAGATTCGACTTGACCATGTCATGCCAGCTACTGCTGGCCATGGCTAGGCGAGAAGGTGGTGTAAAGAGGGGCGATAGTCAAGGGAATTGAAGTTGTGGGTTGATGGGTGGTGGATGAAGAAAATAAAGATATTTTGTTTTTGTAAAATTTTATCTTATTTATTTATTATTAATAAATAATTTAATTAAATATAATTAAATTATTTTAGATATCTCTTTTATTTTAATGTTATCGAATGTGTAATTTCAAAATTATAAAATTATACTATCTAATATGATGATTTAGATTTTCATTTTTATTTTCTCAACATTTTACTTTTTTTAATTAATAAATAAATCCAACTAAATTTTATTATGTTATTTTAGATAAATCTAATATTTCAAATATAATTATTAATTTTGAATTACTAAAATAAATTAGATATGCTCATTATTTTGGCATTACTCAATAACTTATATTTGTTATAATTATATTTGATGGGGTTGAAAGTTATTTATAGTGAAAATGATGGTGTTTGGGCTAATTCGACTAAGGAGGTTGAATGATCCAATAGCAATACTTCTCGAGGTCTGAGATCTGCAACAAACAGCAAATGCCAAATTAGTCAAGGTGCCCCCAATGAAGGCACTTTGATGCTCAAGTTAGTTCTGGTCGAGATAAGATAATCGAATAGAAGAATAGAAACATATAGTGTATTAAGCATTACTTGAAGTGTGGCTGGTAGTGAGGTATTTATAGCCTTCTCCAGGTATGTAATATGTCTAAGATGTCCGTACCAAGTGTAGAGGGCTCTTGCCCTTGCCTAGGAGTTATTGGCCATTTTCAATCTCGATACTATTTCAGGTGGCATCATCTCCTAGTTTTTAAGGTGAACAATACTCTAGGTAGGTGTCTCTCTGCCAAGGTTGGTGGTAAAGTTGGTAGCAAAGACTGTAACAGGTGGCACATGCCAATAATGCGGAGGTTTACTGCTTGTCATAATATTAAATGCGGCAAGGATATAAGTCAGCATCAAAGTAAGTACTCTAATTGATAATGGTTGAATAGATAGAGTGGTCAACTAGAGAAATGGTTGAACAAATCAAGTGGCTTGAAGCCTTCCGTCAAGTGCGGTTGAGAACAATTCGCTCAGCCAAATGGTTGTGGTTAAGTGATCCAGCTTAACTAGGTCGAGAAGTGGCATTGGGTTGTGCATATTAAATAAGGCTGAGAGCCCTTTCTAAGATTGATAGCTTGTTGAGCTAGGCCTATTAGGCTATCCCATATCATGAATCCACCCTACTTATGGTCCTAATCGAGCTTGTCAATGAGCAAGAGCATGGAGTAGATAACTAACTGATGGTTATGGCAATTACGACGATTTTATGGTGGTTATGCATATTCGACTAGGGTTTTGAGCTCTCGATTAGGATTTTTGAATTCTTGTTCAAGATTTTTGAATTCATGACTAGGATTTCTGATGGTTTTGGGAATTTAATGCACTAATTACATCATAGAATACAAATTACCAAGGGGCAGTAGTGCAATTATTATTGCTACTTGAGTTCCCACATCCAAATGCCTACAAATATGGGAGGTAGAAACACTAAATTTAACACTTTTGCCGAAATCTATGTTGGTCGAGTTCTTGCTTTCCAAGCTCTCTAAATCCTTAGCACACTTAGAGTTTTCAAGGTATTTGCTGTACGTTCTTCTGCCCGTTTATGCTTTTCTTCATTTTTCTCTGTGAAAATGTTTAGTGCTTTAGATAGTGAGAACACTACGTCTGAGGGTGTACTATTCTGAGGGAAATTAGGGTTGAAAATGCATCTAAAAGCACACGTGATAGTAGTTTTGATCGTTCATCGAGTGATAGCTCGACCTTGAGCAGCTCAAGCTCAAAGATAGCTACCTCTAGGGGTAAGGCTGACCTCAGTGAAGCCTCTGCCTTGCGGGGTCAATTATTTACACCTAACCATTACAGCAAAATAGCCTCCAAAATATCCCCCATTGACCTAGTGTGAATTAAGGAGATATACCACATCTTTAATGATTATAAGCTTTTGGTACTTGGGGCTTGGTGTAGGATGTATCGACATCCAAGGGGAAACATAACAGTGTTCGAGGAGGGGTTCAAGTGCAGCCTTAGTTTTCCGTTAGCTCAAGCCATAGTCGACCTCTTGATGAGCCTTAACGTCTACATAACCCAACTACTTCCCAATTATTTCACCACCATTTATAGCTTTGTTGTGCTAATGCACATGTTTGACCAGCTGATCTCCTTTGCCAACTTTTCAAACTTGTTTCACTTACCGATGTCCCGAAGTCGAGCAGTACAGAAAAGTTTGACTTTTATTATCTAACGGCATGCCCACGTTGAAAGTTCCTAATATCCCCTTGCTTTTCGTATGGCTAGAAGTGGAAAAAATATATTTTTTATGTTTGAGGACTAAGAGATTTTAATATTTTGAGAGGGTGGTGAAGGGGGCATGTGGAAATGCTGAGTAACCAAACATCTAGTTGGCTTAATACTTTTATCAGGGACTTGGTGGAATTTAAGCATATGGAGGCTTCGATTTTATCAAAGAGAGGCGTCTGGTATTGGCTGGATTATCGCAGGCCAAGCTCGACCTGCCCGCGGGTGATCAACTAGGTAGAGATCTTCATCGATTATGTTAACTATAAATTTATTTCTTTCCACTCGATTTTGATTGATTTGCTTTGTTTTTTGATAAAATATTGATAAGCGATAATGGCATGAAGTCGAGAAGAAGCTTAAGCTAGAGCATAAATGAATGAGGAGCATCGTCGAATGGCTACTCGACGAGAGGCTACAGCAAAGTCAGCCTCCTCAACTTGATCAACCACCATTTTCGTTGCACCCTAAATTGAACAAACACTCGAGTCCTAACCCGCTCAACTAGAAGAGCATGTGCAAAGTGGCCCTGCATGTCAGGGCAAAAGGCAGATGATCGAGTAGGGAGTTTTGGTGCCCAAGAAGACAATGGGCGATAAGGGAAAACAAAAGGCAATGACAGGCTATGACTTGTTCGGCAAGCATGGCAACAAGGTGCTATTTCAACTTTCTTGATTGGAATTGCCCTATTTTGGACTTAACCCTAGAATAGGGTTAATTGATTTGATCTCCATCCTTCAAGGAGGGATGAAGGGTAGTAACAGCCTAAAGTGGATGATAATTGGGCTTTTCTCCACCGATCAATGAAAACTCATGAGCTTGAGTCAAGTTGGGGCTCTTAGGGCTCTAGCCTACCATTGTAATCTAGTAAGAGCGAGGTCGACTATTTCTCGTTCAATTCTTGTTTCACAAAGTTATATTGTTCACTGATGCTCTATGTTTTAGGTTAGCTAGTTGGGATATAATCTTTTTCGCTAGTCGGAGTTGGCCTTGGCTGATTGAGAAGAGTTGCAAAGGAGATGGTATTTAGAGAACCTCAAGGTTTAGTTCGAGTTTTTCCAACTTCGAGGCGACCAGCTAACGAAGAAGGTAGCTGACCTTAAAGAACAGCTGAATTCTAAAGATCAGCAACTTGTACAGGCAGTCAAGGAAAGGAGTTGAATGGACTCTATAGTGAAAAAAGCTCACTTGGACTTGCAAGTGAGCTACTCCTCTAGTTGAGTGGCTGGTCGCACAGATGCGACTGAGGAGGCTCAAAAGGCCTTTGCTTGACAACTCCCCATCATGCGATGAGATGTGGTGGAACAGTTCATATTGAACCTAGCCTTCTAGGACGCAAGCATAATTATGTCGATCGATGATACTCGCAACACATTCCACAAGGCAGTATAGCAACTTGAGTGTCTGGGCTATGTTTTCCAAGCCCAAGATAAGAGTAAAATAAGCCCTGCACTGGATGATAAGCTACAACTTTATCCCAAATCTGAGGAGGGTGGGGTCGTGGAGCTAGAGAGAAGAACACCATAACAAACGCCCCTGATGAGCTAATGACTAGAGCCCAATAGAAACAAGCTAAGGTCGAGGCTAGGCTGAATGAGTTGACGAATGAATTTTCCTTCGTCGAGGACCTTGCATCCAACTAAGTGAGGAGCAGGTTGATGGGGTGCAATTCGTGCTATGCTCTACTAACTTCATGAGTAATGTCATGGGGCCTTCTCGATCACCTCAAGCTATTTACCTATTCGTGTCTACATTACCAGAGCCCAATTCAGATTGGCTGAAGGGTGACCACACTAGGTTCCACCAAACCTGATCTTGGAGCTTGCTGTTGCTGTTTACTTTTGTTTTTTTTTTGTTGTTGTTTTTTGTTTTTTTGATTTTTTGTTTTTTTATAATAGGAATGTCATTGTAAAGACTATTCAATGAATGAAAATCTTTTCTTTTCTCACATCTTTTTTGTTGAATGAAATAAGCTTCATGTTTCTTGTTGAATGCAACTTTATTGTCGTGATTACATGGGTGAATAACTGACAACCGTGTTACTTATCTATAAAATTTAACGTGAACTTTATCTTCAAAAACTTTGTTGTTGATTTTTTATTAGTGTTGAGAGATATGCATAGTCTTGCCAAAACGCACTGATCTTTACAATCGATTTCCATTATTTGACAATCGACTTGTTGATTGGCTACTGGGTCGATTATATAGTTTGGGCTAGAAAGTCGAGTTTCTAGTATACAACTATTTTTGATTGACTGCATGGTCGACTTAGAACCTTGGTTTGGCAGCGTGAAACTACTTCTTTGTCGACTATGGGGTCGATGCGAGACTTGAGTGGTAGCGTGGATCTGCCTATTCATCGACTACGGGGTTGACTCAGGATGGTGCATAGCTGATACGACTGTGACAATGCATATAAATGGTAGCAATATTGTTGGAACCTTATTCATATCAAAGAATATAAAGACGATTACAATATAATTTTAGACGTAGAATTTCCTCAGGTTGAGATGGTGTTCCATGGGCGAGGGAGCTCATCCCCATTCATGTTAGCAAGTTTGTAGACATTATGCTTTGATACTTTTACGATAGTATAGGGTCTCTCCTATTTTGGGTTGAGTTTGCCAATATTCTTAGAAACTTTCACCTTTTTGAGAACGAGGTCTCTGACCTTAAAATGGCATAACTTGACCCCTTTGTTATAGTTCTCGGCCATCTTCAACTTGTAGTGATGCATAGTATTGTAAGATTTTTATTTGTGCTTGTCGATAGTCTTAAGGTTGAGCTTTTTTTTTTATGTGGTCCTAAGCAGGTGGAAATGAATGACTCGAGCTGTATATTGAATGAGTTTAGAGGGAATGACTGCCTCGGAACCATAAACCAAACAGTAAGGGCTATGACCTATGGATGTTCGAGGTGTTGTTCTGTATGCCCACAACACTCTTAAAAGGTTGTCCGCCCAGCTCGAGCCAATGTCTTGTATGCTGGCTTTCAAATAGTCAAGGATTGTTTTCTTTGTCACCTCTATTTGGCCGTTTGACTGTAGATTCCCCACCGAAGTAAAGTGCTGGTGATTCCCAAGGCTTCACATCAATTTCTAATACTTCTACTCTAGAGCTGGGTCTCATTATCTGAGATAAGAATCTTAGGTAGGCTAAAACAACAGATGATGTTTTTTCAAATGAAACTCTTGATGGTTGCATCTATTATCTTCGAAACAGCCTCAGCCTCAACCCATTTGATAAAATATTCGACTCCACAATGATGAATTTTTGTTGACCTATTGACTTCGACAGCGAGCCCAAAATATCAATCCCTTACTGGTCAAACAGCCAAGCAATTTGGACATTGGCCATGGGTGTGGCAGGTTGATGCGAAAGGTTCAAATGAACTTGGCAGGATATACATTTTTGAGCAAATCCATAGAGTCCTTCAATAATATTGGCGAAAAGTACATACCTGATTATTTTGTGCATGAGGGATCTTTCCCAAAAATGGCTGCCACACATGCCAGCGTGCATACCCTATAATACTTTGAGAGCTTAGTCGGGGTCAAGGCACCTCAGAGGGGTCCAGATATCGACCTCTTATACAATTGGCCATGCTCATCGAGCATAAAGTTGGCGGCTTGTCATCAAAGGCATCAAGCCTCATTCCTATCTTCGGGGACTATGCTATGACTTAAATAGAGTTTGATTGGGTCCTACCATGAAAAGACGATCTCCTTGATGCTCTCTACCAAGTTCTCCTCAAGTGGGCCAATCGATGGCGTATCAATGACCAAAAATGTTATTATCTTCTCCTTAGTACCTCTAGTCGAGCTAGCAAATTTTGATAGGGCATCTGTACGCTTATTCTCAAATTGAGGTACCTAACTAAGAGTGAACCTTGTGAATGATTGTTGTAGTTTTCTAATCTTTACTAGGCACAGGCTCATTGTTGAGTCCTTAGCTTTAAAATTTCCCTCAACTTGTTCTGCCACCGACTATGAGTTCGTAATCACAACCAAGTGCTCGACACCCCAATCGAGTGCCATCCTCATTCCAGCGAGAAAGGCCTCATTTTCTGCCTCATTATTAGTGACTGCATAGTCACGTTTTATTGCAAAATCGTATTCCTTTGCTGTTGGGGAATGGAGAGCCACTCCTACTCCCCCTCCAGATGTGGTTGATGATTTATCAATATGTAAAGTCCAAACAAGAAAGGCTTCGCAATTCTTCTCTAGTATGTCAACTCATTCGATGATGAAGTCTGCCAAAACTTGTGCTTTGATAACTGTTCTTGATTACAAGGTAATGTCGAATTCTTCTAGTTCGATGGCCCATTTGGTCAGCCTCTCAGATGTGTCTAGCTTCAACAACACTTGCTTCAATAGCTGGTTGGTCAGCACCATAATGGCATGGGACCAGAAGTACAAATACAGCTTCAAGTTGCAGTGACTAGTGCCAATTTCTCAATCTCTAAGTAATTATGCTCCAAATTTTGGAATAACTTACTACAATAATAGACTAATCGATAGATACAATCTCTGGTCGAGACTAAGATCGAGCTAATCAATGCTTTGGAGATAGCCAACTATATTTGAAGTACCTCTCCCGGTTCAAGTTTTGCAAGCACAGGGGGTGAGGACAAGTGCTGCTTCAACTCAATTAGTGCCTAATCACATTGTTCACTCTATTGGAAACCCAGCTTCTTAGTGTTTTTGAGAATTTTGAAGAAAGGTAAACTTTTGTCTGCCAATCTTGTGATGAATTTGCCCAAGGCAATAATTCTTTCGATCAGCCTCTGTATGTCTCTAATTGTTCAAGAAGGAACGATGTTGAGAACGGCTTGAATCTTCTGATGATTGGCCTCAATACCTCGCTGACTAACCATATAACCCAAAAATTTACCTCCTTGAACCCTGAACGTATACTTGTTCAAATTCAACTTTAGACCAAATGCTCTCAAAATTGTAAAAGTATGATTGAGATTGAGCAAGTGATCTTAGGCCTTTTTTGTCTTTACAATCATGTCATTAACGTATACTTCTATCAACTTGCCAATTTTGTATTTAAATGTAAAGTTGACCAGCCTGTAGTAAGTTGCCCCTGCATTTTTTAGTCCAAAAAGCATGACCAAAAACCAATGGACCCCATTGAAAACAACAAAAGAAGTTTTATCTCTATCCTCATGAGCCATGAATATTTAATGGTAGCTTTGAAATACATCCATCATGTTCAATAACTCGCAACCAGCAGTGGAATCTTCCAATAAATCTATTCAAGGCAGGAGATAAAGATCTTTAGGACATTCTTTATTCAAATCTATAAAATCGTTACACGTTCACCACTGTCCCTTATTTTTTGGGACGAGTACAACATTACAAAGCCAAGAAAGATATTGAATTTCTACAGTATAACCTGTATCTAGAAGTTTCCTGACTTCCTCCTCGATGATCTGGGTCCTCTTGGTATTAAATATCCTCATCTTTTATCTTATTGATTTGTATGAGGGGTCGACAGTGAGGCCATGCACGATCACATTGGGGTCCATTCCCTGGAGGTCAGATGTTATCCATGCAAAAACGTAAATGTTTCTTCTCAGGAAATTGACCACAAGGTACTCCAAGTAGGGGGCCCATATCTGTTCTGATGCGCGTTGTCATGTTGGGGTTTCTATGCTCTAGCTCGATGGTTTTAAATTCCCCAACGGGCTCTACTTGGGTATCCTCCAACTTTCTCTTCTTATTATCTTAGGTCTGCTCAGATTCCACTACAAAGACATCCCCTAAGGTCTTCAATTATAATCAAGTCTTCTACTCGTTTGAATCAACCAAAATATTGTAGCACCTCCAAGTCTTCATGATGTTACACAATAGTTTCCCTATTCCCGCTTAGGTTAGGAATTTGATCTCCATGTGTTTGGTCGACATAATGAAATGTAAATCGCTTAGAGATAGTCGACCAATTATAACATTATAAGCAAATGAGACATCAACCACCAGATAGTTAACTATCAAAGTCTTTCTTTGGGGTGCCTTCCCAAATGATGTCGATAGGTTGATGGATCCTTTTAAGATAATTTTTGACCCCTCAACCCTGACTAGAAGGGTTCGCACGAGTTTGAACTTCAACTGCCTCATGTTTATTCTTTTGAGGGTGGAGAGGAAGATGACATTGGCTAAGCTACCTTACGACCAGAACCTTCCTCACTTCAAAATTGGCAATCTCAACAGAGACTACCATATGGTAATCAGCTTTGTGGTCGATATTTTTTCCTTCAAAGTAGGCCAAGTCACTATTAGTGAAAGAAATGGGCTCTGCACTCGTTGACAGATGGAATGTTACTTTGATGGGCAAAGCTTTGGTCGACTCCAGCCTTCTTTGAGTCTACCTTCTAGCTAATTTTGAGTCCCCCCTAGTGGGACCTCCGGCGATCATATCAATCACTCTTTAATGGGCGAGTGATCTTCGTGGGCAGGTGGCAGTACTTCTTCGATTTTTTCATCGCCTTAATCTCCATCAGCTTTTTTGATTTTTTGAGGAGATTGTCATGCTGAATAGCAAACAAAACCTCTCTCCTAGAAATGTTTAGTGGGGTGTAATCATGGAAGCGCTTTATTGGAGATCGACCTCTCTCTCTATGTTTCTAGTGGTCTCTTTTCTTTTTCTTTTTGTCAATCACAGAAGATCCAAACTTAAGCTTGTTCATCTCCTCTTAGGTCATATATCTCTCCGCCAGGTCGAGCAGTTCCTCCATCGATCTCGGGCACTCACACACCAATACATTAGCACATTCTTTTTGTTTGAGTCTTAGAAATAACACATCGATCAGGAACTCGATCCTAAGGTTGTCTATTTTCAAGACCTCCATGTTGAACCTTGTGAAGAAGTTTCGGAGGGACTCCCCCTCATTCTACTTGATGGTATAGAGGTGGTTATAGAGGAGTTTTGCCTTTTTTCGACTGGTAAACTGTTGCAAGAATTTATTACAAAGATGATCATAGGCGTATATCGATGAAGGCTCCAACTTCACAAACCAATCGAGCGCAGTACCTTGAAAAGTTGTCACCAACATCTTGGCATGGATATACTCATTGTGCATGTGCAGTTGCATCATATGCTCGAACTGCATCTAATGCTCATTGGAGTCTATTGAACTGTCGTATCTTGGTAGTCCAGTTGGGACTTTGGCATGGACTGCAATATGCTCATTGACAATCTCCTAGATAAAGAGGGAGCCTCTCTCTCGATGAAACCTCTAGGGGCCCTCAAGATTGGTCACTCTCTCAGCATTTTTCCTCGAGATCTCATTGAGGTGTCTATTTAATTATTGGACTTGGTGGGAAATTTTTTCCCACTCATCTCGATCAACTTAGGTGGTGTTTCAATCAAAATAAGGTCTCGTGCGCTCAACCCTATTACACTACAGGGCTTGAATAGATCGAACCGCGACGTCTACAGATTCTTTCATTTCTTTGTGGGGTCGTGTTTAGAACATTCAACCCTATCACACTGCAGGGCTCGATTAGGTCGACCATGGTGATCAACAGAGTTGGCAATTTCTTCCCTCAGCTTCGTCGCCCTCTTCTCCCTAGGGGCGTCTGGGGCTAGCATCTTGTATTACTAATGGCCGCTTGGATTCTTGGCGGCTTCGGTTGTTCCAAGGGGACCTTTCTTCTGGTGGAGGCAGTTGTAGAGTGGTATTGCCAGCTGAGGCTAGCACGATGGTGTGCTTATTTAATGCAGCGAAAAGTTGGGCAGAAATTTGAATAGAGATTTCCTTGCTTATTAATTGCATTAACTAAAGCATAGTCAATGTTATAATTTGCTCCTACATGGCACTAGGGCCTAGAGCATGTTAGTCCTGCAAGGACGGAGGGGAAGGTGGAGATGTGGACCTTCTATTATCCTCCCTCTCAAATGTAGCTCTTCTCGTGTTCACCATTTTTCAGTTGCAATCTTAGGTCTTCCCATAAACGGCGCCAACTTGATGAGGTTGAAAGTCGTTTACAGTGAAAAAAATGGTGTTTGGGCTAATTCGACCAGAGAGATCGAATGATCCAACTGTAATATTTCTCGAAGTCTAAGATTTGCAACAAACAACAAATATCAAACTAGCTGAGGTGCCCCCAATGAAGGCACTCCAACGCTTAAGTTAGTTCTAATCGAGATAAGGTAATCGTACGAAAGAATAGGAGCACATAGTGTATTTAACATTACTTAGAGTGTTGTGATAGTGAGGTATTTATAACTTTCTTTTGGTATGTAATATGTCTAAAATGTCTCTACCAAGTGTAAAGGGCTCTTGTCCTTGCTTGGGGGTTATTGGTCATTTTCAATCTTGGTACTATTCCAAGTGGCATCATCTCTTAGTTTCTAGGGTAAACAGCAATCTGGGTAGGTGCCTCCCTGAAAAGGTTAGTAATAAGATTGGTGACAGAGTTGGTGGCAGAGACTGTATTAGGTGGCACGGGCCATTAATGCTGAAGCATTCTGCTTGTCAGAATATTAAATGTGACAAGGATATGAATAACCACCAGAGTAAGCACTTTGCTTGACAATGGTCAAACAAATAGAGTGGTCGACCAAAGAGATGGTTGAACGAACCAAGTGGCTTGAAGCCTTCCGTCGAGTACGGTTGAGAAAATCCGCTCGACCAGACGGCTGTGGTCAAGTAAATCGGCTCAATTGGGTCTAGAAGCAGCGTTAGGCTGTGCATATTAAGTGAGCCTGGGGGCCCTATTTGAGGTCAATAGCTTGTTAGACTGAGTTTGTTGAGCTATCTCATATCAATATTGTCTATCTATTTTTGTTTTTAATTTAAAGTTTGAACTTATAAAATCATCTAATGTAAATGAAATTTTGTTAATATTAAAATATATTTTAATTTATTATGAACAGTTTAAAGTATACTAAAATTACAACCTCATGGTATAAAAAATATTACAATTAAGTTCAAGGGCAATTTTGTCTCATCACATTTGATGAGCAACACATCAAGGGAAAATTTAAATTTCCACCAAAATTTGGGGAGATCAACAGTATCCTTAACAGCAATGAATGTTTTCCGTAAATTATAAGAAATCAGCAAATGAGGGGAGATTTTGATATTTCGAATATTTTTTGAGTCATTTGTTAAATAAGCCTAACCTCAAGGAATTAGGTAATTAACACAAATTTTCATGGCATTCTTCACATCAACTTGGTAAATTCAACGGCAACCTGCAATATTTGAACTACGATATAAACATGCATTCATGCTTTTCAAAATTTTTACATCGTAACATGGTTCATGTACACCTAGGCTATATATTTGTTCCCAGAAATTCAACCACAATGACAGTGTAAAATCATATGTGTTTTCCAGACCATCACAATCAAATTAAAATTGCTAGGCCTTGCACTTCGGTTCACAGGTATAATACATGAAGAAATCAAAGGTAGAGACATCACAGCGAAAAAAGTACTGTAACTTCACAAAGAAGCAAATCCTATATAAACTTTCCCCACAAGGAATGCAGTAAACAATGCTTATTGCCTTGCCTGATCGAAGTTTTAGGGAAGCAAATAATCTTTTCATGTAAGATTTTCTCATTTAAGAAAACGAGACTAATATCTCAAATTAGAAGAGAATTACAGTAGCTTCTTGCTAAAACAAACCTGCCTCAGGCCACTGCAGTTCCAAGAAGGGCCATGGCGCCAACTTGCTGCTTGCCAGGTGCTGCAAAGCCAAAAAATAAAAAATGGGTGCTCCTCCCCTTGTCCGAAAATTTAAGGCACTTCAATAGTTTGTGGAGTCGGTTCATATTCTTGCAGCAAAATTTATGAGCCTCTAGCATAAGAAGAAACCTAGGAGGGTAATATCCTCAAACGGGAAGCAGGATAAGTTTCCACCAAATGTCAACTGCATCTGGATCACATTACTGAGCTAGGATGGTGAAATGGAATCTTCAACTTCTATCCAACTACAACCAGCTTCTTTTCTTACCTTCCTCTCCTTCATCAAATTCCTGATGCTACCCACATCTTCCCATTTGCCACGACATGCATAAATATTGGACATGATTATGTATACAAATTCATTGTCACCTGCCAGTTCTATCACCTTCTTAGCTGCCTCCTCTGCCACATGTATGTTCCCGCAAGCGACGCATGCACCAAGCAATGTTTTCCAAACCATTCCACAAGAATCATATCCCAGTTCATTAATCATCTTCTCGGCCTTGCTTACATCCCCTTCTTGCTCCATGAGCTTTATAATTAAAGAACAATGCTCTGGCATGGGATCAATCATATAGTCAATGATCATCATTTTGAAGTACTGGCTTGCGACCTTCAGAGAGAGTTTGCCATGCCAACATGCTGAAAAAACATTCAGAAAAGTAATTCCATCTGGCTGTAAATCATTCATTGTTTTCAACTGCTCAAAGAGTTCAATTACTTTTCTGGAATTACCATTGTATGCATATCCAGATATCACAGTGTTCCAAGTAACCAAATTCTTTTCTGGCAATGATCGAAATAATCTTTCAGCTTCCTCTATCTGCCCGCATTTAAAATACATGTCAACAAGAGCACTCCCCACAACAACATACCCATTTAAACCACTCTTCAGTGCACAACAATGCGTCAAAGTCCCCCATGTGATAGCTGATAAACTTGCAATGCTACTCAAAATACTTGAAAATGTGAACTCATCCATACGTATGCCACTAGAGTGCATTTTGCAGAAAAATTCTAGAGCTTCTCTGCTTCTGCTTCTGTTTCTGTTTGCATACCCTGTTATTATTGAATTCCAAGAAGATGAATTTGGGATTGGCATTTTTGATAACAAAGCAATAGCATCTTCGATAACTCCAAACCTCGCAATGCCATCAATAAGTTCATTGTGTGATATTGTGTCAGGATCTGGCATCTGATGCAAAATAGCAAATGCCTGTTCAAGCTTCCCGTTTCTAGCATTTGCTGCTAGAACAGAATTCCATGAAATAATGTCCTTTTCCACCATGTCTTGAAAAATCTTCATTGCCTCTGGAACGTAACCACACTTTCCATACATGTCAATCAAGCAATTGGAAACAAAAGCACTGCACCCCACGCCATACTTCACAATCTTGGAATGCAGTGATCTTCCTACTTGCGCTAAACTCAATTGTCCACAAGCAGATAAAGCAGCAGTAAATGAATATGAATCTGCACAAAGATTGGATTTTTCCAGATGAAGGAACAATTTCAAAGCTTTTCGGAACTGCCCAGAATGAACATTGCCTGAAATCAAAGAGTTCCAAGAAACTACACTTGGTTCAGGAATTTCAGCAAACAAACGTTGGGCATAATGCACTAGCTCAAACTTCACATAGAAATTAATCAAAGCCGTGGAGACAAAGACGTTAGAATTCAAACCAGATTTAAGAATATGGCAATGAAGCTGTTCACCATATGAAAATAGACCAGCTTTGATGCAAGCACGGGTTAACTGGACTAGAGTACGGACATTTGGCATTTGGCTTGGCAACAGAGCAGAACAGTTGAGAGGCTTTTCTCAAGGCTATATAGGAAATTTCGCCACCCAAAGCTAGTTCTCATGTGAGACTGGTTCATGTAATGGAGGCATTTTCAAGAACAAATTGAGAATTTACGCTAACTTGGTTTTGAAAAAGGTTAGTTTTGCAAGCATGAAATTTGTTATATATGGCACACCGTAATTTTTCGCTATGGGTTTTTCATTTTCTAAAAGAGTATCTTTTTATTGATACAGTGGACGAGGTGTATACTGGGAAATTCATGATAAAACCAAAAGCACCGCAGACGGAAAATATTTCCAAAATTAAAAATCGTTTGGGCCTTTCACTTCATAGTGTTATTCAAGAATAGTATACAAAGCAAACAAGTAACGGCATAAAAAAAAATTGAGACATATTTAGGTCTTCATTGTAATCATGTATGTCTGTCCATTTGTTTGTTCATTTTGTTATCCTTTCTTTTAAATAATTTCATATTCATTTGTTTTGCAAGTGATACCCGTAACGATTCGTTTGTTTTGCATGAGGATGGCAAAATGGGCTTGACTCTCATAGTTTCGATTTTGTTTTTCTATTTTCTATATTATTATATTAATTTTTTTGATGCTCAATTTTTTTTTCCTTAGTAAAAATAATTACATTCATTTCTATTAAGTTTTTAGCACCCCCCTCCCCCCAATATGAAATATTCACAATGACTCCCTATGAAAAAAAAAATGCAAAAAACTCCCTCGTCATTTTAAAAATATATCTCACTGCCTCCCGCCTGCAGTTTACTGCATAATTATTTGTGAAAAGACCAGTCTGCCCTCAAATAAAATAACCTCAAACTCTGTTCATCTTTTCCAAACATTCAAATCGAAATCCCACCTCCCAACACAAAGTGTGAAATGCTCCCACTCTCATTTTGAAAACCCTACCTGCAACCTCACAAGATCAAGGTATCCAGCCAGTTTATTTGCTCAATCATAGGAGGATTTTTGAAAGATTGGAGGTTAGACCGAATCTTGGTGGGTTAAGGGCTCGCGACAACCTCACATTTTCCTTGCACACTTTGGTATTCCCCAAGCACTTAAGGTACAAAGCAAATACTTTTTTTTACTTTCTGACGTTGACATTAGGATTTGGTAAATTTCTACTATCATGTTTTGAAGTTTTGGGAACTCACAAACTATATATGTGTGTGGGTAGTTGTTGTGTGGCTATATGTATGTATATATATATATATATTATTGGTAAGTTCTTTATGTACATTATGAATGAAATTGTTGTTGTTGTTGTTTACAATTTTTTGGCTCACTTGTTTAACTAAATTTTGCATAGATTCTTTTTGTCAGTAGTTTAGTATTTTTATTACTGTGGATTTTAGTTTGATTTATTAGTTTTAAATTATTATTTTTAATTATAGGATGTGGCCCCCAATAATTGTAATAAATCCAAACATGCTGCTTTGTCCATGTGATACAACTTGTTGTGGTCCCCAAACTTGTAAAATTTACTCAACAATTAAAGTTCAATAGAATCATTTCTATTTGTGAGTGTTTCATATTGACTTAAATGAAGGCAAGATAGGTATTGGGTTCGAAAATCAAAATTTCAGAACATCAAAGTATCTAGTGCTACAAGCTAATCAAGGATCTAATCATGCCTATGATTCAAATTTAGATAGAGGATTACCTTGATAAACAAATCCACAGGTTATCAAGTGAACACTTCACTGATTATAGAATCTATCTGCTTATGGCACAGCGAAAAGATTGCAGCGATCGCCCTTTCAAATCACCTCCAAAAATTCTGAAAAAATAGATAGAGATAGCCAACACCTTGGAGAACTTCCAGTTAAAATTTCAAATTGATTAGCCACTTGGAACGTCCTAGAGAAGATCGCAAAGTTGGACCTAGCGCAGAAGAATCTCCAAAAATTGAGCAAGTCACATGCCTTACCTCTATTGAAAAAGTCCACACACCAATAAGATCTTCCTAGATCTCTAATCTTTTAGTTGGAATAAAACTAGAGATCTAGTGATGATGGAGGCCGAATTTGGGGTAGAGAGATGATGAAAAGAGCTTAGCCTTCAACAGATGAAATGCTAGCTTACAAATGTTTAGGAGGGAAATGAAGAATCTAATTCTTCACACCCATTGGCATTCCTTATAGCTATCCAGCTATCTATATCTATATATGATGTGGAATAGTGTGATGCCAATATGGCGTCACACATTCTATAAAGAAAGGCGGCCAATTGGGGGGGTGCTTAGGTAGCAAAATTTGAATCTAAATTTCATTTGAATTTCATTAGAATTTAACTACATTTGAGATCTAATTATTAATTAAGATGTCATCTCAAATCTCATTTAAGTTTTCCCTCCAAAATTTTTAAGTTTTCCCTCCAAAATTTATTCTTCCTAATTAATTAAATTAAACTCTTTAGTTTAATTAATTATCCTTTGACTTAACTCTTTAAGTCAAATTAGCTTAACTCCTTAAACTAAATTTGTTAACTTAACTCTTTAAGTTAACTTAACCAATTGATGGTCATGTTAGCACCAAATAATTAACTCAATTATTGGTTTAATTTAACTCTCAAATTAGTTGATTAATTTAATATTTAAATCAATTAAACCAAAAGTGACCCTCAAAGTATGGCCCCAAAAATCAATCTACTAGGAAACACTATTTTCTAACTCCTTAGAAAATTATCTCCATTAATTAGGAGGTTCATTAGATTTTGTATATGACCCAATAAGTTCTACCATTCATTGGACATAGGCTCACAACTCTTTGTGACTTCTGAATATCTTGTATTCATTCTAGTTTAAAACTCTTTTTTAACTAGTCGACTCAATTCAAGTAATCTCATCAATTGAAGACTACACAATCTCTATGATCAATGTCCAACCTCAAGCCCATGGAGCCCAACTAATTAGCCTAAATTAATATTATGGGAAACTATCATTGCTCTATGTGTGCTATGCAAATACATTCCTTCCATCTCTTATCTCCCGAAAGAGGTCTAGGGCAAGATATTTGTTGGCTCCCTAATAACCTTGATAATATATCACTATTCTCAATGTTTGATCATTGTTGTGTGACCTTATCTTTGAAAAACTCTTTTTTCAAATTGTCACCCCACCTTGCACAAGGATTTCTGAGAATCAATCATTATAGAACACATAAGAGATGTACTTGCCCTTCACAATAGTGAGGAGTCAAATTCTATCTTGGATCTTACAAACCTCTATACCGAGTAGCTCATATCCAATCTTAACCCAAAAAACCCGCTAAGTGGTGAAGGATGAGTCAAAGCATGAGGATCGAACATAAGGTTATCATGGATCCTTAGGTCAAAGGACTGATAATATGTACTAGCATAAACAGGAGAACTAGCTATTATCGGCTTCCTACTACAACTATCTAGTGGATTCTCTAGAGGATTTTCAATGCCTTGTTCTCTAATAAGCAGGCACTAACATGCATTCATATTTTATACAGTTGCTCATGGAATAGAGCAATCTCCAATCCTTAGATTTATCCATCGTTAGTGTAAGTCTATCTGAATCTTAGATGCCTCATCTCATTTGATCCTATGACTTGAAAGATTTAAGATCACGACTGTGTGAGACTTATTCCATGGTCACTAAACTAAGTTTTATAGTCATAAGTGATCTAAGGGTTTTATCCAAATACAAGTAAAGTATAATAAAGTATAAGATGAAGATGGCCATATAAGAAATATCATTCAATCAAGATCACTTTACTAAGAAATAGTTTATACAAGGCCAATCTCATTAGCTTGTAGGGCATTATTCCAATATTAAATTAGTCAAAGATTGGTCAGTATGAAGCCTCTTAGAGTCACTCTAAATCTTGATGTTGAGTTAATATCAAAGTCTCCCTAGCTAAATATTTATTTCTTAATTTTTTATGTATACAAATAAGTTAATATCATCAGTTGGAGATTTGGTATAGAGGGGAATTTGTGTACAGTGTAAAGTGATATATCGAGGAGATTCTTTTATTTGTATTCCAAAGTTTGATTTAGATTATTTCAATTTAGATATGATGAATAAAGTGTACACAATGCGTAGAGGCAAGAAAGGGGCTATAAACATCTATTACAAATGACCTGGAGAATCACTTGAGTATGGGTTATGGCTGTTAAATAATGAGAGGCCTGATGATAGCATAATTGAAATGCAAAGGGCATACAGAGGCATTAACCTTTTTATTCTACTCTATATTAAAGAGATTGGTGACCTATTGTAGGTAATAGATGAGCATGGCAATTTAATAAGCTTGGAGGATTTAATGAAAAAGCAAGACAAGGGTTACAATAAGGACCAAAATTTAGGTATTAAATTGCTGACATTTGGAATCAACTTTAATGATAAATTTGGTATTAGATTGCAAGTAGAGACAAATGGAATTAAGATAGGTGCACAACCTCCAATTGAGGAGGAAGAGCTAAATGAACATGATCCTATGCACATTAACAAGCAATAAGAAGGTGCAATTGAAGGGGCTGCTGAGCAAGAAAATGAGAATGAATTGCAAAGGAATCCTAACATGAAGCAAGATGAGGAAGAAATCTAGTAAGCAATAGAGAATCAGTAGCAACAACAGGTGGATCAATTTGATTGTGCATTTTAGTCTGAGCTTAAACTACAATAAGTTGATGAGAATATTGATATTGAGCAAGAGCCACAATAATTTGATGAGAATCCTAATGTCAAGCAAGAACCATAAGAAGTTGATGAGAGTCCTAATGTTGAGCAAAAACTATAAGAAGTTAATGAGAATAGAGTCTTGAGGATAGGGCATAGCAAGTTCATGACAATCAGAATCTTGAGGAAGAACAATGGCAATTTGAAAAAGCATTTGATGCTGTATTTTAGTTTGATTTTCAAGCTCCTAATTTGAATTAGATGAAGGATACAATAGTAGTAGTAGTTGGAGATCTTTAGCCTGAGAAAATAAGTAAAGAAAATGAAATGAGGAGAGCCAACAGTCAAAAAAAGAAAAGAAAAAAATGTGCTTTTCCAACTAATCTAATTGATCTAAGTAACTCAAAAGATGAAGATTACATGCCAAGTGATTACTATATTAACTTAGATTGCCCAAGCCTTGTGTTAGAAGACTTGGTGGACTTTAGTGATGATGTCATCTTCTTAGAGAAAAACACAAGTAGAAGAGAACAAGTGAGAAAGTTGAAGAAGATTGTGAAGTCAAAAGACCCTAAACTATAGAGAACAACTATGCCTCAACATGATGAAGATGAAGAATGGTATAGTGATCTAGGTATGGAGGATGACCTAGTCAGCTTAAGCAACTCTAATGATGATACACCAAAGCATCCTTATTTTAGAGAAGGGCAGGAAATGAGGAATTTTAAAATGGTTGTTGGAATGAAATTCTTAAATGCACAAGTGTTTAGGAAAGCTTTGAGGGATTAGGCAGTTAGAGAAGGCTTTTAATTAGAGTGAATTAGAAATGAGAATGTAAGAGTAACTGTCAAGTGCAAGAATTAGAGTTGCAACTAGAGGATACATGCCCTCTTATTATGGATTCATCCACATTTCAAGTGAAGACAATTAAAGAAGAGCACACTTGTCCTTGTATAGATTCTAACAACTTTGCAAAGGCTAGATATTTAGGTAAAAGGCTGAAGAACATTATCAGAGACAACCCAAGAATTTCCATTGAGAAGTTGGAGAACATGGAGAAAAGTGAATGTACAAGTGAGCACATCCAAGGTGATAAGAGCAAAGAGACATGCATTGGATAAGAATAGAAGAATTGATGGACAACAATATTTGAAGCTTTGGGGTTATTATGCTAATGTCAGATAGAAGAATCTTGGTAGCAAGCTATTGTTAAGCAAAGTAAATGACAATGATCCTCTAATTTTTGATAGGATGTACTTTTGTTAGATGTAATGAGAAGAGAATTTTTAGCTGGATGTAGACAAATAATTGGTCTAGATGACTGCTTTCTAAAGACATGTAATGGAGGTAAACTTTTTATTGATGTGGGGAGAGATAGCAATGAGAACATGTTCTCTATAGCCATGGCTGTTGTTCTAATAGAGAATAGGGAGACATAGACATGATTTTTAGCTGAACCGTTAGATCATATTAGTGAATAGGGATGGACTTTCATCTCAAATAGACAGAAGAGATTGACAACAGCACTTAAAGATGTTGCTCCAAAATGTGATCATAGGTACTACCTACAGCATATGTATGAGAATTTTAAGGAAAAGTGCAATGGCCAAAAAATGAAAGAATTGTTTTAGAAAACAACCTCAGTTGCTATGAAGTTAGATTTTGAGCATTACATGAATCTGTTTGAGACAGAAGATCTCAAAGTTGATGCAAGTATTTAGACTGAAGTATACTGGCTCAAGAGTGTTCCATCTTAACATTGGGCCAAGTCATATTTTTCAACAAGCTGTAAGAGTGATATTTTAGTTAATAATTTATTTAAATCTTTTAACAAATATATCCTTAATATAAGGCATAAACTTATTATTTCCATGTTTAAGTGGATAAGGACTAAGCTGATGATAAAGATTTAGACAAAGATAGTGGGGATGTTGGAATAGTATCTTGTAAGCTAATGAGATTAGCTTTGTAAACTATTTCGTTCATGGTATAATATTGATTAAATGATCTTTATATAGCCATAAAGGATGATGAGATCTGTGCAAGCAAAACCCTCCACTTAGAATGTTTAAGTGTTTTTCAAATATTAAGTCCTAATGGATTCAAATTAAAAGAGTTTTAATTAATCCAATCCTTCTACCAGTAGTGTATACCTTGATGATGCTATCAATTTTATGTGATGGCACTTGTAAACAGAGGTCTCACTTAGGAGGAAAGTTGTGAGCATACACTTTGCATAAGAAGCATCTTTGACTTAAGAACCCTCACACATTGACATTCGTAAATGAGAGATGTCGTCAGGTCATCTTGAGATAAAGAAGGATTAGTAAGTTGGACTTAACACTTATTAGTATAGATGGTACACGTAAATGTGGGTCTATATAAAAAGTGAGGCAAAAATATATCAATAGTTGCATGAGATGCAATTGGCAAAAATTGCCTACCCTTTGATTGCCCATAGATGGTACTCATAAATATGGCTCCACTAGCAATTTATTAGAGTCTTGATTCTCACTAGGAAATGTGATTTCCCAAATTCTTCTTAGGGGTAAAGGATTTGATAAAATAGTAGAATAAAAATGTGCTTGAAAGACCATGAGCATGTTTTAATATCAAATTCAATCACACACTCATATTCTCTTTTTTTGTCTTTGAGGATTTGTGAAATCTCAAGAATGGCCAAAATTCTACTCAATGTTATTTTGGTAACTAATAAACTAATTGGGCTAAATTTCTATGATTGACTTAACCTCATAAATCTTTCTAAATTCTTGGAAATAGATATAGGCCTTATATCATAGTACTCTTAATCCCTTTGGGATTAATATAGATCTAGAGATACATGAAAAGTTCATGAATTGGGCTTAGGATTGTCCTATTCCTTCATCTCATGATGGCATCTACAAACTTTAAAAGCTTCAAGGACACATGAATGGTACCTTGGTTAAAGTTTGCAAAGAGTTGTAAAGAAAACAAGGTATGAGAAGTTCATGTTGTCAATGGAGATTTTTCAAGTTAGGATGGATGTGAAGTCATGTGTCATCAATTATAGTCTAAAGATGATTAGGCTTGGAGAAGCTTTTCTACTTGGACATAATGATGGAAAATGATCTACATGATGATTTAATCCTCACATCCTTGTCAAGTTTTATTAATCAATGTGTTGATCTAGAAGGAGACTACCATGAAAAAGGTAAACCTTTAACACTTGTTTCCTCTTCGAAGTCTATAGGCCTTATGGGTGCTAGAAAAGGAGGTAAAAGGAAGAAACATTTTTCCTCTAAGGGAAAACAACTATTAAAGGCATTCAAAGGAGTTAAGAACATTACAGAGGAAATAGTCGATATTATTTGTTTCTAATTTAGCTAGATAGACCATTAGAAGCTATTTACAAGGGTTACCTAGCAACCCTTAAGAAAGTTATGTACTTTATTAAAGTGTATTTTAGGATAAATTCTTCCACATGGTTATATGATATCGCATGTGGTTCTTTTCTTTGTAAGTTGTTACGAAGAATAGAATTAGGTGATATAGATTTGATCTACAGCTTTAGCTAAGGAACAAAAGTTGTAACCGAAGCTAAAGATTAGACTTAGATAATTCCATACTTGTATTGGACTTTTATCATAAAGTACCATAATTGTTGCGAGCATTATTTCAATTTCCATTTTAGATAGTGAAGGATTTGATCCTTCTACATCAAATGGGAGATTGAATGCATTAAATAATAGGTTCTTTAATTACTCATGGTACACATAACAAATGATTGTATTTATTGGATTCTCAACCATCATTAATGCACTTTCAACTAAGTGAGAAATTAGATATCCAAGATGATGCCTTGATGTTGGATGAAAGACTTGGTCATATCTCCAAAAATAGGATGAACAAGTTAAAGCTCTCAAAGTACTAAATATTAGTGGCATTGAGGACTTTCCTACTTGTGAATTTTGTTTGAAGAGAAAAATGATCAAGGCTTCCTTTGTAGGACAAACAAAGCACTCCACAAGTCCTTTAGGTTTGTTCTATACGGATGTTTGTGGTCTACTAAGAGTTAGTGGGAGAAGTGACTATTCTTACTTCATTACCATGATCGATTATTATAGTCTGTACAGACATGTATATCTTATGAAGTACAAGTTTGAGGCCTTTGAAATGTTCAAAGAGTATAGGGGTGAAATGGAAAAGCAAAAGTGACTTAGTATTAAAGTCTTTTAATTAGATTGAGGGGGAGAATACTTAAGCACCGAATTCTTGGATTATCTTAAATAGAATGGGATTCTCTCTCAATGGACTCCACTCAGCAAACCCCAACTCAATGGAGTAGCTAAAGGAGAAATCGTACCTTATTGGACATGGTACATTCCATGATGAGTCTTTTTGATGAGCCTATATCCTTTTGAGAATATGCTTTAAAGATGATGGTAAAGCTATTGGAATAGTACCCTACAAGCTAATTAGATGGGCCTTTTAAACTATTTTCTTATAAGATAATCTTGATTTGATGATATTAATTATATGGCCATCTTCATCTTACGCTCTTTATTTATTTCACTTGTATTTAGATGAAGCCCTTAGATCACACAAGACTATGAGACTTGGTCATGCACTGGGTAGTGATCATGGAATAAGTCTTATACAGTCATGATTATAAATCTTTCAAGTAATAGGATCTTGTGAGATATGACATTTAAAATCTGGATAGACTTGCACTAATTAGGCATAAATCCAAGGGGTTGGTGATTGCTTTATTCCATGAGCAACTATATAAAATATGGGTATTTGCTAGTGGGCGCTTGTTAGAGAATAAGGTACTAAAGACCCACCGGAGAATCCATTAAATAGTTGTAGTGGCAAGTTGATAGTGGCTTGTTCTCCTACTTACGCTAGTGCATGTTATTAGTCCTTTGACCTGAGCGCATATGGTAACCTTATGTTTGATTCTCATGTTTTGACTCTTCCTTCACCACCTAGCGGGTCTTTTGGTTTGAGATTAGATATAAACTACTTGGCATGGAGGTTTGTGAGATCCAAGATGAAATTTGATTCCTTGTCTTTGTGAAGAGCGATTGCATCTCTTATGTGTTTTATAATGATCGATTCTAACAAATTCTTGTGCAAGGTGATGTGATAATTTAGGAAGGCATTTCCAAAGATGAGGTCACAAAGAGAATCAAATATTAAGAAAAGAAGCATAATATCAATGCAATTAGGGAGTGATAAATATTTTGCTCTAGGCCTCTTTTAGGAGAAAGGAGACGGAAGGACCGTATTTGCATGGTACGCATAATGCTTGAATGGCTTTTCAAGAGAATTCATTTTGGCTAATTTGTTGGGTTTTATGGGCTTGAGATTGAACATCGACTATGGAGATTGGGTACTCTTCAATTAATGGGATTAATTAAATTAAGTCACTTAGTGTAAAGGAGTTTAAACTAAATTTAATTAAATTACGTTGCTTAGTTTAAAAGAGTTTAAACTAAAGTGAATATTTGATATTTCAAAAGTTAGAAGAAGTTGTAAGCCCATGTCCAATGAACGATAATATCTAATAGGTCACACACAAAAGCTAATAACATGTCCTATTGAGAAAAGAGAATTTTTTAAGAGTTAGAAAATTCATGACCAAGTTTTGGAAGAGGCAAAATTATAGTAATTTTAGCTTGATCAATTTAAATATTAAATTAGTCAAATTAATTTAAGAGTTAAATTAAGATCAATTAATTAAAGCTTAATTAATTGATGTCACATGACTATCAATTGATTAAAATTAATTTAAGGGTTGAGTTAATTTTGACTAGCTTAAATTGTTAAGCGCTTGGACTTAAAATGTTAGTCAAACAATTATTAATTTAATTAAAGAGTTTAATTTAATAAAGTTGGTTTTGGGGAGAATTATTAAATGAAGAGTTCATTTAATAAGAAATAGCATTTAATTGCAAGATATTTCATTATATGAAATTTGTGCTTCAATTAAATTCACTAATCACAAGTTAGTGGCCATCTAAGCAAGGGACACTTGGCATCACCTTTTTGTGGGAGGTGTGTGACCACTCCTATAGATAGATCTAGGAGAGTGGCTGGCCATATGGATGTGAGGTGCACACATTTTGTGTGATTTTCTCCCAACAATATTATGTAATGGGAATCTAAGTTGTTAGCCTCCCATCACTCTCTCCTTCTCCCTCTTCCCTCCACCTCAATATTTCCAAATTTTCTACACTTGTTCTCTACAATTTTGCAACCTTTCTATGGAGAACATGCCATAGATTTGGTGTGTGGATTTTTGCATTAGAGGCAATCTATTTTCGTTGTTTTTTCTCTTGACTAGAGCAATTTTTGGCAACTAGTTTTTGCTTCTTTTGGGAGTACCTATGGTGTTACGATCTGCCTAATATTTATATTAAATAATATTCAAAGGGTTGAGGAGTTCAAATAATAATTTTAGCTTAAACGAGGGGTTCTATCTAAGGGAAAATTGGTGGTGAACTTGCTATGTTGGAGAAGAGCCTATTAGATGGTTGGAAAGAGTTTGACTCTTGATCTTCAAATTTTCTGCTTTCACCCACGTATTTTCATCTTCTAAATCTGAATCTTATGCATGTCTAGATATTTATGGTGTTGTGTGGGTTAGTTTATTTAGTTTTTTTTTTAAAATATTTGGATCCTAGTGCTAGACAAACCTTCAAGTGGTATTATAGCCATATTCATGCATAGATTTGGATTTGGGTTGGCATGGGTGATTGGTTCCTGTGAAGAATTAGTCTAAGTCACCATTTACTTGATCCATATGATGGGTTGGAGTGTATGGATGATCTAGCTTATGGCTCCTTGATTGATAGATTGAATTAAGCTATTTAAGCTTTAATTGCTAAATCATATGATGGGTATGTTTCGATTCATTTTTTTGATGTTAAATTTTGATTTGGTATTAGTGAATGTTATATTATGATATAGCATGTCATGAGTGGCCTTAAGTTGTTTTGATCATTTTTGGTTCCAATAAGATTGGATATAATGGGAGATTTTTGAAGAATATTATTCTTGCTTAAACTTATTTTTCAAGCATCTTTGGGTACTTGATATTTTAGTATTAAAAGGTGTTTTAATCTAAAATTTTCACCTATGTTCTGTGTTTTGATGTTTAGAAATTGTTCTAAAATTCTTGGTGAACAAAACTTGAGCCGAAAATGGCTTGACTTAGCTATGAACCCCGAAACAGGGGTATTGCCAACTCATGGTAGCCCACAGTAGGGCAGTAGCTAAGAGCCACTGCCCAGCAGTGAGCAAGCCTTGGCCAGTAGCCCCTAGTTGGGTTTGGGATGGGTTTTGAGCTTTTTCTTTAGTTCTTTTAGTGACCAAACTTATTTTGAAACACATACATTAGTTACACACATGTTGTCCAAGGCCTTAAAATTGTGTTGGACACTTTTTGGTTGCTTTTAAAACTTGTTAAAGTTGATCTCCAATTGTGGCAAAAATATGATGTATTAATATTATGCTTGTTTTTGCATGACCAATTATTTGTTAATATGATTAGCACTTAATTGTTGCAATTGAATGTCAATTCTTGATTTATTTTTTATTCATTTAAATATTGAATGGATGATGAATGAATGGCGATGATCATGAGCCTTTTAATATTGATTTTATTTATTTTAAGTTGTTGAAATGGGTTGTATTGAATAGGGCTTACATGCCTCTCGTTCTATCTTGTAAAACTTATAATAGTAGAATCAGTAGAAGTAAGGTTTTCTTTCTCTTGTAAAAGTTGCAAGGAACAAAGAGGATCTAAGGAGGCTTGAAGGCCCATGAATGTATGGGATACACTTATGTAATAGCTTAGTTTAATCAACCTACCTAAAATCAACCGAGTGATGCACCTATTGCTCTAAGTGCATCACTTGGTTAGGCTCATGGTCATCCCATCCTAGAAGCAAGCTAAGCTATTTACTTATTTATGCTTTCCATATCCAATTGATGTATGAGATGCATGATTAGAATATAGAGAACTTAAATAAAAAGATAAAAATGATGAGATCTTTGCAAAAAAAAAAAACCCTCAACTTAGAATTTCTAAGTGTTTTCAAATATTAAGTCTAAATAGATACAAATTAAAAGAGTTTTAATCAATCCAAGCCTTCCACCAATAGTGTATGTGATGATGATGCTATTGATTTTGTATGATGGCACTCGGTCATAGGGGGTCACACTTAAGAGGAAAGCTGTAAGCATACACTTAGCATGAGATGCACCTTTGACTTTGGAAATCCCTACACATTGGCACACAAT
>JACGDI010004059.1:95687-133358 GCA_014898725.1 Jacaranda copaia | reverse complement strand
ATGCTTATATTATCTTTTTCACCTTTGAGAATTTGTGAAATCTCAAGAATGGCTAATAATTCTACTCAACGTTATTTTGAAAACTAATAAACCAATCAAGCCAAATTTCCATGATTGACTTAACCTTGAAAATCATTCTAGATTACTAGAAGTGGATATAAGTCCTATATTATCATACTCGTAATCCCTTTAGAATTAATGTAGATCTAAAGACATGTGAAAAATTCACGAATTAGGCTTAGGATCATCCTATCCCTTAGTCTCATGATGGCATCTACAAACTTTAAAAGTCTCAAGACATATGAATGATGCCTTGGTTAAGGTTTACAAGAGTTGTAAAGCAAACAAAGTATAAGAAGTTCATGTTGTCAAAAGTGACTTCTTGCGAGGATAGATATGAAGTCATGTGTCATCAACTACAGTCTAAAGATGATTGGGCTTGAAAAAGCTCTTTTTCCACTTGGACATAGTGATGGACAATGATCTCCATAAGGAATTGATCCTCACATCCTCGCCGAGTTTTATTGATCTAAGTATTGATCTAGAAGGAGAAAACCATAATAAGAGCAAACCTTTGATACTTATTTCCTCCTCCAAGTTTATGGGCCCACGGGGTGCTAAAAAGGGAGGTAAGAGGAAAAAATGTTCTTCCTCTATGGGAAAATAATTATTAAAGGCATCCAGAGGAGTCAAAATGATCATGGAGGATATATTCGATATTCTTTGTTTCTACTTCGGCGAGATAGACCATTGGAAGCACTATTATAAGCAATACCTTGCAATCCTTAAGAAAGGCATGTACTTTATTGAAATGCATTTAAGATCAATTCTTCCTCATGAATATATGATATCACATGTGGTTCTTTTCTTTGTAAGTTGTTATAAAGAATAGAACCAAGTGATGTGGATATGATCCACTTTCTTGGCCAAGGAGCAAGAGTTGTGTCCAAAGCCGTAGGCATACAATAAGTTAGATCTAGGGAATTTCATACTTGTATTGACCTTTGTTATAATATACCATATATTGTTGAGAATATTATTTTAGTTCTTGTTTTGGATAGTGAAGGATTTGATGCTTCTATATCAAATGGGAGATTTAAGGCATTAATGAATGGGTTCTTTAATTGCTCATGGTACATTTAACAAAGGATTATACATATTGGATTATTCATTATCACTAATGTATTTTTCAACTAAGTCAGCAAATTGGATAACTAAGAAGATGCCATTCTTTGGTGTGCAAGACTTGGGCATATCTCCAAAAATAGGATGAACAAGATGAAAGCTCTCAAAGTACTAAATGTTAGTGGCATTGAGGACTTTCCTACTTGTGGATCTTGTTTGAAGGGAAAAATGATCAAGGCTTCTTTTGTGGGATAAATGGAGTACTTTACAAATTCTTTAGATTTGATTCATATAGATGTTTGTGGACCACTAAAAGTTAGTAGGAGAGAAAGTTATTCTTACTTCATTGCCTTTACCGATGGTTATAGTCAGTACGGATATGTGTATCTTATGAAGCACATGTCTAAGGCCTTTGAAAAGTTCAAAGTGTATAGGAATGAAGTAAAAAAGGAAAAAAAAACTTAGTATTAAAGTTCTTTAACCGAATTGAAGGGGTGAATGCTTGAGTACCATATTCTTAGATTATTTAGAAGAGAATAGGATTCTCTCTCAGTGGACTCCACCTGGCATACCCTACAATAGAGTAATCCAGAGAAGTAATCGTACCTTGTTAGACATGGTACATTCTATGATAAGCTTATTGATGTGCTTAAATCTTTTTAGGGATATGCTTCAGAAATAGTAGTGAGGTTACTAAACATAGTACCTTCAAAGTCGGTGCCACGGATACCATATAAGATATGGTATAGCAAAGCACCTTCTTAGCAATGTCTTAAGGTTTAGGGATCTCTCACGTACGAGAGAAGGATAGTGGGAGACAAGTTAGATAGTAGATCTATCTTGTGCAAGTTTGTGGGATACCTAAGAGAGTCTATGGGTTATTACTTCTATGATCTTTCAAAGCAAAAGATGTTTGTTTCAAGGAACACCCACTTTTTAGAAAAGGAATTTCTACAAGATAAATAAGGCATTATTGTTGAACTTGGTGAAGTTCAAGATGATCATCAAATCCCACAAGTGGTAGAAATATATAAATATCAAAGAGCATCGCATACAACCTCTAAAAAGGTCAAATTAAATTAAGAAGCAATCCAAAAGATTCATATTTCTTTATGAGATAGGCCAATTGGATAGCGATCTGAAAACTTATGAGAAAGCTATGTTGGACATAATCTCAGGATATTAGCTTAAAGCCATGAGATCCAAAATGGACTTCATGTACTCAAACAAAGTATGGACTTTGGTAGATCCACCAAATGGAATAGTTCTTGTTGGTTGCAAGTGGATCTATAAACGAAAGCTTGGGGTAGTTGTGACTTTTAAGGTGTGACTAGCGGCAAAAGGTTATACTCAAACACCTAGTATCAATTTTGAGGAAACCTTTCCATCGGTCGTTATGCCTAAGTCCATTCAAATTTACTTACCATAGCCATATATTATGAGTATGAGGCATGTCAAATGGATGTGAAAACAACTTTCCTTAATGAAGATACTAAAGAAAGGATGCATATAGAACAACCATAGGGTTTTTCATCCAAGGGGAGTGAGCAAAAGATTTGTAGACTCTAAAGGTCAATTTATGGACTCAAACATGCATCTCAAATTTGGAACATAAATTTTGATAAGATAGTCAATTGATTAACTTTGTCAAAAAGGTGTACAAACCTTGTGTGTACAAATAGGCTAGTAGGAGTAACATACAGTTTATTGTACTTTATGTCGATGACATCCTTCTTATTGGGAATGAGGTAGAAACATAAGAGTGCACTAAAGCATGGCTACATACTCAATTCTCCATGAAGGATTTGGGAGACGCATCCTACATATTAAGAGTACATATCTATAAAGATAGATCGAAGAGGATGCTAGGGCGTTTCCAAACCCTATACATTGATAAAATACTAAAGAAGTTTAGTATGAAAGAATTCAAGAGGGGATTTCTTCCCATGGGACATAGCATTCATCTCTTGAAGTCTATGGCCCCTAAGACTGAGGAAGAGAAATGAAGAATATCTCACATATCTTATGCCTCTATTATTGGAAACATAATATATGTAGTTTAATGTATTAGATTGGATGTGGCACACTTGCTAAGTGTTACGAGTAGGTTCCAATCCAATCTTGATGAGAGTTACTGGATAGCTGTAAAATTAATCCTTAAGTACTTGAGAAAGACTAAGAACTTATTTTTTGTATACAGCAATAAAGAATTGAAACTCGACAGGTTTTTAGATTCAAGTTTCCAAGCTAATGTAGATGACCTAAAATCCACTTTTATATTTACATTTTGCCTTAATGATAGCATGGTGAGTTAGAATTAGACACCATGGTCTAGATAACCACTAAGGTAAAATACTTTGTGATTTTAGAAACCACAAAGGAAGGTGTTTGGATAAAAACATCATCTAATGTTTGGATGTAGTACCTAGCGTGTATGAGCTTTTGATTATCTTTAGAAGATAATTTAGGACTTAGGCTAAGATCTCATTAGTGATCAAGACACATTAAATGCATTATCGTTTGATATATGATATCAATTGATAGAGGTGATAATTGAGTAGATAAAAGTTGCCTCAGAAGAGGATATAACAAAACCGCTGCATTAATCTCTAAAAGTTTAATGTCTTTAGAGGAAATTTTATGAAGATGGGTCTCAAGGACATAAGGCATTGGCTTTAAGGCAAGTAGGAGATTGTTGGAATACTACTCTGCAAGCCAATGAGATTGGCCTTGTAAACTGTTTCACTTATGGTACAATTTTAATTGAACGATATTCTTTATATGGCTATTTTCTTCTTATGCTTTGTTTCACTTCACTCACATTTGGATGAAGCCCATAGATTACACAAGACTACAGGACTTGGTCACACATTAGGTGGTAATCATCGAACAAGTCTCATATGGTTGTGATCGTAAATCTTTGAAGTTATAGGATCTTATAAGACGGGGCATCTAAGATTCAGATAGACTTGCACTAATGATACATAAATCTAAGGGTTGGAGATTGCTTCGTACTATGAGCAACTGTATGAAATACAGATGTATGTTAGTGGGTGCTTATTAGAGAACAAGACACTAAACACCCACCAAAGAATCCACTAGATAGGTGTAGTGGCTAGTTCTCCTGCTTACACTAGTGCATATTATTAGTCCTTTGACTTGTGGGTTCATGGTAACTTTATGTCATTTTAGCTTCATCAAACTAAATGTTAAATTGGTCAAGTTAATTTAAGAGTTCAATTAAGATCAATTAATTAAAAATTAATTAATTGATGTCATATGACTATCAATTGGTCAAAATTAATTTAATAGTTGAGTTAATTTTGACTATCATAAATTATTATGCACTTTGACTTAAGAGTTAAGTCAAATGATTATTAATTAAATTAAAGTCTTTAATTTAATTAAGTTGCTTTTTGGGAGAATTATTAAATGAAGATTTCATTTAATAAGAATTAGAATTTAATTGCAAGACATTTCATTAGATGAAATTTTTGCTTCAATTAAATTCACTAATCACAGAGTTAGTAGCTACCTAAGCAAGGGACACTTGGCATCACCTTCTTATGGAAAGTGTGTGACCACTCTTATATATTGATATTGTAGAATGGCTAGCTAGATGTGTGTGAGGTGCGCACATTTTGTGTGATTTTCTCCCAACAATAATGTGTAGTGGGAATCTAAGTTATAAGTCTCCCATCATTCTCTCATTCTCCCTCTTCCTTCTACCTCAATATTCCAGCCTTCTTTCCCTTATTCTCTGTAGATTTGCTAGCTTTTTTGTAGAGAATAGGCCATAGGTTTGATGTGTGGATGTTTACATTAAAGGTAATCTATTTTGGTTGCTTTTGTTCTTGACTAGAGTAGTTTCTGCCAGCTAGTTTTTGCTTCTTCTGGGAGTATCTCTAATTTTCTAATCGGCCTGAAATTTAGATTGAAGTATATTTAAAGGGTTGAGGAGTTCTAGCAAAAAATATGAAGCATAAATGTTAAGATTGTTTTTGCATGCCTTTTATTCTATTTTGTAAAAGTTTTGAAGATAGAATCACTAGGAGTGAGGATTTCTTTCTCTTGTAAAAGTTGCAAGGAGCAAAGAGGTTCCATTAATGCTTGAAGAGCCATGAATGTATAGGATACACTCATGTAATAACTTACTTTAATCAACCTACCTAAAATCAACCAAATGATGCACCTATAACTTTATATACATCACTTGGTTAGGCTCACGGTCATCCCGCCCTAGGAGCATGCTAGGTTATTTACTTATTTATGCTTTTCATATCCTATTAATGTATGAGATGCATGATTAGGTTATAGAGAACCTAAATAAGAAGATAAAAATGATGAGATCTTTACAAGAAAAAATCCTCTACTTTGAATGCTTAAGTGTTTTCAAATATTAAGTCTAAATTGATACAAATAAAAGAGTTTTAATTAATCCAAGCCTTTCACCAATAGTGTATGCCATGACGATGCTACTAATTTTATGTAATGGCACTCGGTTATAGGGATCACACTTAGGAGAAAAGCTATGAGCTTATACTTAGCATGAGATGCACATTTGACTTAAGAACCCTCATGCATTAGCACTTGATCACGGGGGATGTTGAGGCCATCTTGAATTAAATATTGATTTATGGATTAAACTTAACACTTAGTATTATAGATGGCACATGGTCACATGGGTTTATATGAAAAGTGAGGTAAAATACATCAAGAGTTGCATGAGATACAATTAGCAAAAATTGGTTACCCTTCGATTGCTCATGGATGGCACTCGATCACAGAGGTCTATTGGCAAGTCATTGGGGTCTTGATTCTCACTAGAAAATTTAATTTCCTGAATTCTTCATGGGGATAAAGATAAAGAATTTGATTAAATATTGGGAGAAAAACATGCTTAAAAGACTATAAACATATTTTCAATATTAATATTCGATCACATACTTATATTTTCTTTTTCTCCTTCGAGGATTTGTGAAATCTCAAGAATGGCTAATAATCCCACTCAACATTATTTTGGAAACCAATAAACTGGCTAGGCTAAACTTCCATGATTATCTTAACCTCAAAAATCATTCCAAATTCCTAAAAGCAGATATAGGTCCAATATCATGGTACTCCTAATCTATTTAGGATTTATGTAGATCTAGAGACACATGAAAAGTTCACGAATTGGGCTTAGAAGCGTCTTACCCCTTAGTCTCATGATGGCATCTACAAACATTAAAAGTCTCAAACAAATAAAAATAGTACCTTGGTTAAAGTTTATAAGAGCTGTAAAATAAATAAGGTATAAGAAGTTCATATTGTCAAAGGAGATTTTTCAAGCTAGGATGAATATATGGTCATATGTCATTAACTATAGTCTAAAGATGACTAAGTTTGGATAAGCTTTTCAACTTGGACATAGTGGTGGACAATGATCTCTATCAGGATTTGATCCTCATATCCTCACCAAGTTTTATTGATCATAGTATTGATCTAGAGGGAGACTACCATGACAAGGGCAAATATTTGACACTTGTTTCCTCCTCCAAGCCTATGGGCCCTTGGAATGCTAGAAAGGGAGGTAAAAAGGAAAAATGTTCTTTTACGGGAAAATAACTATTAAAGGCATTTAGAAGAGTCAAGAAGATCATAAAGGATGCAGTTAATATTATTTATCTCTACTTCAATGAGATAAGCTATTGGAAGTATTGTTACAAGGAGTGCCTTGCAACCCTTGAGAATGGCATGTACTTTATTGAGGTGCAATTAGGATGAATTCTTCCTCATGAATATATGACATCATATGTGGTAATTTTCTTTGTAAGTTGTTACAAAAAAATAAAAAGAAGAATAATACTAAGTAATGAGGATATGATACACCATATTGGCTAAGGAGCAAGAGTTGTAACTAAAGCTAAAGGTGTAAAATAAGTTAGACTTAGGGAATTCTATAATTGTATTGGACCTTTGTTATAATGTACCATATATTTTTGGGGATATTATTTTGATTCCTATTTTAGATAGCGAAGGATTTGATCCTTCTATACCAAATGAGAGATTAAAGGCATTAAAGAATGGGTTATTTAGTTGCTCATGGTACATTTAACAAAAATTATACATATTAGATTCTTTACCATCACTAATACACTTTCAACTAAGTAAGAAAATTAGATATCCAAGAAGATACCAAGTTATGGCATCCAAGACTTGGGCATATCTCCAAAAATAAGATGAACAAGATAAAAGCTTTCAAAGCACTAAATGTTCGTGGCATAAAGGATATTCCTACCTGTAAATCTTATTTGAAGGGAAAAAATGACCAAAGCACTTTTTGTGGGATAAATGAAGTGCTTCAAAAATCTTTTAGATTTGATCTATATGAATGTTTGTGGACCATTAAGAGTTAGTGAGAGAGGAGACTATTTTTACTTCATCACCTTCACTGATGATTATAGTCAGTATAAACAAGTGTATCTTATGAAGTATAAGTCTAAAGCATTTAAAAAGTTCAAAGTGTATAGGAATGAAGCAGAAAAGTAAAAAGGGACTAAATATTAAAGCTTTTCGATAAGATCAAGAGGGTGAATACTTAAGTATTGAATTGTTGGATTCTCTAAAGAAGAATAGGATTCTCTCTTAGTAGACTTCACTTGGCACACCCCAACATAATGGAGTAATCGAGAAGAGAAACCATACCATATTGGACATGGTACATTCAACAATGAGCTTTTTTGATGTGCCTATATCCTTTTGGGGATACAACTTAGAAACGACGGTGAGGTTACTAAACATAATGCCTTCAAAGTTAGTGCAGAAGACACCATATGAGATATGGCATGGCAAAGCACCCTCTTATCAATATCTCAAGGTTTGGGGATCTCCTACATATGTGAGATGGATAGTGGGAGATAAGTTGGATAATAGATACATCGTGTGCAAGTTTGTGAGATATTTAAGAGAGTCTATGGGTTATTACTTCTATGATCCCTCGAAACAAAAAGTGTTTGTTTCAAGAAATGTCACCTTTTTAGAAATGAAATTTCTATAAGATAGAGAAGGTATTATTGTTGAACTTGGTGAAGTTTAAGATAATCATCAAATTCCACAAATGGTAGAAATAAATAAATATCAAAGAGCTTCAAACACAAACTTTGAGAAAGTCAAACCGAATCAAGAAGCAGCCTGAAAAGTTTAAATTTCTTCATGAGAAGGGATAATTGGATGATGATCCAAAGACCTATGAGGAAGCTATGTCAAACATAGATTCAAGATGTTAGCTTGAAGTCATGAGATCTGAAATGGACTCTATGTACTCAAACAAAGTATAAATTTTGGTAGATCTATCAAAGGGAATAGTTCTTGTTGGTTGCAAGTGGATTTATAAATGAAAGCTTGGGGTAGATAGAGAAGTGGTGACCTTTAAGGCACGACTAATGGCAAAAGGTTGCACTTAAAGACTTGGTATCAATTTTGAGGAAATCTTTTCATCGGTTGCTTTACTTAAGTCCATTCGGATTTTAAATGCCATAGTCGCATATTATGACTATGAGGCATGGCAAATAGATGTGAAAACAACTTTCCTCAATGGAGATATTGAAGAAAGGATTCATATGTAGCAACCACATGGTTTTACATCCAATAAGAGTGAGAAAATGGTTTGCAGGCCCCAGAGGTCTATTTATGGACTCAAACAAGCGTCTCTAACTTGGAACTATGTTTTGATTTGAAAGTCAAATCATTTAGCTTTTTCAAAAATGTTTATCAACCATGTGTGTGCAAGAGGCTAGTGGGAATCGTATATAGTTTATTGTGCTTTATGTCGATAACATTCTTCTCATTGAGAATAGGAAAGAAATGTTAGAGTGTACTAAAGCTTGGTTAACCTCACAATTCTACATAAAAGATTTAGGAGAAGCATTCTACGTATTAGAAATATGTATCCATACAGATATAGATCTAAGAGGATGTTGGAGCTTTCCCAAACCTTATACATTGATTAAATACTAAAGAGGTTTAGTATGAAAAAATCAAAGAGAGGATTCATTCCCATAGGACATGGCATTATTCTCTAGAAGTCTATAGCCCTCAAAACTAAGAAAGAGAAACAAATAATGTCTCGCATACCTTATAGCTCTACTATTGGAAATATAATGCATGTAGTTTAACGTACTAGATCAGATGTAGCACACTCTTTAAGCATTACGAGTAAGTTCCAATCCAATCCTAATGAGAGTTATTAGATAGTTGTAAAGATAATCCTGAAGTACTTGAGAAGGACTAAGGACGTATTTTTGGTATATGACAATGGAGAATTGAAACTCAAGGGGTTTTAAGATTCAAGTTTCCAATTTGATGTAGATGACCTAAAATCCACTTTTAGATTTACATTTTACCTTAATGGTGTCGTGTTGAGTTGGAAGAGTTCTAAAAAGATACCATAGCCAAGACAACCATTGAAGTGAAATAATTTATGGTTTTGGAAACTGCAAACAAAGGTGTTTGGATGAAAAATTTCTTCCAAGAGTTGGACAAAGTACGTAATGTGCATGAGCCTACTAATGAGATTGAAAGCTATTTCATTGAATTGAATTGTATTTAGACTAACTCGATCATAGAGATTGAATGATCCAACAGTGATATCTTTTTAAGTTGAGATCTGCAACGACTAGTAAATATCAGATTAGCTGAGGTGCCCTCGGCTAAGGCATTCCATGCTCAAGTTAGTACTAGTAAGTAAGGGAATTGAGTAATAGAGTCAAAGCATATGGTAAAAATAGCATACTTAGAGGGTGACTGGCAATAGGGTATTTATAGTCTTCTCTCAATAGGTGATATGTCTAAGATGCCTCTATCAAGTGTAAAAGGCTTTTGTCCTAACTTAGGAGTTGTAAGCTATTTCTCATCCTTATATTATTTCAAGTGGCATCACTTTCTGCTTTCCTAAGAAAAATAGTACTTTAGAGATATGTCTCCTGACAGAATTGACGGTAGAGATGATATTGGGGTGGCATGCATTATTAATGTAGAGGCACGCTGGCTGTCAAGATATTAAATGTGACAAGAATATAATTTGGTGTGGGAAGAGTGAGCACTCTAGTCGAGGGTGATCAACCACAGAAGGTGGTTGAGTAGAGAAATAACTGAAGGGACTAGGTGGCCTGAAGCCTCACGTTAGGTTAGGTCGGGAACAATCCACTCAACCTGGATATAGAGAGGTTAAGTAGCTCAACCTATGATACTGCATATGTACAAAGGTAATAGTTGATGGCCCACCTCGATTTGGAAACATAGTTGAGCCCTAGATGCAAAGTAGGCTTGGAAGTATGCTTTGGAGTCAATAATTATTAGGCTGGGCTTATTGGGCTACCTATGTCATGAGTCCCTCCTACTCGCTGTCTTAATCGAGCTTGTTGACAAGAAAGAGCAAGGAATAGATACGTAATTGAATGATGATTCTAGATATTCGACTAGAGTTTTTGAATTATCTACCAAGGTTTAGTGCATTTAATGTGTTTATTACGTTGAGGTGCGTGAAGTGCCAAAAGACAATTGTGTAATTATTACCACCAATTGGGTTTTCACATTCAAGTGCCTATAAATAGGCACGATGAAACTACTCATTTTACATTTTTACTATAATTGGTCTAATTGAGCTTTGAATTCCTAGAGTTTTTTTTCCATTCCAAGTCTTTAGAGTTTCATCGATACCCTATAAATTTTACCTTCTTGCTTTTGCTCTTCTTTTGTTGTTTGCTGAATATGTCAACTATTTTCGATAACAAGGACACTGGACCCCAGGGGGCACAACTTTGAGGGGAAAGTGAGAATGAAAGCACATCTAGTAGTTCATCGAGTTCAAGCTCAATCTCTAGTAGCTTGAGTAATGAAAGGGCTATCTCTAGGGGCGAGGTAGGCCCATGTGAGATGCCAGTAGTCCCATGGTCGACCTTTTTTCCTTAGTCTTTATAGTGAGATTGCTTCAAAAATTACCCCAATCGATTTGATGCGCATTAGGGAGCTTTACCATATCCCTGCGGAGTATGAACTATTAGCGCTCAGCCCACAGGATAGGATGCATTAATCTCCAAAATGGTATATTACAATTTTTGAGGAGGAGTTTAGATGTAGGCTTAGGTTCTCTCTTACTATATCTATGATCAACCTCTTAGGTAGTCTAGAGGTCAACATAACGCAACTCCTTCCTAATTACATTTTGACCATGTGTAGTTTTATCATGCTAATGTACTTATTTGACCAACTAGCTTCTTTTGCCAACTTCTCAAATCTTTTCCACCTCCCAATGTCTCGAAAGTCAGGTAGCATTGAAGAGTTTAGATTCTATTACCTTACAGTGTGGTTGCATTGAAAATTCCTAGTGACCCAATCCTCTTCTTATGGCCTGGAGTGGAGGAAGCATTTTCTTTATGTTTGAGGGCCTAATGGGTTCATATATCGAGGGAGTGGTGGAGGGGGCATGTTGAGATACTAGGAAATCTAACCTCGAGCTGGCCAAACACCTTTATTTGAGACCTTATTGAGTTTGGCCAAATAAAGGCCTCTTTTTTAATCGAGGAGAGGTGTTTGGTGCTGGCTGGCTTGTCACCAGCTGAGCAAAACTTGCTCACTAATGATAGACTAGGTAGTTCTTTATCGACTATTATGATTCTACTTTATGTCATTTTTCTACTCGAGTTTAATTATTTTCCTTTTTCATTGTACTAGCAGATCAAGAAAAGATAATGAACCAAGCATGGTAGGAATGATTGCTTGCACTCAAAGGAATGTGGAGTATCGCCAAGCCACAGCTACTAGCTGTTTGTCGCCAAGCCATAGCTACTGCCTTGATCATAGCTCCATGCCTTCAATCATAGCTTCTGTATCAAAATCAACCTCGAGGGCTTTTTCCCTTCGACCAGTGACGACGACTGGCTGCGGCTCTATCAATTGGGGTAAAAGACCTATGGTCGACAAAAGAGGTCCTATTCTAAAAAAGCCAGCAGATAACAAGGGTAAAGGGCAAGCTCTGACCGGCTATGACCTATTTGGGAAACACAGAGATGGGGGGCTGTTTCAACTTCCTCGACTACCATCACCTTGATTTGGGATAAAGTCAAACATGGTTGTGCCTAACTTGACTTCCATAATGGTAACAAGGTCATCAAGGCTGCGATGCTCAAATGTATGTGGTCAGACTCTTTGTGTCTAACTAGAGAAAATTTATGGATCTAAGCTAGTTTGGTGTGCTGAAGGCAATGGTGTACTACTACAATATGATAAGTGTATGGTTGATAATTTTCTCATCAAATGCACTTTTCTAGTCGATCAAACTTTTGTAATGAATTTTTTCTTTCAGGTGAGCCAGCTTGAGTACCATTTCTACTGGAAGTCAATGCTAGCCCTGGCCAATCGAGAGTAATTACAAAAGGGCAGGGATATCGATACCTTGAAAGCACAACTAGAATCATCCCAACTCTGTGTCGATTAGTTAAATAAGGAGGTTGCAGATCTCTGTAGATAGCGTAATACAAAGGATCAACAATTGGTCATGGCCATCCAAGAGAAAAGCTAAATGGAAGAGCTACTGCACAAAACTCAACTAGATATACAGCAGAGCTACAACTCTGGTTAGACGGTGAGGCGTAATGCTACACTGCAGGAAGCCTGGGAATAATTCTTTAAGAAACTTTCATTAATGCAAAAGGAGACAATTGTTAAGCCCCAATTGACGATACATAAGAAAGCTGGACAAAAGAGGTTAATGTTGATCTAGAAAGCTCTGGAACCTTATAGAAATTTGTACATTTTTGTAGGAAACTTGTAGAAGTTGTGTAGAATTTTCTAGAGAATGTTCTAAAGAATTCTAGAGTAGGGAAAAATTCTAGATTTGTAATCTAGGTCATAGGATTGAGTCAATCTCTACCATTATTTTGGGTGGAGACTTGCATAAATAGGTAAGAGCTCTTTTACATTGTAACTAGTAGAAACCAAGTAGAAAGTAGAAACCAAGTAGAAGTCTAAAGAAAGTAGAGTTTAAGTAATTGAAGCCTCTTTGATTTTCTCTCTCAAAGTCTCTCTTGTGTTTAATGTTTGGCTAACTCACTTTGTACACATAGCACTTGTACATTTGCAATAAGGGTGAGACTAACTTAGCTAGCATCGCAAGGGGTGAACGAGGAGCTAAGTGCTACACGGTAGCTTGTAAGGGATAAATCTGTGACAGGTCATATTAGAGCTCAATTAAGAGTGGTTCTGTATACAAACTAAGTATAGCCAGCAACAACGTTTCAACTGTGACCAAGGAGAGAGATAAAGAGATTGTGCCAAAGCACAACAAGAAAAGGTAATATGACCAGAGTAAGACTCATGAAGATGTTGCTTGAGAAAGTACCACTGGTGATTTAGGTAAAATGGTGGAATAAGTCGAGCATATTGTTGAGACATTGAAAGAGCACATCCTTTGAAAGCTTGACATGTTCAAAGGGGATCTTTAGACATGCCTTGATGCTAGCATACTGATAGAGAAATGGGTGGCACGGATAAAGGCCAAGGTAGTTGAACGAATGGCTCATATAGATGAGGAGATTCAGGGCATCATGCAAGCACTCTAAGCAAGCATCAAGAGGATGTGTGAGGAGATCACCTTATATCAATGGGTGGTAGGTAGCAAGGCTACCACTTTGAGGGTTTTCACTATGAGAGTGGACCACCTAAACCCTAAGATATTTGACGAGAAAAGGGATGCACAAGAGGTTAAGAACTTCTAGTGGCAAATGAAGACATACTTTGAAGGATTTGGTCTCAATAATGAACCAGCCAAGGTATGGATGACTTCTCTCTATCTTACTGGTGTTGTGATACTGTGGTGCGAAGCAAATAAGCCAATTTCAAAATAGGGGCAAGTCAGGTGGACACTTTGGAGGACTTTAAATAGGAGTTGAAAAAGCACTTCTATGTGAAAAATATTATGTATAAAGCTTGAAAAAAGTTATAGGAGTTAAAGCAACGGTCCACCATCCTAGAGTATGTGAAAGAATTTGTGACATTAATACTCTAGATACCCAACATGGTGGAGAAAGACCTTATGTTCTACTTCATTGACGGCCTCCAAGGTTGGGCTAACACGAGGTGCAGCGGAGGAACGTGACAATACTAGATGAGGCTATTGTTATGGCCGAGTCATTTATGAAGTACCAAAGGAACGTCAAGCCCAACAAGTTAAAGAATGACAAGAGCAACTTGGCTGAAGGTAGAGGAAAGGACTACAAGGAGAAAAGGAAGCTATTTGTGCCAAAGGATGATAGTTATGTGTGTAGGGGACCGCATGTGATGAAAAACTACTTAAGATTGGGTTTCTTATTGACTATTGTTGAGGAGCATGAAGCAGTGGCAAGTAGCCTAGAACAAGGTACGATCATATTGGATTGCTATAATTGCTGAATGCCTTGAATGTTAAGATAGTACCCACAACATCAAGCAAGGGGTTGTTGTATGTGGAAGCCAATATCAACAACACGCCTGCTAAGGCGATGGTGGACATGGAGGCAACACACAACTTTATTGATGAGCAAAAAGCAAAAAGTTTAGGCTTTCGCATCATGAAGTGGGACAATTGGCTCAAGATAATGAATGCTAGTGCCAAACCACTTAACGACACTACTAAGGGCATGGACATAGAGTTGGGCACTTGAAGGGGTCAAGTGGACTTCTCAATAGCACCGATAGATGACTATAAGGTTGTGCTAGGGATGGACTTCCTACGCAAGGTAATTACAATCCCTATGCCTTACTTCAATTTAATGTGCATACTAGACAAGAAAGCAACATGCGTGGTACCCGTGATGAGTGCACCCAAAAGGAATGGTAAGATGCCATAACTGTTAGCTATAGAATTAGCTAAAAGAGTTAAGAGAGAAAAACTGACATGCTTAGCAAATATAGAGGAACTGGAACTAATGAATGAGGCACAAGAGGATGATGCACCACTAGAGAAGGAGAAGAATAAGCCCAGTGAAGTAAGTATGGTAGCTAACACCCTTAGCTAAAAGGTAGGACTGGTAGCCGTGAGCTTAGCTAAAGGGATCATGTTAGACACAATCAAGCTGGGATTAGAGAATGACCCCATGGCTAGGGAGCTAAGGAAATTAGTTGAGAAAGGGAAGACATGGTAGTTCTGAGAGGATGTCTACTCTACATGAAGGGGCGGTGCTTGTACATATCTAAGTAGAATAACCTGAGATGGGAGTTTGTTCAAGAATGCCACGACACAAGTAGATGGGACACCCAAGCCAAAAGAGGACTCTAGCGCTACTTAAGATGGCATACTTTTAGCCCCAGATGAGGGATAATGTTGAGGTGTACGTATGGACGTGCCTCATGTGCTAGCAAGATAAAGATAAGAATAAGCAACCTATAGGATTACTCAAACTATTATCGATTCTAAAGCGTCTATGGGAATCAATCTCCATGGACTTCCTAAGTGCCCTATCAAAGTTTGAGGGATTCAAATCGATCATAGTTGTGGTGGATAGGTATTCCAAGTATGAAACCTTTATACCATGTTTAAGGGACTATATGATAGAAAAGGCGGCATGGGCATTCTTCAAGAATGTGGTGAAATACTGAGGGTTACCAAGGAGTATCATTAGTGATCAAGACCCTCGCTTTATAGGTAAGATGTGGACAGAGTTGTTTAAATTGTTGCAACTGAGTTATGTTTCTCTCTGTGTTTTCACCCTCAAACTAATGAGCAAATTGAATAAGTGAATGTATTAATAGAGTGTTACCTAAGAAACTTTGTGAGTGCCAACCAATGGGATTGGGCCAAGCTCTTGGACGTGGCATAGTTTTCCTACAACTTACAGTAGAGTAAAGCTACAAGAAAAAGTTCATTCAAGTTAGCAATGAGATAACAACCTTGCATGCCGTACACGCTAACAATGCCAGTTGATTGAAAAAGTCCTGGCACAATAAAGATAGCTAAGTTATGCAGAAATTAGGCCGACTTAGCATATTCAAGTGTAGAAATGGCCCACAAGAGAATGAAGAAGTGGGCAGACAAGAGATGGTACCTGAGAGAGTTCAAGATCGATGACCAAGTTATAGTGAAGCTATTACCACAACAGTTCAAGGTATTGTGAGAGATACATAAGGGCTTGGTCCGTAAGTATGAGAGACCATTTAAGGTCATAGCATGAGTAGGAAAGGTCTCATATTAACTTGACCTACTGAATATATTGAAGATACACCTAATCTTCCACATGAGTATGCTCAAGCTATACCAAGATACACCATCTTCTCGCTTGATGATGTAAAGGTTACCTTTGAAAAGGCCATCAAGTAGCTTGAGTATTTGGGCTATGCCTTTAGAGCAGAGGATAAGGACTGCATAAGCCCTATGTTCGACAAATATCTGTGACCCTTTCTCTCGCCCGAGGAAACTATAGCCAAATGAGGTGATGGAAGAAATATCCCAATCAAGCCTATGACTGCTAATCAACTGAGGTAGGCAGAGGTGTTGAAGAGGCTCACCTTTTTGGCAAAAGAGTTTAACTTTGCTAATGACTTTATCTTTGAAATTTGAGATGCCATGGTCAATGCGAGCGAGTATGTGCTACATTTTGGGGAGTTTCTGGTCGATGAGGTAGGGCCTTCATAGCTGGCACAAGTCGTTCTCCCCATTGTATCAGGATTGCCCTAGCCCGAGGCGATGGTGCAAATTTTATTAAGTGATGAGCTTAACGATGCTATTGAAGATGGTGCATAGGGGGCTTGAGAAAGTGCGGGCTCAAGCAATAACTGAGGTTCCTGCCAACTCGAGAAAATTATGGTTGCCTAGTATGGGCAATGTTGCACTTTTGTAATCTCTCTCTCTCTCTTTTTTTTTTTGTCAATGAAGGTTGTCTTTCAACTGTAATGAATATTTCATTCAATGAAATACTATTGTTACTTTGATCAATATGTAGTCAATAATTTTATAGTTTTCTTATCGAATGCAACTATCTCATCATAAATGTGTGGTTGATAACCGAAATATTTAACATGAAACCCATAAAACTTTACCGTCGATTGAGGTTACTATTGCAAAAACACGCATGATCTCATCAAAATGTGTTCTACGTTTTGTTTTAAAATAGCCTTCAACCTTATAGTTGAGTTATATTACTTTGATCAAGTCTAATAGTATTTTCCATGATATGTCATACGGTGTGAAGTCATTTGAATGGGTTGGCGGTGAGGTCGACCATTAAGATATGTTCATGAGGCTCTGGCTTTTTAATTTTGCGATGGGGGCCTGGTTCGTTGGTCGACTGTAAGGTTAACTATAAGGTTGGGGTTGAGAAAGCTTAATTGGGTAGCATGAAGCTGCTTGTTGGGTCAACTAAAGGGTCGATGACATAGTTTGGGCTAAAAAGACTTAAATTAGCAGCGTAAAGCTACTTTTGTTTGACTATAAGATCGACTTGAAACTTTGGCTTAGAAGCTTTAATTTGGTAGCTTGAAGACACTTTTGGGTCAACTACTAGGTTGACTTGAAATTTTAGTTTAGAAGCCTTGATTCAGTAGCTTGGAGTTGCTTCTGGGTTGACTATAGGGTTGACCTAAAACTTTGGCTTAGAAGCCTTAATTTGGCAACTTGAAGCTACTTTTGGGTCAACTATAGGGTCGACCTTAAACTTTGGCTTAAAAACCTTGGTTCTTCTAATTGAAACTACTTCTTGGGTTAACTTGAAACTTTGAGTTATGTGAGGCAGATAGGAGTGTTCGTAGTTGTAACATTACAAGTGAATGATAGTAGTGTAGCTAAAACTGTATTTATATCACAAAATACAAAGATAATTACAATACGCTTTCATACATAGAATTTCTTCAAGTTGATGGCATTCTATGGGCAAGAGAGCTTGTCCCCATTGATGTTAGCAAGTCAATAGGCGTTATGCTTTGCTACCTTCATGATAATATACGGCCTCTCCCATTTTGGGTCAAGTTTGTTAATATTCTTGGATACTTCCACTTCTTGAGAACAAGGTTTTTGACCTTAAAATGGTGCATCTTGACCCCTTTATTTTAGTTCTCTGCCATCTTTGATCTATGGTGTTGCATGATGTTATAGGCTTCTTATCTCCACTCATCAATTATCTCCAGGTTGAGTTTTCTTTCTAAGGTGTTCCTGATTAGATTGAAATGGATCACTCGAGCTATATGTTGTATAAGTTCAAAGGGGATGATTGCTTTAGAGTTTTATACCAAACTGTAAGGGTTGTGACTCATAGCTGTACGGGGGGTGGTCCTATACACCTATAACACCCCAATGAGGTCTACTGCCTAGTTCGACCTAGCCCTTTATATTATAGCTTTCAAATGGTCAAGGATTATTCTATTTGTTATCTTTATCTGGCCATTCGATTGAGTGTTACCCACTAAAATAAAGTATTGGGTGATTCCCAAGGCCTCATACCAACTTTGGGTATTTCTGCTCTGAAACTGCATCCCATAGTCTAAAATGAGAATCTTAGGGAAACTAAAATGATAAATAATATTTTTCTAGATAAAAATTTTGATGGCTGCATTAGTTATTTTTAGGACAGCTTCGACCTCGACCTATTTAGTGAAATACTCAGCTGCTATAATTATAAATTTTCTCTAACCCATCATCTTTGGCAACGATCCCAAAATATAGATCCCCCACTGGTCAAATGACCAAGCGATCTGAACATTGACCATGGGTACAATGGGTTGGTGTGGGAGGTTTATGTGGACTTGGCATGATGGGCACTTTCGAGCAAAATCAACAGCGTCCTTTAATAGAGTGGGCCAAAAGTATTCGTACCTGATGATTTTGTGGGCAAGAAATCTTTCTCCTAAATTATTCTCTCATATGCTTGCATAGATATCCTATAAGACCTCATTAGCCTAGTCGAGATCCAGGCACCTTAAGGGTGGTCCAAAGATTGACCTCTTATAGAGCTGGCCATGTTCGTCAAGTGCAAACTTGGTGGCTTGTCTTTGAAAGTGACATGCCTCATTTTTGCCTTTAGGAATAGTATTATGACTTAAGTAGAGCTTTATCGAATCTTACCATGAGAGAATTGTCTCCTCAATGCTCTCATTAAATTATTCTTGAGAGTGCCTATTGATGGTCTGTTGGTGACTAGAAAAGTTATTGTTCTATCTCTTGTACCTCTGGTCAAGCTAGCAAATTTGGATAGGGGCATCCGCACACTTGTTCTCAAATCGAGGTACTTCACTGAGAGTCAATTTTTTGAATGACTACTGTAGTTTTCCAACCTCTGCTAGGAATCAGATCATTATCGAGTCCTTGGCCTCAAAATTTTCCTTCTACCTATTCGACCATCAATTGGGAATCGTGATCGCTGCCAGGTGCTCAACGTTTTAGTCAAGTGCCATTCTTATCCTCACAAGGAAAGCCTCATACTCAGCCTTGTTATTGGTGACTGCATAATCAAATTTGATTGCAAAATTATGCTCCTCTATTGATGGAAAGAGAAGAGCTACTCCTGCTCTCCCTCTTAATGTAGTTGATAATTCGTCGGCGTGTAAAGTCCAAACAAGAGGAGTTTCATTGCTCTTTCTAGGGAGATTGACCCAATTAATGATGAAGTTAACTAAGACCTATGCTTTGATGGCAGTTTTGGGTTGAAAGGTGATATCAAACTCTCCCAACTCAATGGCCCATTTTGTTAATCTTCCTAACGTGTCTGGCTTTGAGAGTACCTACTTCAATGGCTAGTTTATTGATCCCAACTTTTGAGCTAGAGTGGCTAACATTAGGGTAAAATTATTGATCTCCAAGTAGTTATGTTTTCGTTCTTAAAGCGCCTGACTATAATAGTGAATTGATCAATAGTTTCCATGCTTGATCGAAACTAAGACTGAACTGATCAATACTTCCAAGACAACCAAGTAGATGTGTAGTACCTCTTTGAGCTTAAGCTTTGTAAGCATAGGAGATATATACAATTACTATTTTAATTCAACCAAAGCCCAATCACACTATTTGTTCCATTGGAAACCTAATTTCTTAGCATTTCTAAGAATCTTGAAGAAATGTAGGCTCTTATCAGCTAAACATGTAATGAATCAGCCAAGGGCTAAACCTTCCTAACTAAGTGCTATATATCTCTTACTATTTGAGGTAGGGTAATGTCTAGTACAGCTTGAATTTTCTGTAGGTTGGCCACAATACCCTTTTAACTAACCATATAACCCAAGAATTTACCTCCTCGAACCCCAAACGTACACTTGTTTAGATTTAACTTCATATTGAATACTCGAATATGGTAAAGGTGTGGTTAAGGTTGAGCAAATGGTCCTTACCTTAATCTATCTTGACAATCATGTCATCAACATAAACTTTCATAGACTTATCTATCTCATTCTTGAACATAATGTTGACCAATCTCTGGTAGGTTGCTCTAGCATTTTTGAGTCCAAAAGGCATGTCTAAAAAGCAATAAACTCCATTGGAGACTATAAAAAAAGGTTTTGTCCCTGTTTTTGGGGGCCATGAATATACCTTTGGAATACATCTATCATACTTAACAATTCACAACCAGCTATGAAATTTACTAATAAATCTATTCGAGGTAGGGAGTAAGGATCCATAGGGTAAGCTTTATTCAAATCGGTGAAATCATTACACATACACCATTGTCTCTCATTCTCAAGAACGAGTACAACATTACAAAGCTAAGATGGATATTGAATTTCTACAATATAGCTTGAATCTAAGAGTTTGTTAACTTTCTTCTCGATGATTTAGCTTATCTCGGCATTTAAGGTTTTTGTCTTCTACTTGATTAACTTGTATGAGGGGTTGATGTCGAGCTGATGAATGATCACAATAGGGTCCATTCCCTAGATATCAGATGCCTTCCATGCAATGACATCGATATTTCTCTATAGAAAATCGACCATGAGATATTCTATGTGGGGGCCCATATCTATTCCAATCCTAGTAGTCCTGGTGGGGTTCACAGGCTCCAGTTTGACCATCTTAAACTCCTTGAGGGGCTCCACCCTGGTGTCCTCTAACTTTCTCTTCTTGCTGGCCTAGACTTTTTTAGGTTTCACTATAGGGGCGTCCCCTGAAGTTTTCAATTGCAGTTGAGCCTTTTATTTGCTCAACTCAACTAAAATGGTGTAACATCATTAGGCTTTCTTGATGTTGCATAGCAGCTTGTCCATGCTTGCTAAAGTCATGAATTTAATGTTCATGTGATAAGTTGATACAATGGCCCAAAAATTATTAAGGGTTGGTCGACCAATCATGATATTGTAAGCAAATAGAGCATCTATGACAAAATAGTTTATCATTAGTGCTCTTCTATGGGGTGTCTTCTCTAATGATGTGGAGAGATTGATGTAACTTTCTAGTATGATTTTTGACCCTCCGAATTTGACTAGAGGGGTACATACGGGCTCAAATTTTAGCTGGCTAAGGTTTATCCTTTTTAGTGTTGAAAAGAACATGATGTTGGTAGAGCTACCATTATCGATCAGAACCTTCCTCACTTTAAAGTTGGCAATCTTAATAGAGACTATCATAGGATAATCAGTTTTGTGGTTGATGTTTTTTCCTTTGAGATAGATTAGATTGTCATCACTAAAGGAGATGGGCTTTGTATTAGTGGATAAATGGAATGTTGTTTCGATTGGGAAGGCTTTGGTCGACTCTAGACTCCTTTACGTCTGTCTCTTTGCTGATTTTGAGTCCTCCTAGCAGAACACCCCGTAATCATGTTAATTATTCTTTGAATAAGCAGACAGTTATCCTGGACAAGTTTTTTTCCTTTATTGTCTCTCTTTAGGCTACCTAACCTTTCTTTATGAGGAGTCTAGTTGGTTTTGCCCCTTTCAGTCCTAGTGCCTTCAACAACACATTATTTAAGATGGTCTTACCTAATCAACCTCTTAATTTCATCATGGAGATTCAAGTAATCCTCTATATCATTCCTTTTTTGCTTGGGAAAGTGGTAATACTTCTTTGATTTTTTCATTGCCTCAGTTTCAACAAGCTTTCTTGGCTTCTTAAAGAGGTTATCATGCTAGATTGCAAATATCACCTCCTTTTTTGTGTGGTTCAAAGGAGTGTAATCATGGAGGAAATTTTATTGGAGATCGACAACCCTTTCTCTACTTTTGGCCATCTTTATCTTTATTTTTTTCTCAACCTTAGGGTTGCCAAATTTTAATTTGTTCATTTTCTCTTAGGTCATATATCACTCCACTAGGTCGAGCAGCTTTTTCATTGACTGTGGGCATTCTTGCAACACAGTATTGGTATATTCTTTATGATAGCCCAAAAATAACATATTAATTAGGAACTCATTCCTAGGGTTGTCAATCTTCAGCACCTCTATATTGAACTAGGTAAAAAAGTTACAGAAGGACTTTCTTTTATTCTATTTCATAATGTGGAAATGGGTGTGGGGGAGCTTCACCATTCGTCGATCAGCGAACTAGTGTAGGAATGTATCACATAGCTGGTTATAGGAGTATATTGACGATGATTCAAATTTGACAAACTAATCGAGCACAATATCCTAAAAAGTAGTCACTAGCAACTTTAGTGTACATATTCATTATGTCTATGTAGTTGCATCATGTGCTCAAACTGCATTAGGTGCTCATTAGGATCAATTGAGTTTACATACTGCGAGAGTCCAATTGAGACCTTTATGTCAATGGCAATGCGTTCATCGATTATCTCTTGTATAAACAACAACCCCTTTTCATGGCAAGACCTTTAGGGGCCCTCTAGGTTGGGCATTCTTCTAGTGTATCTGCTTGAGATCTCATCGAGGCATCTATTCAACTGTTGCACTTGGTGGAAAACTTCTTTCTACTTTTCTTGATCTGCCTGGGTCATGTTGTGGTTGAACTAGACCTCGCGCATTTAGCCGTATTGTGCTGTGAGGCTCAAATGAGATAGGTCACATTATTTGCTAATTTGTCGATCTCTTCATACTAGTTTAGTCTTTAATGTTCAACCCTATCACACTGTGGGGCTCGATTTGGTCGAATGTAACGGTCAATAGAATCAACAATCTTTTCTCTTAGCTTTGGTTACCCTCTTTTTCCATGGAGACGACTAAGGCTAATTTCTCATCAAGTTAGTAGGCACTTGGACTTTAAGCAACCACGACTATCCCAAGAGGACCTTTTCTAGCAATGGTGGTTATGGGGTTGCATTACCAGCTGGGGCGGGCACAATTGTGTGTTTATTCAGTATCGCAGAAAGCTTAGCAAAAATTTGGTTGGTGATTTGTTCACTTATTAGTTGTAATAGCTAAGGCATGGTTAAGGTAACAACTTGCTCTGATGAGGTGTTGGAGCCCAGAGCATGTGATCTTTGTTGAGGTTGAGGGGGATGAAGAGATGCTATCTTTCTATTTTTCTCCTTCTTAAATGCAACTTGTCTATTGTTTACCATATTTTCTATTGAAATCTTTATGGTTCCCACAGACGGCACCAAAATGATGAGGTTGAAAGCTATTTTATTGGATTGAATTGTATTTGGGCTAATTTAACTACAGAGGTTGAATGATTCAATAGTAATATCTTCTTAAATTGAGATCTACAACTATTAGCAAACGTTAGACTAGCTGAGATGTACCCAACTAAGTTACTCCAATGCTCAAATTAATACTGATCAAGTAAGGGAATCGAGCAACAGAGTAAAAGTGTACAGTAAAAATGGCATACCTAAAGGGTAGTTGACAATAAGGTATTTATAGTCTTTTCCCAGTAGGTGATATGTCTAAGATGCCCCTATTAAGTGTAGAAAGCTTTTGTCCTTGCCTAGAAGCTATAAGTCATTTCTTATTTTTAAACTATTCTAGGTAGCATTACCTCCTATTTTCTTGGGAGAATATTACTTTAGAGGCGCACCTCTTAACAGTGTTAATAACAGAGGTTGTACTGGGGTGGCAGACACCATTAATGTGGAGGCACGCTAACTGTCAAGGCCTTAAATATGGTAGAGATGTGATTCAACATCGAAGTGAGCACTCTAATTGAGAGTGATTGACCATAGAAGGTGGTCAACTAGAGAAATAACTAAAGGGACTTGGTGAGCTGAAGCCTTATATCGGGTTTAGTTTAGAACAATCCACTCAACCTAGATGTAGAGAGGTCAAGTGGCTCAGCCCATGACATTGCATATGTACAAAGGCAATGGTTGATGGACCACCTAGGTCTGGAAATATAGTTAAGCCCTAGATGCAAAGTGGGCTTGGAAGTACGCTCTAGAGTCAATAACTATTGGGTTAGGCCTGTTGGGCTACTCATATCACCTATGATTGTCATTTGAAGACAATTTAGAACTTGAGCTAAGATCTCATCAGTGATCCAAATACAGTAACTATGTTATTATTTGATATATGAAATCAATTGATAGAGGTGACAATTAAGTGGATAAAGTTACCTTAGAAGAGAATACAATAGAACTATTGTCTAAGCCCCTAAATGCTAATAGTTATTGAAGGACATCTTAAGAAGATAAGTCTCAAGGCTAAAGGGCATTAACTTTAGGGAAAGTGAGAGATTGTTGGAATAGTACCCTATAAGCTAATTAGATTGGCCTTGTAAACTATTTCCTTATAAGACAATCTCGATTGGATAATATTAATTATATGGCCATTTTCATCTTATGCTCTTTATTTACTTCACTTGTATTTGGATGAAGGCCCTAGATCACACAAGATTATGGGACTTGGTCACGCACTGAATGGTAATCTGGAATAAGTCTTATATAGTTGTGAACTTAAAGGGCGTTTGGTTTTATTTTAATTTCCAATTTTCATTTCCATCATTTCTAAAATGGTGAGAATTAGTTACATGATGTGATGTGGAAATAAAAATGAATTTGGATGAAATGTTTAGAAATGTAATGATTATGGTGGTTTTAATAGGTTGTAGATGGAGAGAGATAGAAATAATAGAATAAAAAGAAAAGATATATAAGTTATTGGGAAAAAATATATAGGTTATTGGAGAATGTGTATTGAAAATGAAAATGAAAATTATGTTAGGTAAAAAAATTTTAAAGGTGATGATTTATATTTCTAGAATAGTAAAAAATGGAAAAAAGAGGTTTGGAAATAAAACCAAACTCCCCCTAAATTTTGCAAGTCATAGAATCTTATGAGACTAGGTATCTAAGATCCAGATAGACTTACACTATCAAGGCATAAATCTAAGGGTTGGAGATTGCTCCATTCCATGAGCAACTGTATGAGATATGGGTGCATGCTAGTAGGTACTTATTAGAAAACATAGTACTAAAGACCCACCGAATAATCCACTAGATAGCTATAATGGCAAGTCAGTAGTGGCTAGTTCTCCTACATGCGCTAGTGCATATTATTAGTCCTCTAACTTGAGGGTTTATGGTAACCTTGTGTCCGGTCCTCATGCCACTCTTCCTTGACTACTTAGCGGGTCTTTTGGATTGAGTATGCGCTACTGGGTAAGGAGGTTTGTAAGATCTATGATGGAATTAATCTCATCGTCTTTGTGAAGGGTGAGTGCATCTTTTATGTGTTCTATAATGATCAACTACAAAAAAGTCCTTCCACAAGGTGATGTAACAATTTGGAAGGCACTTCCAAAGTGAGGTCACAAAGGGAATCGAATATTAAGAATACAAGCACAGTATCAAGGCTATTAGGGAGTCAACAAATATCTTGCCCTAAGCCTCTTTTGGAAGATAAAAGATAGAAGGACCATATTTGTATGGTACGCATAATGCTAAGATGATTCTTCAAGAGCATTCATTTCAGCCAATTAGTTGGGCTTTATTGGATTGAGGTTGGACATCAATTATAGAGATTGGACACTCTTTAATTAATGAGATTAATTGAATTAAGCCGCTTAGTTTAAAAAAGTTTACACTAAAGTGACTATTTGATATTCCAAATGTCATAAAGAGTTGTGAGCCCATGTCCAAATGAATGGTAGAACAAAATGGGTCACACACAAAAGCTGATAACATGGCCTATTGAAGGAAGAAAATTTTTCTAAAAGTTAGAAAATTCATGATTGATTTTTAGAAGAGGCAAAATTATAATCATTTTGACTTAATCAATTTGAATTTTAAATTCGTTAAATTAATTTAAGAGTTAAATTAAAATCAATTAATTAAAAATTAATTAATTGATATCACATGACTATCAATTGATTAAAATTAATTTAAGGGTTGAGTTAATTTTGACTAGCTTAAATTGTTAAATGTTTTAACTTAAAAGTTAAGTCAAAGGATTATTAATTAAATTAAAGTGTTTAATTTAATTAATGGAGAGAGATTTTTGTTGAGAGAATTATTAAAAGAAGAATTCATTTAATAAGAATTAGAATTTAATTGCAAGATATTTCATTAGATGAAATTTGTGCTTCAATTAAATTCGTCAATCACAAGTTAGGGCTACCTAAGGGATACTTGGCATCACCTCCTTATGGGAGGTATGTGACAACTCTTATATATATATATATATGGTAGAGTGGCTGGCCATATGTATGTGAGATGTATTTTCTCCCAACAATATTGTGTAGTGGGAATCTAAGTTGTTAACCTCACATCACTCTCTTCTCCTCTCTCCTCCTTCCACCTTAATATTCCCAGCCTTCTCCCTCACTCCCTATAGATTTTCTAGCTTTTCTATGGAGAATAGACTATAGATTTAGTGTGTGGACGTTTGCATTAGAGATAATCTATTTTGGTTGCTTTTACTCTTAACTAGAGCAGTTTATGGTAATCAATTTTTGCTTCTTCTAGGAATACCTTTGGTATTTTGATAAGCCTAAAATTTGGACTAAAGAATCTTTAAAGGGTTGAGGAGTGCTAGTAAAAATTTTAGCCCAAATGGAAAAGTTTATTCAAAGGAAAATCAGTGGTGATCATGCTGCGTTGGTGAAAAGCTTATTTGACGGTTGAAGAGAGTTTTCTTGCTCTTCAAATTTTCTGCTTTCACCCAGGCATTTTCCTCTTCTAAATCTGAATCATATACATATCTAGATTCTTGTGGTGTTGAGTGGGCAAGTTTATTCAGTTTTGTTTGAAAATAATTAGATCCTAGTGCCATATAAACCTTCAAAAGCTACTAAGAGTAGTACCTTCAAAGTCGATGCCAAAAACACCATATGAGATATGGAGTGGCAAAGCACCCTTTTACCATTAGCTAAAGGTTTTGAGATCTCCAGCTTCCGTGAGATGGACAATGGGAGATAAGTTGAATAGTAGATTCATTTTGTTCAAGTTTGTGGAACACCTAAAAGAGTCTTTGGGTTATTAGTTTTGTGATGCCTCGGAACAAAATATGTTTGTTTTGAGAAATGCCACTTTTTCAAAAAAGGAATTTCTATAAGATAGGAAAGGCATTGTAATTGAACTTGGTGAAATTCAAGATGATCAATAAATCTCACAAGCAGTAAAAATAAGTAAATATCAAAAAGCCTCACACACAACCTCTAAGAAGGTCGTATCGGATCAAGAAGTAACCCAAAATGTTTAGATTTCTTCATGAGATGGGTCAATTAGATAGACATCCGAAGATTTATGAGGATGCTATGCTGGAGATAAACTTAGGACATTGGCTGACATCCGAAATAGTCTCCATGTACTCAAACAAAGTGTGGACTTTGGTTGATCCACCAAAGGCAATACTTCTCATTGATTGCAAGTAGATTTATCAGCAAAAGCTGGGGGTAGATGGAGAAGTGGTGACTTTTAAGACACGACTAGTGGTAAAAAATACACTAAAAGACTTGATATGGATTTTGAGGAAACCTTTTCACCGGTTGCTATGCCTAAGTCCATTTGGATTCTACTTGCCATAGTTATATATTATGACTATGGGATATAGCAAATGGATTTGAAAATTGCTTTCCTTAATGGTAACATTGAAGAAGAAATTATTATGGAGCAACCACAAATATTTTTATCCAAAAGGAGTAAGCGAAAGGTTTGCAAACTCCAGAGATCCATTTATGGACTCTAATTCGCATTCCAAACTTGGAACATACATTTTTGATAAGATAGTCAAAATGTTGGCTTTGTCAAAAAGGTGTATAAATCTTGTGTGTACAAAAAGGCTAGTAGAAGTAGCACATAATTTATTGTACTTTATGTCAATGGCATTCTTCTCATTGAGAACAGAAAAGAAATGTTAGAGTGTAATAAAGCATGGTTATCTACATAATTTTCGATAAAGGGCTTAGGAAGTGCATCCTGCATATTGGAATATGTATCTATAGAGATAGAACGGGGAGGATGCTGGAGTTTTCCCAATTCTCATAGATTGAACAAGATACTAAAGAAGATTAGTATAGAAGAAACCAAGAGAGGATTCCTCCCTTTGGGACATGATCTTCATCTCTTAAAGTCTATAGCCCTCTAGACTGATGATGAGAGATATAAAATGTCCCACATAGCTTATGCATCCACTATATGAAGCATAATTGTATGCCATTCAATGTACAAGATCAAATGTGGCACACTCACTAAGTGTTATGAGTAGGTTCCAATCCAATCATGGTGAATGTCATTGGAAGGCTGTTAAAATAATCCTTAAGAAGGCTTATAGAATTGTTTTTAGTATATGGCAATGAAGAATTGAAACTTGCAGAGTTTTTGGATTTTAGTTTTCAATCCGATATAGATGACTTAATATCCACTTTTGGATACATTTTTTGCCTTAATGGTGCTATGATATGTTAGAAGATTTCCAACTAGACACCATGGCCTAGATAACCACTATGGTGAAATACATTGTGGTTTTGAAAACCATAAAGAAAGGTGTTTGGATAAAAACATAAAAATTAAAAAAAATTCATCCAAGAGTTGGATGCAGTGCCCAATGTGCATGAGCTTATGATTGTCTTTAGAAGATAATTTAGGACTTGAGTAAAGATCTCATAAGTAATCCAAACACATTAAATGCATTTTTATTTGATATATGATATCAATTGATAGAGGTGACAACTAAGTGGATAATAGTTATCTCAAAAGAGAATATAGCATAACTACTATCTAAACCCTTAAATGCTAAAGTTTTTTGGAGGACATCTTATGAAGATGGGTCTCAAGGCCATAAAGCATTGGCTTTAGGGCAAGTGGGAGATGTTTGGAATAGTACCCTGCAAGCCAATGAGATTGGCCTTGTAAATTATTTCACTCATGGTACTATCTTAATTATATGAACTCTTCATATGGCTATTTTCATCTTATACTTTATTTCACTTCATTGGCATTTGGATGAAGCCTTTAGATCACCTACGACTGTGGGACTTGGTTTGATGACCATGGAATAAGTCTCGCACGATCGTGATCTTAAATCTTCTAAGTCATAAGATCTTATGAGACGATCCATCTAAGATCAAAATAGACTTGCACTAATGATGCATACACCAAGGGTTGGAGAATACTCCATTGCATGATCAACTGTATAAGACTACGGGTATATGTTATGTTGGAATAGTACCCTACAAGCCATTGAGATTGGCCTTGTCAAACTATTACCTTGTAAAATAATCTTGATTGAATGATATTCTTTATATGGCCACCTTCATCTTATGCTTTGTTATACTTCACTTGTATTTGGATGAAGCCCTTAGATCAATTAAGACTGTGGGACTTAGTTTGTTGACCATGGAATAAGTTTCACACGGTCGTGATCTTAAAACTTTCAAGTTATAGGATCTTATAAGATGGGGTATCTAAGATCTGGATAAACTTGCACTAACGATGCATAAATCCAAGGGTTGGAGATTATTTCGTTCCATGAGCAACTGCATGAGATACATGTGCATGTTAGTGGTGCTTGTTAGAGAATAAGGCATTGAAAACCCATCGAAAAATCCACTAGATAGCTGAAGTAGCAAGTTGGTAGTAGCTAATTCTCCTGCTTATGCTAGTGCATATTATTAGTCTTCTAACTTGAGGATCTATGGTAACCTTGTGTCCGGTCCTCATGCTTTGACTCATCCTTGACCACTTAGCGGGTCTTTTAGGTTGAGATTAGGTATAAGCTACTTGGCATAGAGGTTTATGAGATCTAAGATAGAGTCCAACTCTTCACTATTGTGAAAGGTGAGTACATCTCATATGTGTTCTATAATGATTGATTCTAGGAAATTCTTGCGCAAGGTAGTATGATAGTTTGAAAAAGGAGTTTTCCAAAGGTGAGGTTACACAAATGGATTCGAATATTGATAATAGAGACATAGTATCAAAGCTAATAGAGATCCGATAAATATCTTGCCCTAGAGCTCTTTCGGGAGATAAAAGATGGAAGGACCGTATTTGCATGGCACGCGTAAAGCGATGATAGTTCTCTAAAATATTCATTTTAGCCAATTAGTCAAGCTCTATAGGCTTCAAGTTGGACATCAACCATAGAGATCAGGTACTCTTCAACTAATGAGATTAATTAAATTGAGTCAACTAGTTTAAAGGGAGTTTTAAACTAGAATGAATATAAGATATTCAAAAGTCACAAGGTGTTGTGAGCCCACGTCCAATGAATGATAGAACCTATTAGGTCACACATAAAATTCAATTAGCTTTCTAATTGATGGAGAGAATTTTCTAAGGAGTTAGAAAGGGGATGTTTCTATCCTAATGGACTGAATTTTGGTGCCATGATTGATGATCAATTTTAGCTTAATTGATTTAAGTGTTAAATTAATCAACTAATTTAAAGAGTTAAATTAGACCAATAATTAAAGAGTTAATTATTTGGTGCCTACATAACCATCAACTAGTCAAGTTAACTTAAAGAGTTAAGTTAACAATTGACTTTAAAAAGTTAAGTTAATTTGACTTAAAGAGTTAAGTTAAAGCATAATTAATTAAATTAAAGTGTTTAATTTGATTAATTAAAATGAATGAATTTTTGGAGGTAAAACTCTAATGAGATTTGAGATGACATCTTAATTAATTTGAAACTAAATTACAAATGTAATTAAGATGCAAATGAAATTCATTTGAAATTTAGATTCCCTTTGCCACCTAAGCACCCTTAGTTGCCCCCCTCTCATGGAATGTGTGATGCCACCTTTCCATCACACAAATCCACATCCATATATAGATATAGCAAGGTACACATCCACAGAGAGAGAGATCTAGGTGTGCTAAAAGGTGTGAAGAATTAGATTCTTTATTTCCTTCCAAAAATAACCCCTTTTGCGAGCTTGCATTTCATGAGTTGAAGACTTAGCTTTTTCTTTCTCCTCCTATGAATTTTTTGGCCTTCTCCATTTCCAATTCTCTAGTTCTATTCTGGCTTATGAATTAGAGAATTAGGGAGTCTCATTGGTGTGTGGATTATTTCAACAGAGGCAAGACGTGTGCCTTGTTCTGTTTCTGGAGAGCTCTTTACGTGAGCAAAAAGAATCTAAAACCAGTAACTAGAGATTCTTCAAGGTGTTGGCTATATCTAATAATTTTTCCAGAAGTTTTGGATGCAATTTTGTAGGGTGATCATCGCAATCCTTTTGTTGTGCCGCGAGCAGACGAAATCTGAAACTAGTGAAGTGTTCACTTGTTTCTTCTCGAATTTGCTTGTCACGTTAATCCTCTATCTAAATCTGAATACAAAACATGATTAGATCCCTAGGATGCTTGTAGGCACTAGTTATTTTATGTTTTGAAGTTTTGATTATATATCTTAGTGCCTATCTTGCCTTCAAGTGGTATCAAAGCCTAAATCATGCTTAGATTTGGATTTTTCTCAGTTGATTGATTCATGTGATAGATTGATCTTCATCACCATATTCTCAATTCAACTGATGGATTGGAAAATTTTATTGATTTGCATGTGGCTCCTTGATTGATGAATTAAAAGCATGCTATTATGTGTTTTAAGTGTTAATTCATGTTGTTAGTATATTTTAATTCATAGTGATTAATGTTGAAAAGTGTTTTGGCATTAATTGATGTTATATGTTGATATAGCATGTTGACTTATTACTAAAATAGTTTTGGTCTATTTTGGATCCAATTTGATTGGAATTATGTTGGAGATTATTTCAAAATTTTGATTTTTACTTTTTCTAATTTTTGAAAGCATGTTTGAGCACTTGTATTTTCAGTTTTAAAAGGTGTTTTGAATTTGGAAATTGATTTGAAATGTGTGTTATGATGTTGAGAACATGTGCTAAAAGTGTTGGTGCATGAAAGTTGAGTGGAGAACATACTTGGCAAGCCTTAAACCATAAAAACTAAGGCTGCCAACACAAGCCTAGGTGTTGGTTGGGTAGTGTGTGCACACCATGCACATAGGCTGCCGAGCCTTGTGCCAAGGGCTGCTAGGCAACATGACTTTAAAGGTGTTTGGTGAGATTTGAGTTGTTTTCTCATCTCTTTTAATACTCAACAAGTTTTTGCACTACACACATTAGTTGCACAAGTGTTGTGCTATACCTCAAAATTATGTTTGACAAATTTGAATGCTTTTGAAAATTAGTTAAAGTTGATCTCCTATTAATGTCATAAGTGTTATGCTTGGTTCAATTATTTAGTTTTGAGATGAGCATTTAATTGTTGTAATTAATTGATAATTCTAGATTTATTTATTGTTCATTTAATTATTGAATGAATGATGAATGAATGGGGATAATCATGAACCTTTTAGGTTGATTTTATTTATTTCAAAGTTGTTGAAATGGGTTGTATTAAATGGGTTTGCATGCCTGTTGTTTTATCTTGTAAAAGTTATAAGAGTAGTACCACTAGGTGTGAGGATTTTCATTTCATGTAAATGTTACATGGAGCAAGGAGTTCAAAGGAGGCATGGAGGCCAATTAAAGACCTATAAATGTATGAGATATGCTCATGTAATAGTTTAGTTTAATTCAACCCATTTAAAATCAACCGAAATGATGCACCCATGGCTCTAAGTGCATCACTTGGTTGGGCTTATGGTCGTCCGACCCTAGAAGCATGCTAGGCCTTTTTTTTAACTTATTTATGCTTTCCATATCCTATTGATGTATGAGATGCATGATTAGGATATTGAGAACCTAAATATGAAGATAAAACAATGAGATATTTGCAAGCAAAAACCTCAACTTAGAACGTCTATGTATTTTCAATATTAAGTCAAAATGGAAATAAATTAAAAGAGTTTTAATTAATCCAAGCCTTCCACCAATAGTGTATGCCATGATGATACTATCGATTTTATGTGATGGCACTCAGCCATGGGTGTCACACTTAGGAGGAAAGCTATGAGCTTACACTTAACATGAGATGCACCTTTGACTTGGGAACCCTCACGCATTGATACTCGGTCATGGGGGATGTTGTGAGGCCGTCTTGAGATAAAGATTAATTAGTGGGTTTGACTTAACATTTAGTAGTATAGATGGCGCACGGTCTTGTAGGTTTATATGAAAAGTGAGGCAAAATATATCAAGAGTTGCATGAAATGCATTTAGCAAAAGTTGCTTATCCTTCAATTGCTTGTGGATAGCACTCAGTCAGGGGGGTCCATTAGCAAGTCATTGGGGTCTTGACATTCACTAGGAGATGTGATTTCCTGAATTCTTTGAGGCGGTGAAGGATTTGATAAAATAGTCGGAGAAAAACATGCTTGAAAGATAATGAACATGTTTTAACATCAAATTCAATCACATGCTAATTCTCTTTTTTCGCCTCAAGTAGATTTTTGGAATCTTTAACAAAAAAAATGGCTAAAAATCCACTCACAAATATTTTGGAAACCAATAAATTCACCAAGCCTAACTTCCAAGATTGGTTGAGAAACCTTAAGAAAATTCTTGACTTCAATAAGAGGATATATGTTTTTTATCAAAGTCCACTGAACACTTTGGATGAGGATGCAACGGATGAGGTTTATGAAGTTTTCATGAAATTTGTGCTAGATGAGTAGAGGTGTCAAAACGAGTCAGATGGCCCAAGCTACAAAAAAAATTGGCCTAACTCAACTCATTTAATTTTTTAATATAGGTTGGTCTGGACTGGCTAATTTGAAAATCTGTCTCAAGCTGAAATTTTGTAACCCGAGATCGGCTCGGCCCACGGATCATGAAGGACCATGGGCTAGCCTAGCTCGCGGGCTAAATGAGCTGGCTCAGGGGCTAAGCGAGCTAGCTCACAAGCTAGCCAGCTTAGCCCGTAATATTTTTTTAATTTAAATTTTAAATTATAATTTTTAAAAATTTAAGAATTTATAATTTTTAAATTATAAATTATCAATTTACAATTTTTAAATTACAAATTACAAATTATTAATTTAAAAAAATATAAATTTATAATGTATAATTTATAATTTATTAGTTTATAAATGTATAAATCAACAATTAAGAATTTATAATTTATAATTTATAATTTTTAAATTGTAACGGCTACTTTAACTACTAAATTGATAGTTGGCCACCACTATAAATAGTGGTCATTTGTTATAAAAATGCTTCCTATCAAATCTCTCAATTTCTCTCAAATCTCTCAAGCCTCAAATATTCTAAAATTTTATATCTTATTCTACAATTTCGCTCTAATCTAATAATTTATAAATAAATTATACATTTTATTTATTTTGTACATATTATCAAATTTATTTGGTACATATTATTTGGTGGAGCTTTGAATAGAGGTCTATCGATTTACTACTTTGTGGAGCCGTGTCTGGTGGTATATCAAATTGCGACTTCTTAATTATTATTATGTCTTTTACGGTAATATCTATTATTTTTTTACAATTTAATTTGTGTGTTAATCTTTGTGAATTTTATTTGTTAATTATTCATATTTAGTTGATTATAAAAATGAAAAAATTTTTGAATCTTGCTAGTAGTTCTAAAAATAAAAAAACTAGTAATCGCTCTACAGCCCCTACAAGGGTAGACCAACATTCTTCTTTAAATGAACTCTCAATTCGTCCCTTTACTCAACCCACTAGGTGTAGCACTAGTCATCAATTTATAGACCTTCCCCTAAGACCTACTACTACCCCTCCCTCTTTTTCTAGTTCTATAGCCCGATATCATATGGAATGTAATTTAAACATGAAAGAATATAATTTTATTGCACAAACACCCACATCTTTGCATAATACTGAATCACAAGAGTAATATCATCCCATTACCGATAGAATAGATGAATCAAACCCCTTAGATGATGATGAAACACAAGAACTGAATGATATTAACACATAAACACTTGATGATATTGACACACATAATGATACACATGGGAATAAAAAAAGAAGATTAACTATTGATGTATGGAAATGTAAAGCTATGGCCCACCCAATTCAGTACATTATAAAATTTGTCGTGCAATTTATAAACATAAAAAAGGAGGTGGAATGAGTATAATTAAAAGATATTTAGACATTTATCATCTGAGTTGGAATGAAGAGGGTAGGGGGGTAGGGGGTCAATCAAAGTTTTATCAAAATGAATTGGGCGAGCTACAAAGTTGGAAATATAGTCAAGAAAATATGAGAATAGGCTTGTCTAGATTAGTTGTACAAAATGAGCTATCTTTTACTTATGCCAAAAATGAATTAGTAACTAGATATAATCAAATGTATTTACAACTGGCTTATAAACTTATTTCACGTAACACTTGCTATGATGATGGGTATAAACAATATTTAGTAGAAATTTTAAATTTAACTAAAAGTTTTGATAATTTGAAATGTAGAGTTTTGTTTACATCCGGTATGTGTTTAGGTAGAGGCAAGTTGCATTATTTATGTGTTATTGCTCATTGGATTGATGATAATTGGTGCATGCAAAAAAGAATAATTGAATTTCAACAACTTGATCATCCCTATATGGGTATTCATATTTATGAAGCAATTAGAGATTGCATTAAGGGTTGGAAATTAATGGATAAAGTTATGTCTATGTCTTTTGATAATGCATCTAATAATACATCTACCATAAGAGAATTAGTTAAATTAACAGACCCTTTAGAAAATGGTATTTCTTTTCATGTTAGATGTTTTTGTCATATTATTTATTTATGTTGTAAAGATTGTTTAGACAAAATTGAATTTTTAGTAGGTTAAATTAGAAGTGTTTTAACACATATTATGACTTCGTCAGTTAGAACACAAGAATATAAAAGATTTTGTTAAGACCATAGGACAAGAATTGTAATTTCTTACTCAAATACTCAACATAAGTGGAACTCTACATATAGAATGCTTAGGGAGGCAATGCTTTATCATCTTATAATTAGTGAATTTTGTAATAAATAAATATTTGATGATCATGGTGAACCATTTTTGCACAATGCGGATTAGGATATTATGGAAGTTCTTGCTCCACTTCTTCAAACATTTAATGATAAAATCAAAATTATGTCCGGTCATTTTTATCCAACATCTAACTTATTATTATATATACTATATGAAATTGCTCAATTATTTGATAATCATAGATATGATGAACATTTAAGTGAAGTAATTTGTGCAATGGAAAAAACATTTCTTAAGTATTATGAAAAAATACCCTACATAGCAATTATTTCAAGTGTTTTAGATCCTAGATTAAAGTTAGATATGTGTGTTGTACTAATGCAAAAATATAATGATTTTATACTTAATGAGGATTTTAACTATGAAGAAGAAAAAACAAGAATTTTAGATATTTTGAAAAATTTGTATAGTGTTTATAGTTAAAATTGTGGGATAGGACAAATGCATGTAGGTACACAATGGCCATTACTAGCAAAAGAGGAATGTTTTCATCTTTAGGTAATTTGATGAATGAATGACCGTTAAGCTCAAGACTCGAAAGTAGCGTAGAGATATCGCTATATTTACAAAATGCATATGAAGAAGACTACAAAGGATTCGATGTGTTAAAGTTGTGGAAGAATAATGCTAAAGTGTATCCAATTCTTTCACGCATTGCTCAATATGTACTTGCACCTCAAATGTCAACAATGGCATCTGAGAGTGCCTTTAGTGCGTGCAAGCACACATTGACGGTACAAGATCGCGGTTAAAATCCGATTCAATCAAGTTTTGTATTCTTTGGAAGGATTGGCTAGTCTAAGAGTATAGAAACAAAAATTTGAGAAAGGTAAAGACCATATTGCCTCAATTTGAAGAAGATAATGAAAAATGGCTTGAAACCACATCCAGCACCACATCTCAATTCGAGAGTGATTTAGACCACTTGAGTGAAGGATCGATTTATCATTAGACATGTTTAGATGTTTAGATATTACAAAGTTATTTATTTATTTATTTTTTTGTTATCATTATGTACTTTCATTTAGAGGTTTGGTCAAATCCACTTCTATGTAATTATTTTTTCTAAATTAATGATGGGTAGAGAAGTCCATGCTAAACCCCTCACCACCTTATTCGATGGTGTTTTTGAAAAAATATAATTGATAAAAAAATTAATTTAAGTATAAATTTCTAAGTTTTTATAAAAATTTAAGTGTTGTAAAATATTAAACATCACATTATTATAAATTATTAAGTCTTTTAAAATAGTATAAGTGTTGAAAAAAATATTAATAATCACATAAATATAAAAACTTCAAAC
>JACGDI010004059.1:55658-95587 GCA_014898725.1 Jacaranda copaia | reverse complement strand
GAGCACATGAAACATGCTTTTGAGATCTACACATACCTACAAGAGTTGTATGGTATTCAAACTAAACATAAAAGTTTCACTTTGTCTAAGGATTTTTTTAGGACAAGGATGAGTGAAGGGACAAGTGTCCATGATCATGAATTGAAGATGATTGGACTTATTGAAAAGCTTGGACAACTTGACGTGTTCATGGATAATGACCTTTACATGGATTTGTTCCTCTAATTGTTGCCACCTTTGTTCAATCAATTTTTTGCAAGCTTTAATATGTCCAAGCAAATAATTACAATGAGAAAAGAAAAACCTCTTATGATGGCATCCTCCTCTAAGTCGAAGGGTCTTAGGAGCACTAGAAATAGAGGTAAGATGAAGAAAATTTCTTCCTCAGAAGGAAAGCAACACAAGAAAAGTTCCAAGAGAGTTAAGAAGAAGGCTAAAATCGATAAAATTATTTCCATTGTGGTGAAAAGGGTTACTGGAAAAGAAATTGTAAAGCTTACCCAGTTACTCTTAAAAAGGGTATGTATTTCTTTGAGGTGCATTTGACGACTAATTCTTCCTCGTAGGTATTTGATACCATATGTGATTCTCATCTCTGTAATTCCTTATAGGGGATGGAAAGAAGAAGAGTCTACGTGAAGAGGATATGATCCTCTGTCTTGGAAATGGAGCAAGAGTTGCAATTGAGGTCCAAGGCTTAGTAACACTAGACTTAGGAAATTTTTGTGTTATTCTTGATCTGATTTACTATGAACATTATTTCAATTCATGTTTGGGATAATGAAAGATTTGATTTTTCAATATCAAATGCAAAGTTGAAAGCATTATGGAATGATTCCTTAATTGCATAAAGTACTTTAGTTAATGGATTATATATGCTTGATTTTTCCACCCCTCTGATACATGCTCAAATGAATAAAATGAAGCAAGACATCCAAAAAGATGCCATTTTGTGGCATCCAAGACTTAGCCATATATCTAAGAATAGGATGAGTAAGTTGGAAGCTCTCAAAGCACTAAATGTTAATGGCATTAAGGACCTTCCCACTTGTGAATCTTATTTGGAGGGAAAAATGACCAAGGTTCCCTTTGTAGAACAAATGGAGTGATCCACAAATCTTTTGGATTTAATCCATACAAAAGTTTGTGGACCACTAAGGGATAGTGGAAGAGGTGGCTGTTCTTACTTCATCACTTTCACTGATGACCATAGTTGGTACAAACATATGTATCTTATGAAGTACAAGTCTGAGGCCTTTGAAAAGTTCAAAGAATATAAGAATGAAGTGGAAAAATATAATGGACTTAGTATTAAAGCCCTTCAATCAAATTAAAGGAAGAATACTTAAATGTCGAATTCTTTGATTATCTTAAAGAGAATGGGATTCTCTCTTAATGGACTCCACCCACATACCTCAACATAATGGATTAGCCTAGAGGAAAAACTGTACCTTGTTAGACATGATACAATCCATGATGAGTTTTTTTTATGTACCCATATCCTTTTAGAGATACACTTTAGAAATAGTTGTGAGGTTGCTAAATATAATACCTTCAAAGTTAGTGCCAAAAGCACCATATGAGATATGGCATGGTAAAGCACTCTCTTATCACTATCTGAAGGTTTAGGAATTTCCTGTCTGTGTGAGATGTACAATGGGGGATAAATTGGATAGTAGATCCACTTTGTACAAGTTTGTGGGATACCCAAGAGGGTCTATGGGCTATTACTTCTATGATCCTTTAGAACAAAAGTTTTTGTTTCGAGGAATGCCCACTTTTTGAAAAAGGAATTTCTATTAGATAGAAAGGGCATTGTCATTAAGTTTGATGAAGTTCAAGATGATCAAGAAATCCCACAAGTAGTGGAAATAACAAAATTACAAAAACCTAGTACCCAACCTTTGAGAAGGTTGGACCAAATCAAGAAGCAACCCAAAAGGTTCAAATTCCTTCATAGGATAGGTCAATTGAATGAGGATCTGAAAACCTATGAAGAAGCTATGTTGGACATAGATTCAGGATGTTGGCTTAATGCCATGAGATCCAAAATGTACTAAATGTACTCAAACAAAGTATGGACTTTAGTAGATCCACTAAAAGGAATAGTTCCTATTAGTTGTAAGTGGATCTATAAGTGAAAGGTTAGCGAAGATGGAGAAGTAGTGACTTTTAAGGCACAACTAGTGGCAAAAGATTATACTCAAAGACTCAGTATCAATTTCGAGGAAACCTTTTCACCAGTCACTATGCCTAAGTCCATTCAGATCTTACTAGCCATAGCTACATATTATGACTATGAGATATGGCAAATGGATGTAAAAATCGCTTTTCTCAATGGTGATATTGAAAAAGAAATTTATATAGAGCACCCACAAGGTTTTACATCCAAAGAGAATGAGTGAAAATTTTACAATCTCCAAAGGTCCATCTATAGACTCAAACAAGCATCCCAAAGTTGGAACATATATTTTGACAAAACGATCAAATCATTTAGCTTTATCAAAATGTGTATGAGCTATGTGTGTACAAAAAGGCTAATGGGAGTTTAGTACAGTTTATTATACTTTATGTCGATGACATCCTTCTCGTTGGGAATAAGGTAGGAATGTTAGAGTGTACTAAAGCATGGTTATCTACCTAATTCTCCATGAAGGATTTTGAAGAAGCATTCTACATATTGGGAATATGTATCTATAGAGATAGATCAAGAAGGATGTTGGGGCTTTCCCAAACCTTATACATTGACAAGATACTAAAGAGATTTAGTGTGGAAAAATCTAAGAGAGGGTTTCTTCCCATGGGACACGGCATTCGTCTCTCCAAGTTTATGGTCCCTAAGATTGAGGAGAAAAAATGAAAAATGTCCTAAATACCTTATGCCTTAGCAATAGGGGGTATAATGTATGCGGTTCAATGTACAAGGTTGGATGTGGCACACTCGCTAAGTATTACAAGTAGGTTCCAATCCAACCTTGGTGAGAGTCACTGGATGATCGTAAAAATAATCCATAAGTACTTAAGAAAAACTAAGGACTTGTTTTTAGTGTACGACAGTGGAGAATTGAAGTAAGAAAGGTTTTTGAATTCTCATTTCCAATCCGATATAGATGACCTCAAATCCTCTTTTGGATTCATATTTTACCTTAATAATGATGCTGTGAGTTGAAAAGTTCCAAACAAGACATCATGGCCGACTCGATCACAGAGGTAGAATATATTATGGATTCAAACGTTGCAAAAAAAATATTTGGATGAAAAACTTCATTCAAGAGTTGAATGTAGTGCCTAGCATTGCTGAGCCAGTTGTTATCTTCTATGATGACAATAGGGTAGTAGCACAAGCTAAAGAGCCAAGATCTCATCAGCGACCTAAGCATATATTGAGGTGATATCATTTGATTTGGAAGATCATTGATAGAGGTGACATCTAAGTAGAGAGAGTTGCCTTGGAAAAGAACATAGTAGATCTACTGATAAAACTACTATCGCAAAAGGCCTTTGAAAGACATCTTGAGAACATAAGTCTTAAGGCTATGGGGTATTGGCTTTAGGGCAAGTGGGAGATTATTGGAATAGTGCCCTGCAAGCTAATGAGATTGGCCTTGTACAAACTATTACCTTGTAAAACAATCTTGATTAAATGATATTCTCTATACAACCACCTTCATCTTATGCTTCATTATATTTTACTTGCATTTGGAAAAAGCCCTTAGATCACCTAAAACTACAAGACTTGGTTTGGTGATCATGGAATTAGTCTCACACAGTCGTGATCTTAAAATTTTCAAGTCATATGATCTTATGAGATAGGGCATCTAAGATTCAGATAAACTTACACTAACAATACATAAATCTAAGGGTTGGAGATTGCTCCTTCTAGAAGCAACTATATGAGATATAGGTACATATTAGTGGGTGCTTATTAGAGAAAAAGGTACTAAAGACCCACGGAGAATCCACTAGATAGTTAAAGTGGCAAGTCAGTAGTGGCTAGTTCTTCTTATTACAGTAGTATATATTATTAGTCGTTTGACCTAAGGATCCATGATAACCTTGTGTCCAATCCTCATGCTTTAACTCATTCTTGAGCACTTAACAGGTCCATCAGATTGAGATTGGGTATGAGCTACTTGGCATGGAGGTTTGTGAGATCTAAGATGGAATTCGACTCTTCACTATTTGAAGGGCAAGTACATCTCTTATATGTTCTATAATGATCGATTCCAAGAAATCCTTGCATAAAGCGGTTTTACAATTTGAAAAAGGATTTTTCCAAATGTGAGGTCACACAAATAGATTCAAACATTGATAATAGAAACATAGTATCGAGGCTAATAGTATCGAGGCTAATAGAAAGTCGACAAACATCTTACCCTAGGCCTCTTTCAGAAAATAGGAGATGGAAGGACTATAATTGCATGGCACGTGTAGAGTGGTGATGGTTCTCTAGAATATTCATTTTGGCTAATTAGTTAGGTTCCATGGGCTTGAGGTTAGCATCGACTAGTTTAAAAGGAGTTTTACACTAGAGTGAATATATGATATTCATAAGTCACAAAGCGTAGTTAGCCCATGTCCAATGAATGATAGAACCTATTAGATCACATGTAAAATCTAATTAGCTCCTAATTAATGGAGAAAATTTTCTAAGGAGTTAGAAAAGGGATCTCTCTATAGAAAAGGGATCTCTCTATCCTAATGGACCGAATTTTGGTGCCAAGTTTGAAGGTTAATTTTAGCTTGATTGATTTAAGTGTTAAATTAATCAACTAATTTAAAGAGTTAAATTAGACCAATAATTAAGGAGTTAATTATTTATGCCAACATGACCACCAACTGGTCAAGTTAACTTAAAGAGTTAAGTTAACAATTGAGCTTAAAGGGTTAAGCTAGTTTGACTTAAAGAGTTAAGTCAAAGCATAATTAATCAAATTAAAGAGTTTAATTTGATTAATTTGAAGGAATGCATTTTTGGATGTAAGACTTAAATGATATTTGAGATGGCATTTTAATTAATTTGAAATGAGATTCCAAATGTAATTAAGATGTAAATAAAATTCAAATGAAATTTGGATTTCCTTTGCCACCTAAGCACCCTTAGCCACCCTCCTCCCCCTATGGAATGTGTGATTCCATCTTGGCATCACACAAATCCGTATCTATATATAGATATAGTGAGGCACACGGCCAGAGAGAGAGATCTAGGTGTGCTAAAATGTGTGAAGAATTAGATTCTTTATTTCCTTGCAAAAACAACCCTTTTTGCAAGCTTGCACTTCATGAGTTGAAGGCTTAGCTTTTTCTTCCTTCTCCTACCATTTTTTCAGCCTCCTATATTGTCAATTATCTAGTTCTATTCCATCTTGTGAACTATATAATTAGGAAGTCTCATTGGTATGTGGATTATTTCAATAGAGGCAAGATGTGTGCCTTGCTCTGTTTTCGGAGAGCTCTCTGTGCAAGGTTTGAGTTTCTAATTTTCTCTAGGACAATTCATATGGACATTCATTCTGATCTTTTAATTGGAGATTCTTCAAGGTGTTGGATATCTCCAGTAATTTTTCTAGAATTTTTGGAGGTGATTTGGTAGGGCAATCATCGCAATCCTTTCGCTATGCCACAAGCAAGTAGAATTTGGAACTAGTGAAGTATTCACTTGTTTCTTGTCGGATTTTCTTATCAAGGTAATCCTCTATCTAAACCTATATCCAAGGTATGATTAGATCCCTAGGATGCTTGTGGGCACTAGTTATTTTATATTTTGAAGTTTTGATTATAGATCCTAGTACCTATCTTGCCTTTAACTAATATTAGAGCCTAAATCATAGTGAACGGCAAGTGCATCTCCTATGTATTCTATAATGATTGATTCCTAGAAATCCTTGCAGAATATGGTGTGATAGTTTGGAAAAGGAGTTTTTCAAAGGTAATGTCACACAATATGGATTGAACATTGAGAATAGAGACATAGTATCAGAGCTATTAAGGATCCAATAAATATCTTACCCTTGGTCTTTTTTGAGAAATATGAGATGGAATGATCGTATTTACATCGCATGCATAGAGCGATGATGGTTCTCCAAAATATTTATTTCGGACAATAAATTGTGCTCCATGGGCTTGAGGTTGGACATTGACCATAGAGATTGGGTACTCTTCAATTAATGAGATTAATTGAATTAAGTTGACTAGTTTAAAGAGAGTTTTAAATAAGAATGAATAAGATATTTAAAAGTCACAAGGATTTGTGAGCCTATGTCCAACAAATGATAGAACTTATTGGATCACACACAAAATCCAATTAGCTTCCTAATTTTAGAAGAAAATTTTCTAATTGTTAGAAAGGATTTCTCCTAGTGGACCAATTTTTGGGTGCTAAGTTTGAAAGTTCATTTTGGCTTGACTAACTTAAGTATTAAATTAATCAACTAATTTAAGGGATTAAATTAGATCAATAATTAAGGAGTTAATTATTTGGTACCAACATGACCATCAATTGGTCAACTTAAAAAGTTAAGTTAGAAAAATTAAGCTTAAGGAGTTAAGCTAATTTAACTTAAAGAGTTAAGTTAAAGGATAATTAATTCATAAGAATGAATTTTGGAGGGAAAATTCAAATAAGATTTGAATTAGCATCTTAATTAATTTGAAATAAGATTCCAAATGTAATTAAGATTTAAATAAAATTTAAATGATATTTGGATTCAAATTCGCCATCTTAGCAACCCAATTTGGCCACCCCCCTCATGCATTATGTGATGCCAACTTGGCAACACACATTATCAGCATCTATTTATAGATATAGAGAGAGGCGGTCATGCATATCAAATTTGGTGTGAAGAATTATATTCTTCTATCTTTCCCTCCAAAACCTTTTGTAAGCAAGCATTCATATGTTGAAAGCTTTGCTCTTTGCTTTTTCTTCCCTACCTAAAATCAACCTCCTCCATTGTTCAATCTCTGGTCTTACTCTAGCTTATGGACTCAAGATTTCAAAAGATATCATTTGTGTGTGGATCACTATAATAGAGGCAAGGCATTTGACTTGCTTTTTTTTGGAGATCTACCTATACAAAGTCTAATATGGCGAATTTGTCTAGGGAGTTCTAGATGGCCCTTTGATATGAAATTTTAATTGAGAGTTCATCAAGGTGTTGTGAAGCTCCAGCTATTTATTTTGAATTTTTGGAGGAGATATGATAGGACGTTTGTTGCATTCTTCCAGTTGCGCCAGTTGTAGGCAGTTTCTGGACTACCAAAGTGTTCACTTGCTACTCCTTAGATATTGCTTGTCAAGGTAATGCTCTCATCAAATATGAATCCCTAGCATGATCAGATCTTTGTTATGCATGCAAGTACTAGTTAATTTCATGTTTTGAAGTTTTGATAATTGGATCTTAGTGCCTTACTTGCTTTCAAGTAGTATTGGAGCCTAAATCTTGCTTAGATTTTATTTTTCTTTTGTTGATTGATTCATGTGATGGATTAATATAGATCACCAAGTTCTCAATTCAACTAATGAATTGGAGTATTTAGTTGATTTGTGTGTGGCTCCTTGATTGATGATTTGAAAATATTTTATTATGTGATTTAAGTGTTAATTCATATAGTTAGTATGTTTTAATTCATAGTGATTAATGTTGAATGTTGATTTTCCATTAATTGATGTTATATGTTGATATAGCTATTTTTATATGGTTGAAAGAGTTTTCATCATTTTTGGATCCAATTACATTGGAGTTTGGCTAGAGATTTTTTAAAATTTGATTCTCACTTAGACTTAAATTTCTGAAGTATATTTGAGCACTTTAATTTTCAATTTTAAAATAGGTTTTAGATCTAGAAATTGGACCATAATGTGTTATTTAATGTTTAGAATGTGTTTTAAAATTTTTGGAGCATGAAAGTTAAGCTAAAAAATGGCTTAACCAGCTTTTGACCCTAAAATAGGGCTACCAACCAACTTTGTGCAAGCTGCCAGGGCAATAGCTAAGAGCCATGCCTAGTGGCGTGCCCAGCTCAGCCAGCAATAATTGGTTCGGGGTTGGGCAGTTTTGAGCCATTTTTTTAGCTCCTTAAGTGGCCAAAAATAATTTTAAATCACATGCTATGGATGCACAAGTATTGTGCAGATTTTCAAAATAATGTTTGACATTTTTTTCCTTCTCAAAACTTGTCAACGTTAATCTCCAACTTGTGGCATAAATATTATGCTTGGTTCAATTATTTGTTTATGACATAAACATTTAATTGTTGGAATTAATTTATTGTTCATTTAATTGTTTCATGAATGCTGAATGAATGGAGATGATTTTGAGCTTTTAATATTAATTTTATTTATTTCAAAATTATTGAAATAGGTCATATTAAATGGAGTTCGTATGCCTCTGGTTCTATCTTGTAAAAGTTATGAGAGTAGAATTGCTAGAAGTGAGGATTTTCATTTCATGTAAATATTGCATAGAGCAAGGAACCCTATAGAAGCATAGAGACCTTTCGAAGACCCATGAATATATGGGATACACTTGTGTAATAGTTTAGTTTAATCAACCTATTTAAAATCAATTGAAGTGATGTACCTATGGCTCTAAGTGCATCACTTGGTTAGGCTCATAGTTATCCCATCATAGGAGTATGCTAGGTGCATTTACTTATTTACGCTTTTTGTATCCTATCAATGTATGAGATGTATGATTAGTATATAGAGAACCTAAATATGAAGATAAAAATGATGACATCTTTGCAAACAAAAACCTTTCATTTAGAATGTCTAAGTGTTTTTCAAATATTAAGTCCCAATGGATACAAGTTAAAAGTGTTTCAATTAATTCAAGCCTTCTACTAATAGCATATGCTATGACAATGCTATCAATTTTATGTGATGGCACGCATAAACGAGTGTCACACTTAGGAGGAAAGTTGTGAGCATACACTTTGCATGAGATGCATCTTTAACTTAAGAACCCCTAAACATTGGCACTCATAAATGGGAGATATCGAGAGGCCATCTTGAGATAAAAAAAGGATTGGTAGGTTAGACTTAACACTTATTAGTATAGATGGCACACATAAACGTGGGTCTATATGAAAAGTAAGGCAAAATATATTAAGAGTTGCATGAGATGCAATTGGCAATAGTTGCTTAACCTTTGATTGCCCATGGATGAAACTTGTAAATAGGGGTCCACTAGCAACTCATTAGGGTCTTGATTCTCATTGCACCATGAACTTGTTTTTATATCAAATTCAATCACATGCTCATATTCTCTTTTTCACCTTCAAGGATTTGTGAAATCTCAAGAATGGCTAAAATTTCACTGAATGTCACTTTGGAAACCAATAAACCAATTGGGCCAAACTTTCATGATTGACTTAACCTCGAAAATCATTCTAGATTCCTAGAAGCGAATATATGTCCTATATTATTGTACTCCTAATCCATTTAGCATTAATGTAGATCTAAAGATATATAAAAAGTTTACAAATTGGGCTTAGGATTGTCCTAGTGTACTGATAACATCTATAAACTTTAGAAATCTCAAAGACATATAAATGGTACCTTGGTTAAAGTTTACGAAGAGTTGTAAAGCACATAAGGTATGAGAAGTTCATGTTGTCAAAGGAGATTTTTCAAGCTAGGATAGATGTAAAGTCAACTGTCATCAACTATGGTGTAAAGATAATTAGTCTTGGAGAAGCTTTTCTACTTGGACATAGTGATGGACAATGAACTCCATAATGATTTGATCCTTAAGTCCTTGTTGAGTTTTATTGATCAATGTGTTGATCTAAAAGGAGACAACTATGACAAGGGCAAACTTTTAACACTTGTTTCTACTTTCAAGTCTATCGGCCTTAGAGGTGCTAGAAAGAGAGGTAAAAGGAAGAAATTTTCTTTCTCTGAGGGAAAACAACTATCAAAGTTATCCAAAGAGTTAAAAACATTATAGATGAAATAGTCGATATTATTTGTTTCTACTTTGGCTAGATTGGCCATTGGAAGCTATTTGCAAGGGTTACCTTGAAACCCTTAAGAAAGGTATGTACTTTATTAAAATGCATTTTAGGATAAATTTTGCCTCATGGATATATGATATTGTATGTGGTTTTTTTCTTTATAAGTTGTTACAAAGAAAATAAAGAAGAACAAAACTAAGTGATGTGGATATGATCTACTATCTTGGCTAAGGAGCAAGAGTTGTAATCGAAGCCAAAGGCATACAATAAGTTAGACTTAGAGAATTTCATATTTGTTTTTGGACTTTTGTCATAAAGTACCATATATTGTTGAGAATATTATTTCAATTCCCATTTTGGATAGCAAAAGATTTGATCTTTCTACATCAAATGAGAGATTGAAAGCATTAAACAATGGGTATTCTAATTGGTCATGGTACACTTAACAAAGAATTGTACATATTGGATTCTCAACCATCACTAATGCACTTTCAACTAAGAAAGAAATTAGATATCTAAGATGATGCCTTGATGTGGCATGCAAGATTTGGTCATATCTCCAAAAATAGGATAAATAAGTTAGAATCTCTCAAAGTACTCAATGTTGGTGCCATTGAGAACCTTCCTACATGTGAATCTTGTTTGAAGAGAAAATGACCAAGGCTCCCTTTACAGGACAAACAGCATGTTCCACAAGTCCTTTAGATTTAACCTATGCAGATGTATGTGGTCCACTAAAAGTTAGTGGGAGAAGTGGCTATTTTTACTTCATTACCTTGATCAATTATTATAGTTGGTATAAACATGTGTATCTTATGAAGTACACATTCGAGGCCTTTGAAAAGTTCAAAGAGTGTAAGAGTGAAGTGGAAAAGTAAAAGAGATTTAATATTAAAGCCCTTTGATTGGATCAAGGGAGAGAATACTTAAGCACCAAATTATGAGATTATCTTAAAGAGAATAGGATTCTCTCTCAATGGACTCCATCGAACACACCCTTACTCAATGGAGCAGCTGAGAGGATAAACCATACCTTGTTGGAGATGGTATATTCCATGATGAGCTTATTTGAAGAGCCTATATCCTTTTGAGAATATGCCTTAAAAATGATGGTGAATCTATGAAGAGTAGTCCCTTTAAAATTGATGCCAAAAACACCATATGAGATATGGCATGGCAAAGCACTCTCTTGCCATTAGCTAAAGGTTTTGGAATCTTCCGCCTACATGAGATGGATAGTGGGAGATAAGTTAGATAGTAGATCCACCTTGTGCAAGTTTGTGGGATACCCAAAAGAGTCTATGGGTTATTAGTTTTATGATCCCTCAGAATAAAATGTGTTTATTTTGAGGAATGTTACCTTTTTGGAAAAAAAGTTTTCTATAAAATAGAAAAGACATTGTAGTTGAACTTGGTAAAGTTCAAGACGATCAATAAATTCCACAAGTGGCAGAAATAAATAAATATCAAAGAGCTTTACACACAATTGCTTAGAAGGTTGGATCGGATAATGAAGTAACCTAAAAAGTTTAGATTTTTTCTCAAGACGGGCTAATCATATAGAGATATGAAGACTTATGAGGAAGCTACGTTGGACATAGACTCAAAGACTCGATATCAATTTTGAGAAAACCTTTTCATTGATTTTTATGCCTAAGTCCATTTGGATTCTACTTGCCATAGCTACAAATTATGACTATGAGATATGGCAAATGGATGTGAAAACTACTTTCCTTAATGGTAATATTGAAGAAGAAATTTATATGGAGCAACTATAAGGTTTTTCATCTAAAGGGAGTAAGCAAAAGGTATGTAAACTCCAGAGATCCATTTATGGACTCTAATTGGTGTCCCAAACTTGGAAAATATGTTTTTGATAAAATAGTCAAAGTGTTTGGCTTTGTCAAAAAGATGTATGAGTCTTGTGTGTACAAGAAAGCTAGTGGAAGTAGTACACAGTTTGTTATGTATTATGTTGATGACATTCTTCTCATTGAGAATGGGAAAGAAATGTTAGAATGTACTAAAGCATGGTTATCTACACAATTCTTCATGAAGGGCTTGAAAAATACATCATGCATATTGGAATACGTATCTATAAAGATTAATCGGGTAGAATGATGAGGCTTTCCCAAATCCTGTACATAGAATAAGATACTTAAGAAGTTTAGTATAAAAGAATCCAAGAGGGGATTTCTCCCTTTGGGACATGAACTTCGTATCTCCAAGTTTATGGCCCATTAAACTGATAAGTAACTAGCGTGCATGAGCTTATGATTGTCATTGGAAGATAATTTAGAACTTGAGCCAAGATCTCATTAGTGATCCAAATACATTAAATGTATTTTTATTTGATATATGGTATCAATTGATAGAGAAGACAACTGAGTGGATAACAGTTGCCTCAAAAGAGAATATAGCAAAACCATTATGTAAACCCATAAAAGCTAAAGGTCTTTGGAGGACATCCTATCAAAATGGGAACAAAGCCATTAGGCATTAGCTTTATGGCAAGTGGGAGATTGTTGGAATAGTACCCTACAAGCCAATGAGAATAGCCTTATAAACTATTTCACTCACGGTACATCTTGATTTAATAATATTCTTTCTATGGCCATCTTCATCTTTTGCTTTATTTCACTTCATTAACATTTTGATGAAGCCCTTACATCACCTATGACTATAATACTTGGTTTGATGACTATGGAATAAGTCTCACAGGATCGTGATGTTAAATCTTTCAAGTCATAGGATCTTACAAGACAGGGCATCTAAGATTTGAATAGACTTGTACTAATGATACATACATTAAAGGGTTGGAGATTGCTCTATTCCATGAGCAACTGTATGAGATACGAGTGTATGTCAGTGGGTGCCTATTAGAAAATAAGGCATTGAAGATCTACTGAAGAATCCACTATATTGCTATAGTAGCAAATCGATAGAGGTAAGTTCTTCTCCTTATGTTAATGCATATTATTAGTCCTTTGACCTGAAGGTCCAGGGTAAACTTGTGTTCAGTCCTCATGCTTTGACTCTTCCTCTACCACCTAGTGGGTCTTTCGAGTTGAGATTAGGTATGAGCTACTTGCTATAGAGGTTAGTGAGATCCAAGATATAATCTGACTCCTCATTATTATGAAAGGCAAGTGCATCTCTTATGTATTCTATAATAATTAATTCCCAAATATTCTTGTGCAAAATGGTGTGATAGTTTGGAAAAGGGATTATCTAAAGGTGATGCACACAACAGGGATCAAACATTGAGAATAAAGACATAGTATCAAGGTTATTAGAGAGTTGACAAATGTCTTGCCCTATGCCTCTTTCGGGAGATAGGAAATGGAAGGACCATATTTGCATGGCATCATAGAGCGATGATAATTCTCCAAATATTTATTTAAGTTAATTAGTTGGGGTCCGTGGACTTGAAGTTGGACATTGACCATAAAGATTGGGTACCCTTCAATTAATGAGACTAATTGAATTGAGTCAACTAGTTTAAAAGGAGTTTTAAACTAGAATGAATATAAGATATTCAAAATTTACAAGGAGTTGTGAGCCTATGTTCAATGAATGATAGAACCCATTGGGTTACACACAAAATCCAATTAACTTCTTAATTTTTGGAGAAAATTTTCTAATTGTTAGAAAAGGATTTCTCCTAGTGGATCAATTTTTAGGTGCCAAGTTTGAAAGTCAATTTTAGCTTGACTAATTTAAGTGTTAAATTAATCAACTAATTTAAGGGGTTAAATTAGACAAAAAATTGAGTTAATTATTTGGTGCTAATATGACTATCAATTGGTCAAGTTAACTTAAAGAGTTAAGTTAGCAAAATTAAGCTTAAAGAGTTAAGCTAGTTTAACTTAAAGAGTTAAGTTAAAGGATAATGACTTAAATTAAAGAGTTTAATTTAATTAATTGGGAAAAATACATTTTGGAGGGAAATTTCGAATAAGATTTGAATTAGCATCTTAATTAATTTGAAATGAGATTACAAATGTAATTAAGATGCAAATGAAATTCAAATAAGCTTTGGATTCATATTTGCCACTTTGGCAACCCCATTTGGCTAGCCCCCTCATGCATTCTGTGATGCCAACTTGGCATCACATATTTTCAGCATCTATATCCACATGTATAGAGTCCAATTTGGAAAATCTCTCTAGGGAGTTTCAGATGACCTTTTGATCTAAAATTTTAACTAAGAGTTCATAAAGATGTTTTGAAGCTACATATATTTTTTTTGGAATTTTTGGAGGAGATTTGATATGGCGATCATTGCACTCTTTTGACTGTGCCAATTGCAGGCAGTTTCTGGACTAGTGAAGTGTTCACTTGCTACTCCTTACATTTTTCTTTTCAAGGTAATGCTCTCACAAAATCTAAATCTATAGCATGATCAAATCCTTGTTATGCATGTAAGCACTAGTTAATTTCATGTTTTGAAGTTTTGATAGTTGGATCTTGGTGCTTTGCTTGTTTTTTATGGGGTGGAAAAGTATACAGGATCTATATGCCTATACATCCTCAAAACGATTAACAAGTAATGGACTTTGGCAAGATATTTCTATGCCAGGTGGTGTGGATGGAACAGATTTAGGGTGGACAACTTAGATGATAGGTTTTTAGTGGATTTGAAGAAAAAAACATGTGCCTATATGTTCCAACTAAATGCATACCCTTGTTGCCATGCTTGTGCTGCAATTTCAAAGAGAAGCTTGAAGTTAGAGGATTTTGTTGATGATTGTCACAAGAAAGAGATTTATTTGAAAGTGTATAAGCATATGATACATAGAGTGCCTGGGCCCAGGGACTACATCAAATCAGATTTTGTGCCACTTAAGCCTCCTCAAACTAGAAAAAAGCTTGGAAGGCCAACTAAGATGAGGAAGAGGGTCCTAATAAGTTACATAGGAGCACATCAACAAAAAGGGCCTTACACATACTAGTAAAAACTGTCTTTAAAGAGGTCATAATAAAGGCACTTGCAAGAACCCCACTTATCCCAAGTCAAAAATTTATATGGTAATCAAACTAGTATTCAAATTACTTGAATTGATTTTCTATACTTATATTCTGACATGGTTTTCATTTGCTTTTAGGCTACAAGGAACCTAGCTAGTGCACATCCTCAAATGGACATGGATTCTGAAGTTAGCTAAGTCTTAAAAGATGCCCATCCTATTTTAAAATCTGTAATTAAATCACTTTTATTGTTTTTTTTATACTTATGTGGTTTACCTATTGTGATTTGTTTTCAAGCTATAAGAAATATCCCTACTAATGGCCAGACTAAAATAGACATGAATTCTCACTCCCTTGCCCTTAGCCAAGATTCTCAAGCATAGCCACTATGCCCATTTTCTAGATTTGGAAAGGCATAACCCCTTTTCTATTATTTTTATTTCATATGATTAGATATATTTTTTTACTTCAGTCATGTTGTAGAAATAACCTATCTATGGAGCTGCTGCAACTGTTGGATTTGCTCAATTTGCTAGAGCTATTCCACTACTAAGATCTAGTCAATTTGCTATCCTAAAACCAGCACAGAGAGCTATAAAAGCGAAAAAAAGAACTATTGGTCAAGTTTTTGAAAATAGGAAGAAAAGGGTTGCTCAGAAGAGAGCATCTAGGCTATAGAATTTCTTCTTCAATTGATTACAAAGGACTGAACAATGTAAATGTGTTTTGAACAATGTGGAGTTGGTATTTTATTTTTTTAACATTTTGTATTAGTGCATTTGGTTTGTAGAAATGATGCCTTTGCTTGCCTTTGAGTTGTTTAAAATGTATGGACAGAATAGGACAGTTGTGGCCCTGCTTTGTGCATTAAAAGGTGCGCTATTACTTTTTGTTTATTTTGACTTTCCATTATCTAGTTTTTGGTGTGCATTTTCTATATTTTAGTCTTTTGGGTGGTGTTGAATTGAGTGGTGATGAATTGCAGTTTTTTTTACAGATTAAGTGGTGTTGAATTTTGTGGTGTTCAATTGGTGTTTCTATTGTGGATTAAGATTTATAAGTTAACCTCTTACAAAATTATTTTCTAATAAATAAGTAATTTACTCCTCTGTGAAATTATATGTTTTGTTCAAATTGACAGTTTACCCATAAATATGAAGTGCATTTTCAACTGTTTTCAAATCCTTCTTGACGAACTATAAAGAACCCTATAATATGGAAAAGAAACATACAATATGGTGTCTCTATTCTAGATTAAGATTGCACAAGATAAATTCTTACAATACTTGTCCACAGATAAATTAGCAATTCACCCCCCCAATCAAATTATTTGTTATGCTTAAATTGAAAATTTAGCCCCATCCGAAGTTGGTAAAAAATTATTCAAATTTGTTGTCAACAAAGAAATATATATATATAGGGGTAAATTCAACAGCAAATTTCGTTCATTACAATATACAAACTTGCAAGCATAATGCTCATTTCATTAACACTATGACAACCAAAATTATCAACAAAATAGCTATTACAACCTAAGAGAAATGCACAAGTGACCATTATTTTCATCCTTCCTACACCTAACTACTCTTGACACCCCTGAAAGTACTTTATCTGCATTGGGCAGTTTGGTTTCTTCACCTCTATAAAATGCATCACCACCGTGCTCCTGTGGATAGGTCATCGGATGCCTAGATAAAGATCATGTTGCTATCGAAGGCATGCACCATGAAAAGAAGTTGCAACGTTGAACAAAGCAATAATAATAGAGCTTACTAATGAGCTTTTCTTATCATTCAACACTACGCATAAGGCTACATCAGCCAATCACCTACAAACTAGAGGCTTCCCATATCAAAAGTCCAACATGGGTTTATGGAACCTATACCTATTCCTCATCGTATTTGTCGAATAAGATGCCATTGCAACTTTTCAAATTGGTGAGTAAGAAATTTGGAGAAGAAAGAAACTTGGAGTTTGAAGTGGCCGAGGGAAAAATTGGGAGGACAAGAATTTTGACAAGAAATTACACACATAGAGGGAAAATTGACCGTTTTCTTAGAATAAACTCATAACTAGATGCAAGAGCAAGCGTGTGCCCATCACCATAGCACAGAAAGGGCCTTTTTGCATGATTTTAAAATGATAAGTGGATTTTTTGTATGTTTTCTTTTTCATAGGGGGGTCTTTTGCCTATTTCATTTTTTACAAAAGGGTACGATCCAATTTTCCCTAAGTTTTCATATTAAGTTTTTGAAGTAAAATAAAATGTATATAGCACTCAAAATGTTTACTCTATGGTTAATTAGGAAAAAGTAGTCACAGCTACATTATTTTTAGGAATCAGTCCCATTTGAAAATTTTCAGTCTTAACTCCCTAAGCCTTTCTTCTTTATATATATATATATATATATATATTTGAAATCACTCCTCACTACCTAAGTAACAATTGAAATGACCTCCACTTGAAAAAAAATTGCAGAAAAATGTTGGGCACTCTTTCTATTTCTATGGTTAGATGAAATCACATGCATGATTTCTTCACATTTCTTTTTTCTTTTCTAAAAAAAAAATTAGCAACAATCCCTTTCTCTCTCCCCTCACATTTCCCTCTATTTCGTTTATTTGTGTGAAGCTTCCATTTATTGTGGATGCCATTTCAGGCATTCCAATATGGTGTTGGAGGTTTAAAGGTTGCATTCCCATCTTTTTCCCATCTGCCAACATGTGTTTTTCATTTGCTCACATCCATCACAATAGAGAAGGTATTATTTGTTAAGTGTAGGGTTTGTAATTTTTTATTTTTTAAATGCTCCTAAAATATACTTGAATCCTTCATTTTTATATGGTTTTTTTAATGAATACATACTTGATTTCATGTTTTTTCGTATAAAGTCAGTTATTGTGTACTAAATTGAAGAGTATACAAAATAACTGACTCATTTTTTCTGTTTTAATGCTTGTGAAACTTGTTTTAGTTAAATAATACCTTAATTTTATAACGATTGAATTGGTTTACAATATGATTAATGTTGGGCATGTTGTCAACTTAATTTTTAGGGATTGTATTCAAAATATAATTTGTTTGAAGGTGCAAAGCATGTTTAGTCCTTTTCTATTATTCCTTAGGAAAAGCATACTATTAATTGATGTTAGTATTGTATGCATGTATGTTTGGTGCGAAAAAACTCTAGTTTACTATTTATATTGATGTTTATAGTATCAAAACCTTAAATGTAAGTACAACAATCACTTATTTATTTCTAGTTTACTTATCTATATTCTTTCTCAATTTCCAGAAATGGAAATAAACAAGCCCGCATTACTTGTATGTGGCAATAAAAGATTTAGGACTAAAAATTAGGTTCTAACACCTACAAGATATAAAAAATAGAACCCTATTTCATGCTTATTATGAAATGCATAGTTGAATTGTAGCTTCAATTGAGTTGAAGCAATCTTATGATGCTTAAGAACAACTTATTTGTCTCTAGTGAAGACAACAAAGTTCTATATAAGGGTTCAGAGTTTTGTTTGATATTCGGGTTATCACATGAGACAACTTACAAATGTAGGGCTAAAGATGAAGTCAAATATATTTGATCATTTATTTTTTAAAAAAATTTTGAATGTTAACCATCTAGGAGTATTTAAAAAGATAAAAGAATTAGTGTATAAGCAGAACAAGATATAGATGATTTTGCTAGATCATATATATTTTTTATTTTTAGTTGTATTCTGTTTTCAGCAATTATTTTGCTTTACAATTTTTTATTCCTTACATCGATAATTTATCTTTTATTGGGTTTTATGCATGGGAAGGGTCTATAAACAACTATCAGAATTGATGAATCAACTAGGGAAATGTAGAGGAAAAAGTACTTTGATGGTTGTATGATTGGCTTGTCCATGAGTAAATTTAAATTGGTAAATTACAAAAGTTTTGTCATTTTCTTTGAATAATTATAAGATTGCCTTCGTCAAGTATAGGTATGGATGCATGAGCACATTCCTTTGTTGGGAAAACCTAAAGATTTACATGCATGTTGAAGGCAAGAGTAGTTTGAGATCTAATAATTAAAACTTCAAAAGAAAAAATTAATTAGGCTACTCAAGCAAACAGAGATCTAAAATGCTCATGATTCAAATTTAAGGTAAAGAATTACCTCGATTAGCTTAATTCCAAGGAGAAAATGAAGAACTCTTTTTCGGTCCAGAATTTGCCAAGTAGCAGTGCAGTAGAATCATTGCAACTTTTGCATAAGTCAAGCTTCTCAGAAATTTCCAAAACAATTCCAATAGCTCCTCAAGTATTTGATGGATCTATTGCAAAAATTTCAGATCAAAGTCCTTCTGGATCTTCTAGAATAAAATTGCCAAGTGACTGTTCCCATTAGTGGATCTCTAAAGGCTTAGCAAACCATTTGTTTGCCTCTATCAATATGACTCACACACTAAAGCAATTTCCTATCACTCCTCACAATTAGCTGGAGATTGAGAGGAGAGATGAGAGGTAGTGGCCAATTTTAGGGGTTGGAGAAGAAGACAAAGGTGAGCTTCAACACATGAATGAACACCTTGAAGAATGGAGGGAAAATAGAGAGAATCTAATTCTTCACTTGTGAATTGCATGTGGCCACCCATCTCACCTCTATATCTATATATAGAGGGAGGATGGTGCGATGCCAAGTGGGCATCGAACCTTCCTCAAGGTAGGGGACCACCAACATGCTTGCAATTCATGCAAGTTGGCAAATTCAAATATAATTTGAATTTGTGTGCAATTTAATTTCATTTGGAATCTAATTTCAAGCTAATTAAAATGTCACACCAAATGAACTTTCATTTGATTTTCCCTCCAAAAACAATTCTTCTCATTAATTAAAGTAAACACTTTCATTTAACTAATTAACCTTTGACTTAACACTTAAGCTAACAAGCTTAACTCCGTAAGCTTAATTTTGTTAATTTAACTATTCAAATTAACTTGACCAATTGATGGCCACATGACACTGAATAATTAAATCTTTAATTATTGATCTAATTTAATTCTTAAATTAGTTGATCAATTTAGCACTTAAATTAATCAAGTTAAGTGCCACTTCAATTTTCGGCCACCCTAAAAATTTATCACATTAGACTAAATTTGCTAACACTTAGAAAGTTCCTCCAAGATTTAGGAAATGCTATTAGCTTTTGTATGTGATCCAATAGGTTCTACCATTCATTAGATATGGGCTCATAACTCCTTGTGACTTTTGAATATCATATATTCATTTTAGTTTAAAACTCCTTTTAAACTAAATTAACTCAATTCAATTAATCTCCAATAATTGAAGAGTATCCAATCTCCATGGTCAGTGTCCAACTTCAAGGCCATGGAGCTCAGCTAATTTGCTAAAATGAATGCTTTTGGAGAATACTTATAGCTTTATGCGTACCACACAAATATGATCTTTTCGTCTCTATCTCTCGAAAAAGGCCCAGGGCAAGATATTGGTTAGCTTTCTAATAGCATTGATACTATTCCTTTATTCTTAATGTTCGATTCTATTATGTGATCTCATCTTTTAAAAACTCATTTTCCAAATAGTCACACTATCTTGTGCAAGGATTTACTGGAATTGATCAATATAGAATACATAGGAGATGCATTCGACCTTTACAAAGACAAGGAGTCATATTTCATTTTTGATCTCACAAACTTCTATGCCTAGTAGCTCATGCTCAATCTCTACCTAAGTGGCCTACTAGGCGGCTAAGGAAGAATTAAAGCATAAGGACCAAACACAAGATTACTATAGATCCTTAGGTCAAAGGACTAATAATATGCACAAGCACAAGTGGGAAAACTTGCCACTACAGCTATCTAATGATTTCTTTGGGTGGGTCTTTAATGCCTTTTTCTCTAATAAGCACCCACTAAAATACATCCATATCTCATATGGGATTGCTCATCGAACATGAAGGTATATGTGGCACTAAGATCCAAATATCTTCTAAAAAAAACTTGAATAAACTAGCCCACACATAATCACAAGGATCTAGACATACATAGGATTCAGATTTAGAGAAAGGAAATACCTTGGTGAAAACAGAAATAAAGAGCAAGAGAAGAACTCTTTTCAATCATTGAAGAAGCTTCTAATTGGCACAACAAGATCACCACCAGTTTCTTTAAGTTGGACTTCTTCTTTTAAGTTGAAATTTTTACTAGAACATCTCAACCCCTTGAGGATTCTATGGTTCAAAAATTAGTTCAATCAAAATAATAAAATGTCTCCTAGAACTCATCCAAATAGGCTACCAAAAATTACTTCAACAATAGCAAAAACAACCCAAATGATTTGCCTCTAATGAAATAGACCACACATTATAACTATAACCTATTCTCTACAATATAGCTAGAGATATATGTAGAGAATATATGAGAGAAGGCTAGGAAATATGGAGGAAATTGGAAAAAATAAAGAGGATGCTAAAAAATTAGATGCCCACTACTCTAGTCAATGTTTTCAAAATCAGATCGGGCAAAGAACCAGTAATGTTACTAGTTACTAGTTCAGCCAGTTCGACCACCAGTTCAACCTATATGAGATCATATGACATAATAATTATTTTTATTTTTATAAATATATAAAACAATTAATATATTGCAAAAAATAGAAAAATTCCAACAATATAAAAATAAATAAAGAAAAGTTTCTTCATATTTTAGCCATTTATTTAAATAGTTTTTTAAAAAATACCATTTCTTTATTAATCAATTACAAATATACAATCTAATTCAAATAGTAACACACAACCATTTTTATTGTTCAAATGTTGAAGATGATGAACTATAGAGAGGAGATCTTGTAATATTTTCTGTTCAAAGTGAAGAAATGGGAGTTACAGGCTTGCAATTATGGTAGATAATAGTCAACAATAATAGAGCGGTGGAGATAGAGAAAGAAATAGAAAGGAAAAGAAAAAAAGGAATTAGGATTTGAAAAGTGGGAACTGGGAAGGAAATTAAAAGTTAAACTTAAAAGTTAAAACCTTACTAAATTGTCAATAAGTTAAAAAAGGTTAGTGGACTTAGTATATCTTTTTAAATAAACAAAAAAAATAAAAAAAAAGAAATGAACCAATCGAATCGGTACTGATTCAATCAATGTTTGATCAATTCCTAATTGGTCAATTTATGAGCAATTTTCTAGTATGATTTTGACCGAACTAGCTAACGGTCACCAGTCAAACTAGCCAGTCCCATCAGGTTTTTAAAACATTAACTCTAGTTTGTTGGGAGAATGATAACACCTTGCTTGCAATATCCAAATGGCTGCCTACTTCCCTTCATATATATATAGAAGTGGGATGGTGAGTGGTCACACACCATCTTCAAGGAGATGGTGCCAAGTGCCCATGCTAAGGTGGCAACTAACCTTCAGTGATTAGTGAATAAGAATATTAATCGAAGCTTACATTTTATCTTATGAAATGTCTTCCAATTAAATTCTAATTCCATAATAAATGAACCCTTCACTTAACTATTCTCTCCAAAAATAACCCTTCAATTTAATTAAACACTTTAATTTAATTGATAATGTTTGGACTTAACCTTCAAGTCAAAGCGCCTAACTCTTTAAACTAGTCAAAATTGATTTAACTCTTAAATCAACTTGACCAATTGATAGTTATATGATATCAATTAATTAACCCTTAATTAATTGATCTTAATTTATCTCTTAAATTAATTTAATCAATTTAAAATTTAAATTGCTCAAGCCAAAATGACTACAATTTTGTCTCCTCCAAAATCAGTCATGGAATTTTTAAATCTTAGAAAATTCTCCTTCCTTCAATATATCATGTTATTGGCTTTAATGTGTGACCCATTAGGTTATACCATTCATTGGATATGAGCTCACAACTCCTTATAACTTATGGAATATCAAATATTCACATTAGTTTAAACTTCTTTAAATTAAGTGACTCAATTCAAAATTCAATTAATTTCATTAATTAAAGAGTACCCAATCTCTATAGTCGATGTCCAACCTCAAGCCCATGGAGTCTAATTAGTTAGCTGAAATGAATGCTCTTGAAGAACTATTTTAGCATTACACATACCATTCAAATATAGTTTTTCCCTTTCCTATCTCCCGAAAGAGGCTTAAGACAAGATATTAGTCAACTCCCTAATAATCTTGATACTATGCTTCTATTCTTAATGTTGAATTCCCTCTATAACCTCATCTTTGGAAATGTCTTACCAAATTTTCACATCACCATGTGCAAGGATTTTTGGGAGTCAATCATTATAGAACATATAGAAGATGCACTCGTCCTTCAAAAAAATAAAGAGTCAAATTCATCTTGGATCTCATAAATGTTTATGTCCTGCAGCTCATGCCTAATCACCACCTCAATGGTCTGCTAGGTGACCAGGTGTAACGGACTGACTCTATCTTGCAGCGAAACGACCGTCTGTCCGTGATGGCATCTCAAGTTCCACCCAACCTTCGATCCGCCAACGTCCATCTCGAGTCTTTTTCATGACCTGTCCCTCATTTCGGCCCAGTAGCTTACTAGCATAAGCATCAGAACGCCTCACAGTACTGGCGTACTCGCCTATTCCAAATGCCCACAATCATCGAAGGCTTGCATCTGGCACGCCGAACGTATTTCCTTAACAGTCCCCGACTAGTTAGCAGGTACGTCCTCAATCTGGGTCCCTTACGTGCACCTCTTGATGGCAAAGGAGCAATCTCACTCTGTCTCGGCATTGAGGGTCGCTTGCGTGCCCACAACGCAATCCTCGTGCTCATCACTCGCTCAGAGCGCTTACGCCGTGCCATAGCGCCCTTCATTTGTGCCTTGCTCGAGTACGGCCACGTGTAAGCCCAAGGCTTAATGATGTGCCATCATCTTATGTAAGTCCCGCACGGACCATTGGACTTGATTTCCCGCTCGCTAGCATTATGCTTCACTAGCCTACTATGCAGCATCGCCCCACAACCACATGTCTTAAGCCAACAGACCCCCGCAGCAAGGCTAGAACCCATAGCCCATGCTTAACGAGTTAATTCATGAGACATCTGGGTGTTCGTCTTGATCACTCAATCGGCCTAGAGGTTTTACCCCATAATTTTTGAAGCCCGTGGGGCACAAGCATTTTTACCTTACAACCTCTCGGCACCCTCTCGAACCTAATGTGGGCCCACCTGGCCCCACGCCACTCATTCGATTCCCGACCTGTCCGGGGACTCCAAACACTCCTATGAGATGTCTAGAGCCGGCCCTTGAAGGCTCCCCATCGCCTTCAAGGAGTTGCCCGCTTGGTGCCTAGACAGCACGGGGAGGACCGGCTGGTTGCCCAATGTGGCATGCCCACTATCCCAACAGCTCTCAAGCATGCCTGTCCCCCTTATAATAGGCTTAAAAAAGATTTCTGTTGTGCCCACAGTAAACATTGAAATGCCGAGCACGCACACATTTTCAAAAGTCTACTTACTGACATTCAAATTACTTTCTGCTTGAACCATTGGATAGCTCTCAGCTTCTACATTAACTCTGCCAAGTTCCAGCCCCGCCCGATTCTCCATGGAACATGAATTGCCCTCGCAATACACTGGAATCACAACAATACCACTGCACTGTCACATCCTAAAGGTCTTCACCGTTTCCCATCCAAACGGAACCATCTACTGGTGAAAATTGGTGGCGACATTCCCCACACTCAAAGGAATACCACACTGAAACAGTTGCACAAAATTCGGTTTCCAAGCCACTCTGCTCCACGCATCTTTGCGGTGCCCGAGCGCAGAAAGACCGCTCCCGGTCGCCCTTAATGTTCGGTGCCCAAACGGGCACGGAATAGCTTCAAACTTGATGGGAAGCATCCTCATAACTCAGAGAGTATGCCATCAAAACAGTTTTGCAATCCACACCTCATAAGAGTCTCTACTCATGGGCCGTTTCTGCCCTACCGGGTGAGCCAACAACGCCTTGTCGCTCCAAACATCCCTTCAAGTCACGGTTGTCATTCTTCTCCAATAAGTGACCCATGACACCAGGGGAGAGTCAAAACATGAGGACCAAACACAAGGTTATCATGGATCCTCAGGTCAAAGGACTAGTAACATTCACTAGCATAAGCGGGAGAACTTGCCACTATGGCTATCTAGTAGATTCTTTGAGTAGGTCTTCAGTGCCATGTTCTCTAACAAGCACCCACTAATATGCTTCTATATCTCATGTGGAATTACTCATGGAATGGAGCAATATCTAACCTTTAAATTTATACATCGTTAGTGCAAGTCTTTCTGGATCTTAGATGTCGCCCTGTTTTATAAGATCTTATAACTTGGAAAATTTAAGATCATGACCATGAGAGACTTATTCCAGATCACCACCTAGTATGTGATCAAGTCCTATAATCTTGTGTGATTTAGGGACTTCATCCAAATGCAAGTGAAGTAAACAAAGAGCATAAGATGAAAATGGCTACATAATGAATATCATTCAATCAAGATTATCTTACAATGAACTAGTTTAAAAGGTCAATCTAATTGGCTTGTGGGGATCTATTCCAACAATCTCCCACTTACCCTAAAGCTAATGTCCTATAGCTTTGAAACCCATCTTCTCAAGATGTTCTTCAAAGACCTTTTGCAATAAGGGTTTTGTCAGTGGATCTGCTATGTTCTCTTCCAAGGTAAATCTCTTTAGTCAAATGTTGCCTTTATCAATGATCTCCTAGATCAAATGATATCACCTTAAAATGTGCTTGGATCACTGATGAAATCTTGGCTCTTTAGAGACTCTTTAGCTTGTGCTACCGCCCTGTTCTTATCACAAAAGATAATTATTGGCTTAGCAATGCTAGGTACTATATTCTAGTCTTGAATGATGTTTTTCATCCAAACACATCCTTTTGTAGCTTCTAAAGCCTCAATGCATTCTACCTTTATGGTAGAGTCGATTATGGAGTCTTGTTAGGAACTTTTCCAACTCACCGTGCCATCATTAAGGTAAAATATTAATCTAGAAGTAGATTTGAGGTTATCTACGTTAGATTGGAAACTTGAATATGAAAACCCTTCATGTTTCAATTCTCCATTACCATATACCAAAAACAAGTCCTTTGTCCTTTTTAAGTACTTAAGGATTGCTTTCACGCCTATCTAATGACTTTCACCAGGATTGCATTGGAACATACTCATAACGCTTAGTGAGTGTGCTGCATCTAGTGTTATACATTAAACTGCATATATTATGTTCCCAATAGCAGAAGTATAAGGTATATGAGACATCCTTTGTTTCTTTTCCTCTGACTTAGGGGCCATAGACTAGGAGAGACAAATGTTATGTCCCATGGGAAGAAACCCTCTCTTGGATTCTTCTATACTAAACCTTTTTAGTATTTTGTTAATGTATGGGAATTGAGAAAGTCCAAACATCCTCTTCAATTTATCTCTATAGATATGTATTCCTAATACATAGGATGCTTTTCCCAAATCCTTTATGGATAATTAAGTAGATAACTATGCTTTAGTATACTCTAACATTCCTACCTTGTTCTCCATGAGAAGGATATTATCGACATGAAGCACAATAAACTATACACTACTCCCACTAGCCTTCATACACACATTATTCATATACATTTTTGACAAAAACCAAATGATTTGGTTGTTTTGTTAAAACTATGTTCCAACTTTAAAATTCCTATTTAAGTCTATAAATGGATCTTTGGAGTTTGCAAGCCTTTTGCTCACTCCTTCTGGATGTCAAACCTTGTGGTTGCTCTATATAGATTTATTCTTCAATGTTTCCATTGAAGAAAGCAATTTTCACATCCATTTGCCAAATCTCATATAAAAGCAAGTAAGGCACCAGAATCTAATTATCAAACTTCGAAAGCATGAAATAATTAGTGCTTACAAGCATGCTAAGGATCAAAGCATGCTAGGGATTTAGGTTTAGAGAAAGCATTACCTTGAAAAGTAAAGTCCAATGAGAGACTTGTGAACTCTTCACAATTCCAAAAATTGCCAGATAATAGTCTAGCTAAAAGAGTACAAAAATAGCACAACCAAAACTCAGCTAAAAATTTCAAAAAAATTACTGGAGCTTCTCAATGCCTTGAAGAATTCATTGTAAAATGTTTGGATCAAAAAACCTTCTAAAACTCCCTAGAGAATTCACTAATCGGATTCTATGTAAGTGGATCTCCAAATCAAGCAAACTCTCTTGTTTGCCTCTATTGTTATGATCCACACACCAATTAAATCTTCCAACATCTCCAATTTTTAAGCTGGAATAAGAAAGGAGATAGGAGATGGTGGAAGCTAATTTTAGGTAATTAAATCTTCCAAAATCTCCAATTTTCAAGTTGGAATAAGAAAAGAGATAGGCAATGGTGGAAGCTAATTTTAGGTAGGAAAAAAGAAGAAGAGAGCAAAGCTTTCAACACATGAATGCAATGCTTGCAAGGGGTTTTTTTGGAGGGAATTGTGAAAGAATCAAATTCTTCATAAAAAGTGTGAATTGTTGAATTCCCTCACTTCTATATCTATATATAGAGGGAGGATGTTGTGATGTCAACTTGGCATCACACCTTCCTCAAGAAGGCAGGTGGCCACGTGCTTGCTAAGTTGGCAAGCTAGAATTTCAATTCTCATTTGAATTTTTTCTCCCAAATTCAGTCTTCCCATTAATTAAATTAAACACTTTAATTTAATTAATTTTCCTTTGACTTAACTCTTAAGTTAAACTAGCTTAACTCTTTTGCTAAATTTGCTAACTTAACTCTTTAAGTCAACTTGACCAATTGATGGTCAAGTTGGCATCAAATAATTAACTCCTTAATTATTTGTCTAATTTAATTCCTTAAATTAATTGATTAATTTAACATTTAACTTAATTAAGCAAAAAATGGCCTTCAAAATTGGCACCATAAAATCGGTCCACTAGGAGTTGATTTTTTGACATTTAGAAAATTTTCTCCATCAATTAGAAAGGTAATTGGAATTTATGTGCAACCCAATAAATTCTACCATTCATTGAACATGGGCTCAAAAATCCTTGTGACTTTTGAATATCTCATATCCATTTTAGTTTAAAACTCCTTTTAAACTAATCAATTCAATTCAATTAATCTCATTAATTAAAGAGTACCCAATCTCCATGGTCAATGTCCAATCTCAAACCTATGGTGCTTAACTAATTGACTGAAATAAATATTTTAGAGAACTATCAAAGCTCTATGCACCATGAAAATACATCCTTCTGTCTGTTATCACTCGAAAGATGCCTAGGGTAAGATATTTGCCAGCTCCTTCATAGCTTCAATACTATATTTGTATTCTCAATGTTCAATCCCTTGTGTGACCACATGTTTGGAAAATTCTTTTTTCAAATTGTCACACTACCTTGCATAAGGATTTCTAAGAATCGATCATTATAAAATACATTGAAGTTACACTCACCGTTGACAAAAGTGAGGAGTTAGATTCCTTCTTGGATCTCATAAATCTCTATGCCAAGTAGCTCATACCTAATCTCAACTAAAATGACCTCTTAAGTTATCAAGGAACAGTTAAAGCATAAGGATCTAATGAAGGCAAGATAGGCACTAGGATCTAAAATCAAAACTTCAAAATATCAAAGTAACTAGTGCCTACAAGCTAATCAGGGATCTAATCATGCCTATGATTTAGATTTAGATAAAGGATTACCATGATGTGGAAATTCTGTTGGAATAGTACCCCACTAGCCAATTAGATTAGCCTTGTAAACTATTTCCTCATAAGATAATCTTGATTGGATAATATTCATTATATGGCCATCTTCATCTTATGCCCTCTATTTACTTCACTTGCATTTAGATGAAGCCCCTAAATCACATAAGACTATGGGACTTGGTCATGCACTAGGTGGTGATCATGGAATAAATCTTATACTATCGTGATCTTAAATCTTTCAAGTTACAAGATCTTATGAGATAAAACATCTAAGATCCGGATAGACTTGCACTAACAATGCATAAATTCAGGGATTAGAGATTGCTTGGTTCTATGAGCAACTATGTGAGAAGGGTGCATGTTAGTGGGTACTTGTTAGAGAACATGACACTGAAGATCTACTAGATAGCCATAGTGGCAAGTCAGTAGTGGCTAGTTCTTCTGCTTACGCTAATTCATATTATTAGTCCTCCAACCTAAGGATCCATGGTAACCTTGTGTTTGATCCTCATGCTCTAACTCTTTCTTGACTTAGCAAGTCTTTTAGATTGAAATTGGGTGTGAGTTACATGGCATGGAGGTTTGTGAGATCTAAGATGGAATTTGACTCCTTGACTTTGTGAAGGACGAGTGCATCTCCTATGTGTTCTATAATAATCAATTTCAAGAAATTCTTGCATAAAATGATGTGACAATTTGGAAAAGCATTTCCAAAGATGAAGTCACAAAGAAAATCAAACATTAAGAATAAAAATATAGGATCGAGGCTATTAGAGAGTCGGTAAATATCTGCCCAAGGCCTCTTTCAAGAGATAGGAGACGAAAGGACCGTATTTGATCGTACGTGTAATGCTAGAATTATTTTTCAAGAGCATTCATTTCGGCCAATTAGTTGGGCTCCATGGGCTTGAGGTTGGACATCAACTATAGAGATTGAGTACTCTTCAATTATTGAGATTAATTAAAATGAGTTGCTTAGTTTAAAGGAGTTTAAACTAAAGTGAATATTTGATATTCCAAAAACCACAAGGAGTTGTGAGCCCATGTCCAATGAATGATAGAACCTAATGGGTCACACCCAAAAGCCAATGACATGGTGTATTGAAGAAAGGAGAATTTTCTAAAAGTTAGAAAATTCATGATCGATTTTTGGATGAGGCAGAATTGTAGTCATTTTGCCTTGGTCAATTTAATTGTTAAATTGGTCAAATTAATTTAAGGGTTAAATTAAGATCAATTAATTAAAATTTAATTAATTGATGTCACATGACTATCAGTTGGTCAAAACTAATTTAAGGTTTGCATTAATTTTGAGTAGCTTAATTTGTTAAGCACTTTGACTTTACAATTAAGTCAAATGATTATTAATTAAATTAAAGTATTAAGTTGGAGAGATAATTTTTGGAAAATTATTAAATGAAGAGTTTATTTAATAAAAATTAGAATTTAATTGCAAGATATTTTGTTAGATGAAATTTGTGCTTCAATTCAATTCACTAATCACAAAGTTAGTGGCCACCTAAGCAAGGGACACTTGACATCACTTCATTATGAAAAGTGTGTGGCCAGTCCCATATATAGATATGGTGGAGTGGCCGGCCATAGAGGTGTGAGGTGTGCACATTTTGTGTAATTGTCTCCCAATAATATTGTGTAATGGGAATCTAAGTTGTTAACTTGCCATCACTCTTTCCTTTTCCCTCCTCCTTCCATCTCAATACTTTAGGAATTTCTCCCCTCATTCTTTGCATATTTTCCATCCTTTCTATAGAGAATAGGCCATAGATTTGGTGTGTGGACTTTTACATTAGAGGCAATCTATTTTAGTTGCTTTTGTTCTTGACTAGAGTAGTTTCTAGCATCTGGTTTTTGCTTCTTCTAGGAGTACCTCTAGTGTTCTAATCAGCCTAAAATTTGGATTGAAGAATACTCAAAAGGTTTAGGAGTTCCAATAAAAATTTTAGCCAAATTGGTTGTGATTTTGCTGCGTCGGTGAAGAGCCTGTTTGATGGTTGAACAGAGTTTTCTTGCTCTTCAAATTTTTTGCTTTAACCTAGGTATTTTCCTCTACTAAATCAGAATCCTATGCATGTATATATCCTTTTGATGTTGTGTGGGCTAGTTTATTCAGTATTTTTTGAAAATATTTGGATCCTAGTGCCACACAAACCTTCAAGTGGTATCAAATCCATATTCATGCATGGATTTGGATTTTGCTTAGCTTAGATGATTGGTTCTTGTGAAGAAATTATCAAAATCACCATGTAATTGATCCATATGATGGTTTGAAGTGTATGGATGATCTTGCTTGTGGCTTCTTGATTGATGAATTGAATCATGTGTTGTGTTCTTTAATTATTAAATCATATAATAGGCATGTTTTGATTCATTTTGCTGATGTTAAATTTTGATTTGGCATTGGTGAATGCTATTTTATAATACAACATGTTGTGAATGACCTTAAGTTGTTTTAGGATTTTTTTTGGGTCCAATAAGATTGGATATAATTAAAGATTTTTGAAGAATATAATTCTTGCTTAAACTTATTTTTCAAGCATCTATGGGCACTTGATATTTCAATGTTAAAAGATAATTTAATCTAAAATTTCCACCTATGTTGTGTCTTTTGATGTTTAGAAGTTGTTCTAAAATTTTTGGTACACAAAAACTGAGCCAAAAATAGCTTGACTCGACCATAAACCCCAAAATAAGGGTGCTTCCAACTCTTAGCAGCACATAGTAGGGTAATGGCCCAAAGCTACTGCTCAGTAGTGAGCAAGCCTCAACCAACAGCCCCTAGTTGGGTTTGGGATAGGTTTTGAGCTTTTTTTTGGTTCCTTGAGTGATCAAACTTGTTTTGAAACACACACATTGGTTGCACAATTATTGTGCAAGCCTCAAAATTGTGTTGGACACTTTTTAAAGTTGATCTCCAATTGTGGCAAAAATATGATGCATAAGTGTTATGCTTGTTTTTGCATGATCAATTATTTATTAATATGATTAACACTTAATTATTGAAATTAAATGTCAATTCTTGGTTTTTTATTATTCATTTAAATGTTGAATGGATAATGAATGAATGAGGATGATCATGAGCCTTTTAATATTGATTTTATTTATTTTAATTTTTTAAAATGGGTTGTATTAAATCGGGCTTGCATGCCTCGTGTTCTATCTTGTAAAAGTTATGTGAGTAGAATCACTATGAGTGAGGTTTTCTTTTTCTTGTAAAAGTTATAAAGAGCAAAGAGGACCGAAGGAGGCTTGAAGACCTATTAATGTATAGGATACATTCATGTAATAATTTAGTTTAATCAACCTACCTAAAATCAACCGAGTGTTACACCAATGGCTTCAAATGCATCACTTGATTAGGCTCATGGTCATCCCACCCTAGAAACATGCAAGGCTATTTACTTATTTATGCTTTCCATATCCTATTGATGTGTGAGGTGCATAATTAGGATATAGAGAACCTAAATAAGAAGATAAAAATGATGAGATCTTTGCAAGAAAAAACCCTCCACTTAGTGTATGCCAAGATGATGCTACCGTTTTTGTTTGATGGCACTCAGTCATAGGGGTCACACTTAGGAGGAAAGTTGTGAGCATACATTTAGTATAAGATGCACCTTTGACTTAAGAACCCTCATGCATTGGCACTCGATCATAGGAGATATCGTGAGGCCATCTTAAATCAAAGTATGATTGGTGGGTTGGACTTAATGCTCAGTATTATAGATGGCACACGGTCATATAGGTCTATATGAAAAGTGAGGCAAAATGTATCAAAAGTTACATGAGATACAATTAGAAAAAGTTGCTTACCCTTCGATTGCTTGTGGATAGCACTCAGTCACGAAGGTCCATTGGAAAGTTATTGGGGTCTTGATTCTCACTAGGAAATTTGATTTACCAAATTCTTCTTGGGGGTGAAGAATTTGATAAAATAGTGGAAGAAAGACATTCTTGAAAGACCATAAACATGTTTTTAATATCAATTCAATCACATGCTTATATTTTCTTTTTTGCCTTTGAGGATTTGTGAAATCTCAAGGATTGCTACTAATTTCACTTAACGTTATTTTGGAAATCAATAAACCAACTAAACCAAACTTTCACGATTAACTTACCTTTAAAAATTTTTTTAAATTCCTAAATATATATATATATATATATCCTATATCATAGTACTCTAATCCCTTTAGGATTAATGTAGATCTAGAGACACGTGAAAAGCTCATGGATTGGGCTTAGGATCATCTTATCCCTTAGTCTTATGATGGCATCTACAAACTTTAAGTCTCAAAGACACATATATGATACCTTGGTTGCGGTTTACAAGAGTTGTAAACAAATGAGGTATAAAAAGTTCATGTTGTCAAAAAAGAGTTTTCAAGCTACGATAGTTATAAAGTCATGTGTCATCAACTATAGTCTAAAAATGATTAGGCTTGGAGAAGCTTTTTTTTCTACTTAGACATAGTGATGGACAATGATCTCCATGAGGATTTGATCCTCACATCCTTGCTAAGTTTTATTGAACAAAGTGTTTATCTAGAAGGAGATTACCATGATAAGGGCAAACCTTTGACACTTGTTTCCTCCTCCACGTTTATGGGCCCAAAAGTTGCTAGAAACAGAGGTAAAAGGAAGAAAGGTTTTTCCTCTAAGGAAAAATAATCATTAAAGGAATTTGGATGAGTCAAGAAGATTATAGAGGAAATCGTTGATGTTATTTGTTTCTACTTTGGTAAGATAGGCTATTAGAAGCTATTTGCCAGGTAACCTTTGCAACCTTTAAGAAGGGCATATACTTTATTGAAGTATGTTTAGGATGAATTCTTTCTTATGGATATATGATATCGTATATGGTTCTTTTCTTCGTCAGTTGTTATAAAATAATAGAAAGAAGAATAATCCTAAGTAATGAGGATATGATCCATTACATTAGCTAAGGAGCAAAAGTTGTGACCAAAGTCGAAGGCATATAATAAGTTAGACTTAAGGAATTCCATACTTGTATTGGACCTTTGTTATAACATACCATCTATTATTGAGAATATTATTTCAATTCTTGTTTTGGATAGCGAAGGATTTGAACTTTCTATATCAAATGGGAGATTGAAGACATTAAAATATAGGTTCTTTATTTGCTCATGATACACTTAACAAATGATTATACATATTGGATTCTTAACCATTTCTAATGCACTTTTAATTAAGTAAGCAAATTGGATAACCAAGAATATGCTATTCTTTGGTATACAAAACTTGGGCATATCTCCAAAAATAGGATGAACAAGATGGAAGCTCTCAAAGCACTAAATATTAGTAGCATTGAGGACTTTTCTACTTGTGAATCTTGTTTGAAGGGAAAAATGACCAAAGCTCCTTTTGTGGGACAAATGGAGTGCTCCACAAATCCTTTGTATTTGATCCTTACGGATGTTTGTGGACCACTAAGAGTTAGTGGGGAGGAGGCTATTCTTACTTTATCACCTTCATCGATGATTATAGTCAGTATAGACATGTGTATCTTATGAAGTACAAATTCAAGGCCTTTGAAAAGTTCAAAGTATATAAGAATGAAGTCAAAAAGCAAAAGAGACTTAGTATTAAAGCTCTTCGATCGGATTGAGGGGGTAAATACTTAAGTACTGAATTCTTAGATTATCTAAAAGAGAATAGGATTCTCTCTCAATGGACTCCACTCGGCCTACCCTAAATGGAGTAGTCGAGAGGAGAAACTGTACCTTATTGGACATGGTACATTCCATGATAAATTTCTTTGATGTGCCTATATCCTTTTAAGGTACACTTTAGAAATGGCAACGAGGTTACTAAACATAGCACCTTTAAAGTTCGTTCTAAAAATACCATATTAGACTTGTTATGGCAAAGCATTTTCTTACCAATATCTCAAGGTTTGGGGCATCTCCTGCATATGTAAGGTAGACAGTGGGAGATGAGTTGGATAGTAGATCTATCTTATGTAAGTTTGTGGAATACTAAAGAGAGTCTATGGGTTATTACTTCTATGATCTCTCAGAACAAAAGGTATTTGTTTCAAGAAATGCCCACTTTTTGGAAAAGGAATTTCTGTAAGATAGAGAAAGCATTATTGTTGAACCTAGTGAAGTTCAAGATGATCATCAAATTCCACAAATGGTAGAAATAAATAAATATCAAAGAGCCTCACACATAACCTCTAAGAAGGTTGGACTAGATCAAGAAGCAATTCGAAATGTTTGAATTTCTTCATGAGACGGGCCAAATCAGATAGCAATTTGAAAACCCACGAGGAAGCGATGTTAGACAAAGACTTGGGACTTTGCCTTAAATCCATGAAATTTGAAATGGACTCTAGTACTTAAAAAAATTATGGACTTCAGTAAATCCACCAAAGAGAATAGTTTCCATTGGTTGCAAGTAGATATATAAGTAAAAGCTTGGGGTAGATGGAAAAGTGGTGACTTTTAAGGTGACTAGTGGTAAAATGTTACACTTAAAGACTCGGTATCAATTTTGATAAAATCTTTTCACCAGTCCTAATGCCTACGTCCATGTAGATATTACTTGCTATAGTCGCATATTATGACTATAAGATATGGCAAATTGATGTAAAATTTGCTTTCCTCAATGATGATATTGAAGAAAAAATCTATGTAGAGCAACTATAAGGTTTTACATCCAAAGGGAGTGAGCAAAATATTTGCAGACTCTAAAGGTCTATTTATGGACTTAAATAGGCATCCCAATCTTGGAACATATGTTTTGAATAGAAAGTCAAATTGATTGGCTTTGTCAAAAATGTGTATGAACTATTGTTTGTGCAAAAGGTTGTGCTTTATATCAATGACATTGTTCTCATTATGGATGAGAGAGAAATGTTAGAGTGCACTAAAGTATGGTTATCTACTCAATTCTCTATGAAGGATTTAGGAGAAGCATTCTACGTATTAGGAATATGTATCTATAGACATAAATCAAAAAAGATATTGGGGCTTTCCTAAACCTCATACATTGACAAAATACTAAAGAGGTTTAATATGAAAGAATCCAAGAGAGGATTTGTTTCCATGGGACATGGCATTTGTCTCAAAGCCTATGGCCCCCCAAGATTAAGGAAAAGAAATGAAGAATGTCTCACATACCTTATGCCTCTGCTATTGAAAGTGTAATTTAGTAGTTCAATGTACTAGATAGGATATGGCATATTCGCTAAACGTTACGCGTAGGTTTCAATCTAATTTCGATAAGAGTCATTGCATATTTGTAAAAATAATCCTTAAGTACTTGAGAAGAACAAAAGACTTATTTTTAGTATATGGCAATAGAGAATTGAAACTCGAGAGGTTTTCGAATTCAAGTTTCCAATCTGATGTAGATGACTTAAAATCCACTTTTGGAGTTATATTTTACCTTAATGGTGGTATGGTGAGTTGGAAAAGTTCTAACAAGACACCATGGCCAAGATAACTACTAAGGTTAAATAATTTGTAGTTTTGAAAACTGCAAAGATAGGTGTTTGGATGAAAAACTTCATCTAAGAATTTGATGTAGTGCCTAGCATACAGAGCCGATGATTATCTTTTGAAGATAATTTAGGACTTAAGCTATGATCTAATCAGTGATCCAAAAACAGTAAATTCATTATCATTTGATATATGAAATCAATTGATAGAGGTGACAACTGAGTGAGTAAAGTTGCCTCACAAGATAATACAACAGAACTACTGTCTAAATCCTTAAATGCTAACAATCTGTGAATGACATCTTGAGAAGATAAGTCTCAAGGCTAAGGGGCATTGGCTTCAGGGAAAATTAGAGATTGTTGGAATAGTTTCGTACAAGATAATCTTGATTAGATGATATTCATTATATGGAAATCTTTATCTTATGCTCTTTATTTAGTTCACTTGCATTTGAATGAAGCTCGTAGATCACACAAGACTATGGGACTTGATCATGTATTGAAAGGTGATCATGGAATAAATCTTACACGATCATGATCTTAAATCTTCTGATTTATAGGATCTTATAAGACAGCGCATCTAAGATTTGGATAAACTTGCACTAAAGATGCATAAATCCAAGGGTTGGAGAGTGCTCCACTACATGAGCAACTATATGAAATGCAGGTGTATGTTAATGGGTGCTTGTTAGAGAACAAGACATTGAAAATCCACCAAAGAATCCACTCGATAGCCATAGTGGCAAGTCAGTAGTGGCTAGTTCTCTTGCTTACGCTAGTGTATATTATTAATCCTTTGATCTGATGATCTACGGTAACCTTATGTCCAGTCCTCATACGTTGACTCTTTCTTGACCACTTAGCGGGTCTTTTAGGTTGAGGTTAGGCATGAGGTATTTGGCATGGAAGTTTGCGAGATCCAAGATGGAATCCAACTCCTTATCTTTGTGAAGAGCAATTATGCGTTCTATAATGATTGCTTTTAAGAAATCCTTGTGTAAGGTGATGTGACAATTTGGGAAGAAATTTCCAAAGAAAATCAAACATTAAGAATAAAAGCATAATATTGAGCCTATTAGGGAGCCGACAAATTCTTGCCTAAGGCCTCTTTCGGGAGATGGAAAACAGAAGAACCGCATTTGCATGGTACGCATAATGCTAGAATGATTCTTCAAGAGCATTAATTTTGGCCAATTAGTTGGGCTCCATAGGTTTGAGGTTGGACATTGACCATGGAAATTGGGTACTCTTCAATTAATGAGATTAATTGAATTGAGTTGCTTAATTTAAAGAAGTTTAAACTAAAGTGAATATTTGATATTTCAAAAGTCACAATAAACAGTGAACCCATGTCCAGTGAATGGTAGAACCTAATAGATCACACACAAAAGCCAATGACATGGTCTATTGAAGGAAGGAGAATTTTCTAAGAGTTAGAATATTCATGACTGGTTTTTGGGGGAAACAGAATTGTAGTCATTTTGGCTCGATCATTTTAATTATTTTAATTGGTCAAATTAATTTAAGAGTTAAATTAAGATCAATTAATTAAAAGTTAATTAACTAAAATTACATGACTATCAATTGGTCAAAATTAATTTAAGGTTTGAATTAATTTTGAGTATCTTAAACTGTTAAGCACTTTAACTTAAGAGTTAAGTCAAATGATTATTAATTAAATTAAAGTGTTTAATTTAATTAAATTGGAGAGACAATTTTTGTAGAATTATTAAATGAAGAGTTCATTTAATAAGAATTAAAATTTAAGTGCAAGACATTTCATTAGATGAAATTTGCGGTGTACTTCAATAAAACACATTTTATAATTTGTTTGTTCCAGGTTTGTACCTTAATTCGTTTGAATTGTTCTCAAATTTCTGCCTCGTTTTAGTTCAATTGACGTAAACTTCAAAGAAACACATTTTATACTTTATTTTTTCTTGGTTTTCACTTCAATTCCCAAAAATCGTACTCAAATTGTCATTGAAATCGTAGTGTACTTCAATGAAACATATTATATTCTTTGTTTGTTCTGGGTTTCTACCTCAATTCCTTCGAATTGTACTAAAATTCATGCCTCGTTCCAGATTAAGTGAAGTGAAGTTCAAGGAAACATATTTTATGCTTTGTTTTTTCCTGGTTTTCTCTTTAATTCCATAAAATCGTACTCAAATTGTCATTGAAATCAAAGTGTACTTCAACAAAACACATTTTATACATTGTTTGTTCTAGGTTTCTAGCTCAATTCCTTCAAATTGTACTCAAATTCCTACCTCATTTCAGTTGAATTGAATTGAACTTCAAAGAAACACATTTTATGCTTTGTTTCTCCTTGGTTTTCTTTTCAATTCCATAAAATTGTACTCAAATTGTCATTAAAATCAAAGTGTACTTCAATAAAACGCATTTTGTACTTTATTTGTTTGGGGTTTCTATCTCAATTCCTTCGAATTGTATTCAAATTCTTGCCTGATTTTAGTTGAAGTGAAGTGAACTTCAAAGAAACACATTTTATTCTTTGTTTTTTCTAGCTTTTCACTTCAATTCCATTAAATCGTACACAAATTGTCAGCGAAATCAAAGTGTACTTCAATGAAACATATTTTATACTTTATTTGTTTCAGGTTTATACCTCAATTACTTTGAATTGTACAAAAATTTCTACCTCGTTTCAATTGAATTGAAATGAATTTCAAAGAAACACATTTTAAACTTTATTTTTTTTCTAGTTTGCACTTCAATTCCATCAAATCGTAATCAAATTGTCATTGGAATCAAAGTATACTTCAATGAAACACATTTTATACTTTATTTGTTCGGGGTTTGTATCTCAATTCCTTCGAATAATACTCAAATTACTGTCTCATTTCAGTTGAATGGAAGTGAACTTCAAAGCAACACACTTTATACTTTGCCTTTTCTTGTATTACACTTCAATTCCTTCAAATTGTACTCAAATTGTCATTCAAATTACAGTTTAATTCAATGAAACACATTTTATACTTCGTTTGTTTCGAGTTTGTACCTCAATTTCATTGAATTATTCTCAAATTTCTACCTCGTTTCAGTTGAATTAAAGTGAATTTCAAAGAAACACATTTTATACTTTGTTTTTTCTTAGTTTTCACTTTAATTCAAAAAAATCGTACTCAAATTGTCATTAAAATCGTAGTGTACTTCAATGAAATACATTATATACTTTATTTGTTATGGGTTTCTTTCTTAATTCCTTCGAATTGTACTCAAATTCTTGCTTTGTTTCAATTGAAGTGAAGTGAACTTCGAAGAAACACATTTTATTCCTTGTTTTCTCTTCCTTTTCACTTTAATTCCATCAAATCGTACACAAATTATCAGCAAAATCAAAGTGTACTTCAATGAAACACATTTTATACTTTGTTTGTTCCAAACTTCTACCTCAATTCCTTTGAATTGTACAAAAATTCCTACCTCGTTTAAATTGAATTGAAATGAACTTTAAAGAAACACATTTTATACTTTATTTTTCCTTGGTTTTCTCTTTAATTCCATAAAATCGTACTCAAACTATCGTTGAAATTGAAGTGTAATTAAATGAAACACATTTTATACTTTGTTTGTTTTGGGTTTCTATCTCTATTCCTTCGAATTGTACTATAATTCCTACCTCATTTCAGTTGAATTGAAGGGAACTTCAAAGCAACACATTTTATACTTTACCTTTTCTTGGATTGCACTTCAAATTTTTCGAAACGTACTCAAATTGTCATTAGAATCGAAGTGTACTTCAACAAAACATATTTTATACT
>JACGDI010004059.1:43165-55558 GCA_014898725.1 Jacaranda copaia | reverse complement strand
TTTATTCTTTGTTTATTTCAGGTTTGTACCTCAATTCCTTCAAATTGTACAAAAATTCCTACCTCGTACCACTAGAGTTGAAGTGAACTTCAAAAAAACACATTTTATACATTTTTTTCTTGGTTTTCACTTCAATTCCATAATATCATACTCAAATTGTCATTAAAATCGAAGTTTACTTCAACGAAACACAATTTATTCTTTATTTATTTTGGGTTTGTACCTCAATTCCTTCGAATTGTACAAAAATTCATGTCTCATTCCAGTGGAATTGAAGTGAACTTCAAGGAAACATATTTTACACTTTATTTTTCCTTGGTTTTCTCTTCAATTCCATAAAATCGTACTCAAATTTTCATTGAAATCAAAGTGTATTTCAACCAAACACATTTCATACTTTATTTTTTGTGGGCTACTATCTCAATTCCTTCGAATTATACTCAAATTCCTACCTCGTTTTAATTGAATTAAAGTGAACTTTTCAGAAACACATTTTATGCTTTCTTTTTCCTTTGTTTTCTCTTCAATTCCACAAAATCGTACTCAAATTGCCCTTGAAATCGAAGTGTTCTTCAACAAAACACATTTTATACTTTGTTTATTTTAGTTTCTTATCTTAATTCCATCAAATTGTACAAAAATTCCTGCATCGTTCCAGTTGAATTGAAGTGATCTTCAAAGAAACACATTTTGTACTTTATTTTTTCTTGGTTTTCAAATTCATTCCATAAAATCATACTCAAATTGTCATTGAAATCGAAGTGTACTTCAATGAAAAATATTTTATACTTTATTTGTTATGGGTTTCTAGCTCAATTCCTTCGGATTGAACTCAAATTCCTTCCTCGTTTCAGGTGAATTGAAGTGAAGTTCAAAGAGACACATTTTATACTTTGTTTTTCCTTGGTTTTCTTTTCAATTCCATCAAATTGTACTCAAATTGTCATTGAAATTGAAATGTACTTCAATGACACATATTTTGTACTTTGTTTGTTCTGGGTTTCAACCTCAATTCCTTCGAATTGTGCTCAAATTCCTACCTCGTTCCATTTGCATTTATGTGAACTTCAAAAAAGCACATTCTATACTTTGTTTTCTCTTGGCTTTCTATTCAATTCCATAAAATCGTACTCAAATTGTCATTAAAATCAAAATGTACTTCAACCAAATACATTTTATACTTTGTTTGTTCTGGGTTTCTACCTCAATTCCTTCGAATTGTGTTTAAATTCTTACCTCATTTCAAAGAAACACATTTTATTCTTTATTTTTTCTTGCTTTTCACTTCAATTCCATCAAATCGTACACAAATTATCATTGAAATCGAAGTGTACTTCAACAAAACACATTTTATACTTTTTTTGTTCCTGGTTTGTATCTCAATTCCTTTGAATTATACAAAAATTCCTACCACGTTTCAGCTAAATTGAAATGAACTTCAAAGAAACACATTTTAAACTTTATTTTTTCTTGGTTTGCACTTCAATTCTATCAAATCACAATCAAATTGTCATTGGAATCAAAGTGTACTTCAATGAAACACACTTTATACTTTATTTGTTTGGGATTTGTATTTCATTTCCTTCAAATTATACTCAAATTACTATCTCATTTTAGTTGAATGGAAGTAAACCACAAAGCAACACATTTTATACTTTGCCTTTTCTGGGATTGCATTTTAATTCCTTCAAATCGTACTCAAATTGTCATTGGAATCGCAATATACTTCAAAGAAACACATTTTATACTTTATTTTTTCTTGGTTCTCATTTCAATTTCATAAAATCATACTAAAACTATCATTGAAATCAAAGTGCATTTCAACGAAACACATTTCATACTTTGTTTGTTCTGGGTTACTACCTCAATTCCTTCAAATTGTACTCAAATGCCTACCCCATTTCAGTTGAATTGAAGTGAACTTCATAGAAACACATTTTATACTTTCTTTTTCCTTGGTTTTCTCTTCAATTCCACAAAACCATACTCAAATTGTCTTTGAAATCGAAGTGTACTTCAACAAAATAAATTTTATACTTTGTTTATTTTGGTATTGTATCTTAATTCCTTTGAATTGTACAAAAATTCCTACCTCGTTCCAATTTAATTGAAGTGAACTTCAAAGAAACACATTTTGTACTTTGTTTTTTCTTGGTTTTCGCAACAATTCCATAAAATTATACTCAAATTGTCATTGAAATCGAAGTGTAAATTAATGAAACACACTTTATACTTTGTTTGTTCTAGGTTTCTAGCTTAATTCCTTCGAATTGAACTCAAATTCCTGCCACGTTTTAGTTGAATTGAAGTGAAGTTCAAAGAAACACATTTTATACTTTGTTTTTCCTTGGTTTTCTCTTCAATTCCGTCTCATTGTACCCAAAATCTCCTTCAAATCAAAGTGTACTTCAATGAAACATATTTTGCACTTTGTTTGTTTTAGGTTTCTACCTCAATTCCTTCGAATTGTACTCAAATTCCCATCTCATTCTGGTTGAATTTAAGTGAACTACAAAGAAGCACATTTTATACTTTGTTTTTTCTTGGCTTTCTATTCAATTCCACAAATTCGTACTCAAATTGTCATTAAAATCGAAATGTACTTCAACGAAACACATTTTATACTTTGTTTGTTCTGGGTTTCTACCTCAATCCCTTCTAATTGTATTCAAATTCTTGCCTCGTTTCAAAGAAACAAATTTTATTCTTTATTTTTTCTCGCTTTTGACTTCAATTCCATCAAATTGTACATAAATTATCATTGAAATCAAAATGTACTTCAATGATACACATTTTATACTTTGTTTGTTCCTAGTTCGTATCTAAATTCCTTTGAATTGGACAAAAATTCCTACCTCGTTTCAATTCAATTGAAATGAACTTCAAAGAAACACATTTTAAACTTTATTTTTTCTTGGTTTGCGCTTCAATTCCATCAAATCGTAATCAAATTGTCATTGAAATTGAAGTGTACTTCAATGAAATGCATTTTGTACTTTTTTTGTTCTGTATTTCTACCTCAATACCTTCGAATTGTACTCAAATTTCAGCCTCGTTTTAGTTGAAGTGAAGTGAAGTTCAAGGAAATAGATTTTATACTTTGTGATTTCTTGGTTTTCACTTCAATTCCTTCAAATTGTACTTAAATTGTCATTGGAATCGCAGTGTACTTCAAAGAAACACATTCTTTACTCTTTTTTTTAGTTTTCACTCCAATTTCAAAAAATTATACTCAAATTATCATTAAAATCATAGTGTACTTCAACAAAACACATTATATACTTTATTTGTTCTGGGTTTCTTTCTTAATTCCTTCGAATTGTATTCAAATTCTTACCTTGTTTCGGTTGAATTAAAGTGAACTTCAACGAAACGCATTTTATTCTTTATTTTTTCTTGGTTTGCACTTCAATTTCATTGAATCGTACTCAAATTGTCATTGAAATCGAAGTATACTTCAAGAAAACACATTTTATACTTTGTTTATTTTGGGTTTGTACCTTAATTCCTTCAAATTGTACTAAACTTCCTGCCTCGTTCTAGTAGAGTTGAAGTAAACTTTAAAGAAAAATATTTTACACTTTATTTTTCAATGGCATTCTCTTCAATTCCATAAAATCGTATTCAAGTTGTCAATGAAATTGAAGTGTAATTCAGCGAAACACATTTTATACTTTTTTTATTTTGGGTTTCTAGCTTAATTCCTTCGAATTGTACTCTAATTCCAACCTCGTTTCAGTTGAATTGAAGGGAACTTCAAAGCAACACACTTTATACTTTATGTTTTCTTAGATTGCACTTCAATTCTTTTGAAACACACTCAAATTGCCAATGGAATCAAAGTGCACTTCAACAAAACACATTTTTTACTTTGTTTGTTCTGGGTTTGTACGTAAATTTTTTGAATTGTACTAAAATTCCTACCTTGTTTCAGTTGAATTGAACTGAACTTCAAAGAAAAACATTTTGTACTTTATTTTTTCTTGGTTTTCACTTCAATTCCAAAACACCGTACTCAAATTGTCATTGAAATTGCAGTGTACTTCAACTAAACATATTATATTCTTTGTTTGTTATGGGTTTCTGCCTCAATTCCTTCGAATTGTACTCAAATTCTTGCCTCGTTCCAACTAAATTGAAGTGAACTTTAAAGAAACACATTCCATACTTTGTTTTTCCTTGGTTTTCTCTTCAATTCCATCAAATCGTATTCAAATTGTCATTGAAATCGAAGTGTACTTCAATGAAACTCATTTTGTACTTTGTTTGTTCTAGGTTTCTACCTCAATTCCTTCAAATTTAACTCAAATTCCTACCTTATTTCAGTTGAAGTGAAGTGAACTTCAAAGAAGCACATTTTATACTTTGTTTTTTTCTTAGCTTTCTCTTCAATTCCATAAAATTGTACTCAAATCGTCATTAAAATCAAAATGTACTTCAATGAAATGCATTTTGTACTTTGTTTGTTTGGGGTTTCTACCTGAATTCCTTCGAATTGTATTCAAATTCTTACCTCATTTCAGTTGAAGTGAAGTGAACTTCAAAGAAACTCATTTTATTCTTTGTTTTTCCTTGCTTTTCTCTTCAATTCCATAAAATCATACTCAAATTGCCATTAAAATCAAAATATACTTCAACGGAATGCATTTTGTACTTTGTTTGTTTGGGATTTATACCACAATTCCATCGAATTGTATTCAAATTCTTGCCTCATTTTAGTTGAAGTGAAGTGAAGTGAACTTCAAAGAAACTCATTTAATTTGTTGTCTTTCCTTGCTTTTCACTTCAATTCCATCAAATCATACACAAATTGTCAGTGAAATCAAAGTATACCTTAATGAAACACATTTTATACTTTGTTTGTTCCAGGTTTGTGCCTCAATTCCTTGGAATTGTACAAAAATTCCTACCTCATTTCAATTCAATTGAAATGAACTTCAAAGAAACACATTTTAAACTTTATTTTTTCCTGGTTTGCACTTCAATTCCATCAACTCATAATCAAATTGTCATTGGAATCAAAGTGTACTTCAATGAAACACATTTTATACTTTGTTTGTTCGAGGTTTGTTCCTCAATTCCTTCGAATAATACTCAAATTACTGTCTCATTTCAGTTGAATAGAAGTGAACTTCAAAGCAACAAACTTTATAATTTGCCTTTTCTTGTATTGCACTTCAATTCCTTCAAATCGTACTCAAATTGTTATTGGAATTATAGTGTAATTCAATGTAACACATTTTATACTTTGTTTGTTCCGGGTTTGTACCTCAATTTCATTGAATTGTTATCAAATTTCTGCCTCGTTTCAGTTGAATTAAAGTGAACTTCAAAGAAACACATTTCATACTTTATTTTTTCTTGGTTTTCATTTCAATTCAAAAAAATCGTACTCAAATTGTTGTTGAAATCGTAGAATACTTCAACAAAACACATTATATACTTTGTTTGTTCTGGGTTACTACCTCAATTCCTTTGAATTGTACTCAAATTCTTGCCTCGTTTCAGTTGAAGTGAAGTGAACTTCAAAAAAACACAATTTATTTTTTGTTTTCTCTCACTTTTCACTTCAATTCCATCAAATCGTACACAAATTGTCAGCGAAATCGAAGTGTATTTTAATGAAACATATTTTATACTTTGTTTGTTCGAGATTTGTACCTCAATTCCTTTGAATTGTACAAAACTTCCTACCTCGCTTAAATTGAATTGAAATGAAATTCAAAGAAACACATTTTATACTTTATTTCTCCTTGGTTTTCTCTTTAGTTCCATCAAATCATATTCAAATTGTCATTGAAATTGAAGTGTACTTCAATGAAACACATTTTGTACTTTATTTACTTTGGGTTTCTACCTCAATTCCTTCGAATTGTACTCAAATTCCTACCTCATTTCAATTGAATTGAAGTGAACATCAAATAAGCACATTTTATACTTTGTTTTTCCTTGGCTTTCTCTTCAATTCCAAAAAATCGTACTCAAATTATCATTAAAATCAAAATGTACTTCAATGAAATGCATTTTGTACTTTGTTTGTTTGGGGTTTATACCACAATTCCTTTGAATTATATTCAAATTCTTGCCTCGTTTCTATTGAAGTGAAGTGAACTTCAAAGAAACACATTTTATTCTTTATTTTTCCTTGCTTTTCACTTCAATTCCATCAAATCGTACATAAATTGTCAGCAAAATCAAAGTGTACTTCAATGAAACACATTTTATACTTTGTTTGTTCCAAATTTGTACCTCAATTCCTCTGAATTGTACAAAAATTCCTACCTCGTTTCAATTGAATTGAAATGAACTTCAAAGAAACACATTTTAAACTATATTTTTTACTAGTTTGCACATCAATTCCATCAAATCGTAATCAAATTGTCATTGAAATCAAAGTGTACTTCAATGAAACATATTTTATACTTTTTTTGTTCGGGGTTTCTATCTTAATTCTATCGAATAAAACTCAATTACTATCTCGTTTTAGTTTAATGGAATTGAACTTCAAGGCAACACACTTTATACTTTGGCTTTTCTTGTATTGCACTTCAATTCCTTCAAATCATAATCAAATTGTCATTGGAATTGCAATGTAATTAAATGAAACACATTTTATACTTTGTTTGTTCCGAGTTTGTACCTTAATTTCTTTGAATTGTTCTCAAATTTATGCCTCGTTTCAATTGAATTAAAGTGAAAATTCAAAGAAACACATTTTATACTTTGTTTTTTCTTGGTTTTCACTTCAATTCCAAAAAATCATACTCAAATTGTCATTAAAACCGTAGTGTACTTCAACGAAACACATTATATCCTTTGTTTTTTTTGGATTACTACCTCAATTCCTTTGAATTGTACACAAATTCTTGCCTCATTTTAGTTGCAGTGAAGTGAACTTCAAAGAAATACATTTTATTCTTTGTTAACTCTTGCTTTTCACTTCAATTCCATTAAATCGTATACAAATTATCAACGAAATTGAAGTGTACTTTAATAAAACACATTTTGTACTTTGTTTGTTCCAAATTTGTACCTCAATTCCTTTGAATTGTACAAAAATTCCTACCGTGTTTAAATTGAATTGAAATGAACTTCAAAGAAACACATTTTATACTTTATTTTTCCTTGGTTTTCTCTTCAGTTGCTTAAAATTGTACTCAAATTGTCATTGAAATCGAAGTGTAATTCAATGAAACATATTTTATACTTTGTTTGTTCTAGATTTCTAGCTCTATTCCATTGATTCTACTCTAATTCCAGCCTCGTTTCAGTTGAATTGAAGGGAACTTCAAAGCAACACATTTTATACTTTGCCTTTTATTGGATTGCACTTCAATTCTTTCGAAACATGCTCAAATTACCATTGGAATCGAAGTGTACTTCAACGAAACATATTTTATACTTCATTTGTTCTGGGTTTGTACCTTAATTCTTCAAATTGTACAAAACTTCCTGCCTCGTTTTAGTTGAAGTGAAGTGAACTACAAATAAACATATTTTGTACTTTGTTTTTTCTTCGTTTTTACTTCAATTCCATAATATCATGCTCAAACTATCAATAAAATCGAAGTGTACTTTAACGAAACACATTTTATACTTTGTTTGTTCTAGGTTTCTAGCTCAATTCCTTCGAATTATACTCAAATTCCTGCCTAGTTTCAGTTGAATTGAATTGAACTTCAAAGAAACACATTTTATACTTTGTTTTTCCTTGGTTTTCTCTACAATTCCATAAAATCGTACTCAAATTGTCATTGAAATTGAAGTGTACTTCAACAAAATGCATTTTATACTTTGTCTATTCTGGGTTTCTACCTCAATTCCTTCGAACTATACTCAAATTGCTACGTCATTTCCGTTGAATTGAAATGAACTTCAAAGAAACACATTTTATACCTTTTTTTTCCTTGGTTTTCACTTCTATTCCATAGAATCGTACTCAAATTGTTATTGAAATCAAAGTGTACTTCAATGAAACACATTTCATACTTTGTTTGTTCTGGGTTACTATCTCAATTCCTTTGAATTGTACTCAAATTCCTACCTCATTTCTGTTGAATTGAAGTGAACTTCATTGAAACACATTTTATACTTTCTTTTTCCTTGGTTTTCTCTTCAATTCCCCAAAATTGTACTCAAATTGTCATTGAAATCAAAGTGTACTTCAACAAAACACATTTTATATTTTATTTATTTTGATTTTGTACCTTAATTTCTTCGAATTGTACAAAAATTCCTGATTCATTCCAGTTGAATTGAAGTGAATTTCAAATAAACACATTTTTTTTACTTTGTTTTTTTTCTTGATTTTCACTTCAATTCCATAAAATTGTACTCAAATTGTCATTGAAATCAAAGTATACTTTAACAAAATACATTTTATACTTTATTTCTTCTAGGTTTCTAGCTTAATTCCTTCGAATTGAACTCAAATTCCTGCCTCGTTTCAGTTGAATTGAAGTGAACTTTAAAGGAGCACATTTTATACTTTGTTTTTTCTTGGCTTTCTTCTCAATCCCCTAAAATCGTACTCAAATTGTCATTAAAAATTGAAATGTACTTCAATGAAACACATTTTATACTTGGTTTGTTCTGGATTTCTACCTCAATTCCTTTGAAATGTATTAAAATTCTTGCCTCGTTTTAAAGAAACACATCTTATTCTTTGTTTTTTCTTTCTTTTCACTTCAATTCCATCATATGGTACACAAATTATCATCAAAATTGAAGTGTATTTCATTGAAACACATTTTATATTTTGTTTATTCCAAGTTTGTACCTCAATTCCTTCGAATTGAACAAAAATTCCTACCTTATTTCAATTCAATTGAAATAAACTTCAAAGAAATGCATTTTAAACTTTATGTTTTCTTGGTTTGCATTTCAATTCCATCCAATCATAATAAATTATCATTGGAATCAAAGTGTACTTCAATGAAACTTATTTTATACTTTGCTTGTTTGGGGTTTATGTTTCAATTCCTTCGAATTATACTCGAATTACTATCTCATTTCAGTTGAATGGAAGTGAACTTAAAAGCAACACATTTTATACTTTTTCTTTTCTTGGATTGCACTTTAATTCCATCAAATCATACTCAAACTATCATTGGAATCGCAGTCTACTTCAATGAAACCATTTCATATTTTGTTCGTTCTGGGTTTGTACCTCAATTCCTTTGAATTGTTCTCAAATTTCTGCCTCATTTCAATAGAATTGAAGTGAACTTCAAAGAAACACATTTATACTTTGTTTTTTCTTGGTTTTCACTTTAATTCCAAAATATCATACTCAAATTATCACTGAGATCATAGTGTACTTCAACCAAACACATTATATACTTTGTTTGTTTTGGATTTTTACCTCAATTCCTTCAAATTGTACTTACATTCTTGCCTCGTTTCAGTTAAATTGAAGGCAGCTTCAAAGACACTCATTTCATACTTGGTTTTTTCTTGGTTTGCACTTCAATTTCATCGAATTGTACTCAAATTGTTATTGAAATCGAAGTGTACTTCAACGAAACACATTTTATACTTTGTTTGTTTCCAGTTTACACCTCAATTCTTTTAAATTGTACAAAAATTCCTACCTCGTTCCAGTAGAATTGAAGTGAACATCAAAGAAACACATTTTATACTTTCTTTTTCCTTGGTTTTCTCTTCAATTCCAAAAAAGCGTACTCAAATTGTCATTGAAGTTGAAGTGTACTTCAACAAAACACATTTTATACGTTGTTTATTTTGTGGTTGTACCTTAATTTCTTCGAATTGTACAAAAATTCATGCATCGTTCTAGTTAAGTTGAAGGGAACTTCAAAGCAACTCATTTTATACTTTGCCTTTTCTTGTATTGCACTTCAATTCTTTCGAAACATACTCAAAAATTGTCATTGGAATCAAAGTGTACTTCAACAAAATACATTTTATATTTTATTTGTTCCAGGTTTGTGCCTCAGTTGCTTCAAATTGTACTAAAATTTCTGCCTCATTTCAGTTGAATTCAAATGAACTACAAAGAAACACATTTAGTACTTCATTTTTTCTTGGTTTTCATTTCAATTCCATAAAATAGTACTCAAATTGTCATTGAAATAGAAGTGTACTTCAACAAAACACATTTTATACTTTGTTTATTCTGGGTTTCTAGCTCAATTCCTTTGAATTGAACTCAAATTCCTACCTCGTTTCAATTGAATTGAAGTAAACTTCAAAGAAACAAATTTTATACTTTCTTTTTCCTTGCTTTTCTCTTCAATTCCAAAAAATCGTACTCAAATTGTCATTGAAATCGAAGTGTACTTCAACAAAAACATATTTTTCCCTAGTTTTCTCTTCAATTCCATCAAATTGTCATTGAAATCGAAGTGTACTCAATGAAACACATTTTGTACTTTGTTTGTTCTGAGTTTCAACCTCAATTCCTTCAAATTGTACAAAAATTCCTACCTCGTTTCAGTTAAATTGAAGTGAACTTCAAAAAACACATTTTACACTTTGTTTTTTCTTGACTTTCTCTTCAATTCCATAAAATCATGCTCAAATTGTCATTTAAATCGAAGTGTACTACAACGAAACACATTTTATACTTTGTTTGTTCTGGGTTTCTACTTCAATTCCTCCTAATTATTTTCAAATTTTTGCCTCATTTCAATTGAAGTAAATTGAACTTCAAAGAAACATATTTTATTCTTTGTTTTTTCTTGCATTTCACTTCAATTCCATCAAATCGTACACAAATTGTCATAGAAATCAAAGTATATTTCAACGAAACACATTTTATACTATCTTTGTTCCAGGTTTGTGCCTTAATTCCTTCGAATTGCAAAACAAATCCTACCTCATTTCAATTGAATTGAAATGAACTTCAAAGAAACACATTTTAAACTTTATTTTTTCTTGGTTTGCATTTCAATTCTATCAAATCGTAATCAAATTGTCATTGGAATCAAAGTATACTTCAACAAAACACATTTTACACTTTGATTGTTCTAGGTTTGTATCTTAATTACTTTGAATTATACTCAAATTATTGTCTCCTTTCAGTCGAATGGAAGTGAACTTCAAAGCAACACATTTTATACTTTGCCTTTTCTGGAATTGCACTTCAATTCCTTCAAATTGTACCCAAATTGCCATTGTAATTGCAGTATACTTCAATGAAACACATTTTATACTTTGTTTGTTTCGGGTTTCTACCTCAATTCCTTTGAATCGTTCTCAAATTTCTGCCTCATTTCAGTTGAATTGAGGTGAACATCAAAGAAATACCTTTTATACTTTGTTTTTTCTTGGTTTTCAGTTAAATTCCAAAAAATCGTACCCAAATTGTCATCAAAATCGTAGTGTACTTCAACAAAACACATTATATACATTTTTTGTTTTAGGTTTTTGCCTCAATTCCTTTAAATTGTACTCAAATTCTTGCCTCATTTCAGTTGAATTGAAGTAAATTCAAAGAAACACATTTTATACTTGATTTTTTCTTGGTTTGCACTTCAACTCCATCGAATTGTACTCAATTTGTCATTAAAATCGAAATACACTTCAATGAAACACATTTTATACTTTGTTTATTTTAGGTTTGTACCTCAATTTCTTCAAATTGCACTAAAATTCCTACCTCGTTTCAGTTGAATTGAAGTGAACTTCAGAGAAACATATTTTATGCTTTTTTTTCCTTGGTTTTCTCTTCAACTCCCTAAAATCAAACTCTAATTGTCATTGACATTGAAGTGTACTTCAACGAAACACATTTTATACATTCTTTGTTCTAGTTTCTATCTCAATTCCTTCAAATTGTACTAAAGTTCCTGCCTAGTTTCAGTTGAATTGAAGTGAACATCATAGAAACACATTTTGTACTTTATTTTTTCATGGTTTTCACTTCAATTCCAAAAAACCATACTCAAATTTTCATTGGAATTGAAGTGTACTTCAACGAAACACATTTTATACTTTGTTTATTTTGAGTTTCTAGCTCAATTCCTTCGAATTGAACTCAAATTTCTGTCTCATTTCAGTTGAAGTGAAGTGAACTTCAAAGAAGCACATTTTATACTTTGTTTTTCCTTGATTTTCTCTTCAATTCCACCAAAACGTACTCAAATTGTCATTGAAATTGAAATGTATTTCAATGAAACACAATTTGTACTTTGTTTGTTCTGGGTTTCTTCCTCAATTTCTTTGAATTATACATAAATTCCTACCTCGTTTCAGTTGAAGTGAAGTGAACTTCAAAGAAATACATTTTATACTTTGTTTTTTCTTGGCTTTCTCTTCAATTCCAAAAAATTGTACCTAAATTGTCATTAAAATCAAAACATACTTCAACGAAACACATTTTATACTGTGTTTGTTCTGGGTTTCCACCTCAATTGAAATGTACTACAA
>JACGDI010004059.1:9270-23714 GCA_014898725.1 Jacaranda copaia | reverse complement strand
ATTCAACAGAAACGAGGCAAGAATTTGAGTACAATTCGAAGGAATTGAGGTAGAAACCTAGAAAAAACAAAGTATAAAATGTGTTTCGTTGAAGTACACTCCAATTTCAATGATAATTGCGAATGTTTTGATGGAATTGAAGTGCAAAGCAAGAAAATATAAAGTATAAAATGTGTTTCTTTGAAGTTCACTTCAATTTAACTAAAACGATGCTAGAATTTTATTACAATTCCAAGGAATTGATGTACAAACCCAGAACAAACAAAGTATAAAATGAATTTTGTTAAAGTACACTTTGATTTCAATGACAATTTGTGTACAATTTGATGGAAATGAAGAGCAATCCAAGAAAAAACAAAGTATAAAATGTGTTTCTTTGAAGTTCACCTCACTTCAACTGAAACGAGGCAATAATTTGAGTACAATTTAAAGGAATTGAGGTAGAAATCAAGAACAAACAAAATATAAAATGTCTTTCACAAGAGTACATTTTGATTTCATTGACAATTTGTGTACGATTTTTTGGAATTGAAGAGAAAACCAAGGAGAAACAAAGTATAAAATGTGTTTCATTGATGTTCACTTCAATTCAACAGAAACGAGGTAGGAATTTGAATACAATTAGAAGGAATTAAGGTAGAAATCTAAAATAAACAAAGTATAAAATGTGTTTCGTTGAAGTACACTTCGATTTCAATGACAATTTGGGTATGATATGGTGGAATTGAAGTGAAAAGTAAGAAAAAACAAATTATAATGTGTGTTTCTTTGAAGTTCACTTCACTTCAACAGAAATGAGGTAAGAATTTGAGTATAATTTGAATGATTGAGATACAAACCTCGAGCAAACAAAGTATAAAATGTGTTTTGTTGAAATATACTTCGATTTCAAGGACAATGTGAGTACGATTTGATGGAATTGAAGTGCAAACTAAGAAAAAATAAAGTATAAAATTTGTTTCTTTGAAGTTCACTTCACTTAAACTGAAACGAGGCGAGATTTTGAATATAATTCAAAGGAATTGAGGTAGAAACCTAGAAGAAACAAAGTATAAAATGTGTTTCGTTGAAGTACACTTTGATTTCAATGACAATTTGAGTACGGTTTTATAAAATTGAAGAGAAAACCAAGGTAAAATAAAATATAAAATGTGTTTCTTTGATGTTCATTTGAATTCAACTAAAACGAGGCAGGAATTTAGGCACAATTCAAAGGAATTGAGGTCCAAACACGGAACAAACAAAGAAAAAATGAGTTTCGTTGAAGTACACTTCAATTTCATTGAAGTATGAGATGTGTTTCAATGAAGTACACTTCAATTTCAATGACAATTTGAGTACGATTTAATGGAATTGAAGTGCAAACAAAGAAAAAATAAAGTATAAAAGGTGCTTCTTTGAAGTTCACTCGCTTCAACTGAGATGAGGCAAGAATTTGAATACAATTCAATGGAATTAAGGAAGATACCCAGAACAAACAAAATATAAAATTTATTTCGTTGAAGTACACTTTGATTTCAATGACAATTTGAGTACGATTTTAGGGAATTGAAGAGAAAACCAAGGAAAAAAAGCATAAAATATGTTTTTCTGAAGTTCACTTCACTTCAACTAAAATGAGGTTGGAATTGGAGTACAATTCGAAGGAGTTAAGGTAGAAACCCAAAACAAATAATGTATAAAATGTGTTTCATTGAAGTTCACTTCGATTTAAATGACAATTTGAGTGCAATTCGAAGGAATTAAGGTAGAAATCCATAACAAACAAAATATAAAATGTGTTTCGTTGAAGTGTACTTAAATTTCAATGATAATTTGAGTATGAATTGGTGGAATTGAAGTGAAGAGTAAGAAAAAACAAAGTACAAAATTTGTTTATTTGAAGTTCACTTCTATTTCAATGATAATTTGAGTACAATTTGATGGAATTGAAGCGCAAACCAAGAATAGAAAAAGTATAAAAGGTGTCACTTTGATGTTCACTTCTTTTCAATTGAAATGATGTAGGAATTTGAGTATAATTAATTAAAATTGACGTACAAACCCAAAATAAACAAAGAATAAAATGTGTTTTGCTGAAGTACACTTCGATTTCAATGATAATTTGAGTATGATTTGAGTGAATTGATTTGCAAGCCAAGAAAAAATAAAGTATAAAATGTGTTTCTTCGAAGTTTACATCACTTCAACTGAAACGAGGGGGGAATTTTTTTATAACTCGAAGGAATTGAGGTACAAACCAAGAACAAGCAAAGTATGAAATATGTTTTGATGAAATACACTTCGATTCTAATGAGAATTTGATTACAAATTGATGTATTGAGGAGCAAACCAAGATAAAACAAAGTGTAAAATGTGTTTCTGATGTTCACTTCAATTCAACTGAAAATGGCAGGAATTTGAGTACAATTCGAAGGAATTAAGGTAGAAACCCGAAACAGACAAAGTATGAAATGAGTTGTGATAAAATACACTTCGATTTCAATGATAATTTCAGTAAGATTTAATTGAATTGAAGTGCAAACTAAGAAAAAATAAAGTATAAAATGTGTTTCTTTGAAGTTCACTTCACTTCAACTGAAATAAGGCAAGAATTTGAATACAATTCAAAGGAATTGAGGTAAAAATCCTAAACAAACAAAGTATAAAATGTGCTTCGTTGAAGTACATTTTGATTTCAATGAGAATTTGAGTACGATTTTAGAGAATCAAAGAGAAAACCAAGGAAAAACAAAGCACAAAATACGTTTCTATGAAGTTTACTTCACTTCCACTAAATCGAGGTAGGAGTTTGAGTACACTTCGAAGGAATTGAGGGAGAAACCCATAACAAACAAAGTATAAAATGTGTTTCGCTGAAGTTCACTTAGATTTCAATGACAATTTGAGTATAATTCGAAGGAATTAAGGTAGAAATCCAGAACAAACAAAGTATAAAATATGTTTTGTTGAAGTACTGTTCAATTTCAATGACAATTTGAGTATGATTTGATGGAATTGAAGTGAAAAGGAAGAAAAAACAAAGTATAAAATGTGTTTATTTGAAGTTCACTTCTATTTTATTGATAATTTGAGTACAATTTGATAGAATTGAAGTGCAAACCAAGAAAAGAAAATGTATAATTGGTGTCGCTTTGATGTTCACTTCATTTCAACTGAAATGAGGTAGGAATTTGTGTATGATTCAATGAAATTGATGTACAAACCCGAAACAAACAAAGCATAAAATGTGATTCGTTGAAGTACGCTTCAATTTGAAAGAAAATTTAAGCACCATTTAATGGAATTGAAATGTAAAGCAAGAAAAAACAAAGTGTAAAATAATTTTATTTGAAGTTTACTTCAATTCAACTGAAATGAGGAAGTAATTTAAGTATAATTTGAAGGAATTGAAATACAAACCCCAAGCAAACAAAGTATAGAATGTGATTCATTGAAGTACACTTCGATTCTAAAGACAATTTGATTATGATTTGAAGGAATTGAGGAGCAAACCAAGATAAAACAAAGTATAAAATGTGTTTCTTTGAAATTCACTTCAATTCAACTGAAACGAGGTAGGAATTTTAGTACAACTTGAAGAAATTGAGGTACAAACCCCGAAAAAGCAAAGTATGAATTATGTTTCGATAAAGTACACTTTGATTTCAATGCCAATTTGAGTATGATTTGATGGAATTGAAGTGCAAACCAAGAAAAAACAAAGTATAAAATATTTTTCTTTGAAGTTCACTTCACTTCAACTGAAATGAGAAAAAATTTTGAATACAATTCAAAGGAATTGAGGTAGAAACCCAGAACAATCAAAGTATAAAATGTGTTTAGTTGAAGTACACTTCGATTTCAATGACAATTTGAGTACGGTTTTATGGAATTGAAGAGAAAAACATGGAAAAACAAAGTATAAAATGTGTTTCTTTGATGTTCATTTCAATTCAACTGAAACGAAGCACGAATTTGTGTACAATTCAAAGGAATTGAGGTACAATCCCATAACAAACAAAGAATAAAATGAGTTTTGTTGAAGTACACTTCGATTTCAATGACATTTTAAGTGTGATTTGATGGAATTGAAGTGCAAACTAAGAAAAATCAAAGTAGAAAATGTGTTTCTTTGAAGATCACTTCAATTAAACTGAAATGAGGCAAGAATTTAAGTACAATTTCAAGGAATTGAAGTAGAAACCTAGAAAAAAATAAATTATAGAATGCATTTCATTGAAGTACACTTCAATTTCAACAATAATTGAGTATGTTTTGATGGAATTGAAGTGCAAACCAAGAAAAAACAAAGTATAAAATGTGTTTCTTTTAAGTTCACTTCAATTCAACTGAAACGAAGCTAGAATTTTAGTACAATTCAAAGGAATTGATGTACAAATCCGGACCAAACAAAATATAAAATGTCTTTCGCTAGAGTACATTTCGATTTCATTGACAATTTGTGTACAATTTTTTGTAATTGAAGAGAAAACCAAGGAGAAACAAAGTATAAAATGTGTTTCATTGAAGTTGACTTCAATTCAACTGAAACGAGGTAGAAATTTGAATACAATTCGAAGGAATTAAGGTAGAATTCCAGATCAAACAAAGTATAAAATGTGTTTCGTTGAAGTACACTTCGATTTCATTGACAATTTGAGTATGATTTGATGGAATTAAAGTGAAAAGCAAGAAAAAATGAAGCATAAAATGTGTTTCCTTGAAGTTCACTTCACTTCAACAGAAATGAGGTAAGAATTTGAGTAAAAGTCAAATGAATTGATGTAGAAACCAAGAACAAACAAAGTATAAAATGTGTTTCATTGAAGTACACTTCGATTTCAATGACAATTTGAGCACGATTTAGTGGAATTGAATTGCAAACCAAGAAAAAATAAAGTATAAACTGTGTTTTTTTGAAGTTCACTTCACTTCAACTAGAACGAGGCATTAATTTTAGTACAATTCGAAGGAATTGAGGTACAAACCCAAAACAAACAAAGAATGAAATGTGTTTTGATCAATTTGAGTATGATTTGGATTGCAATTTGAGTATGATTTGATGAAATTGAAGTGCAAACAAAGCAAAGACAAAGTATAAAATGTATCGCTCTAAAGTTCACTTCAATTCAAGTGAAACGAGACAGGAATTTAAGCATAATTCAAAGGTATTGATGTACAAACCTAAAACAAACAAAGTTTAAAATATGTTTCGTTGAAGTACACTTCTATTTAAATGAAAATTTGAGTACGATTTAATTGAATTGCAGTGAAAAGAAGGAAAAAACAAAGTATAAAATATGTTTCTTTGAAATTCACTTCAATTCAACTGAAATGAGGCAGTAACTTTAGTTTAATTCGAATGAATTGAGATACAAACCCTGAGCAAACAAAATATAAAATGTGTTTTGTTTAAATACACTTCGATTTCAATGACAATTTGAGTTGGATTTGATGGAATTGAAGTGCAAACCAAGAAAAAACAAAACATAAAATGTGTTCATTTGAGGATCACTTCAATTCAACTGAAATGAGGCAAGCATTTGAGTACAATTCAAAGGAACTGAAGTATAAACCCAAAACAAACAAAGTATAAAATGTGTTTTCTTGAAGTACGCTCCAATTTCAACGATAATAGAGTACATTTTGATGGAATTGAAGTGCAAACTAAGAAAAAACAAAGTATAAAATGTGTTTTTTTTGAAATTCACTTCAATTCAACTGAAACAAAACCAGAATTTTAGTACAATTCGAAGAAATTGATATACAAACCCAGAACAAACAAAGTATAAAATGAGTTTCGTTGAAGTACACTTCGATATCAATGATAATTTGAGTACGATTTGATGGAATTGAAGTGCAAACTAGAAAAAAACAAAGTATAAAATGTGTTTCTTTGAAGTTCACTTCACTTCGACTGAAACGAGACAAGAATTTGAGTACAATTTGAAGAAATTGATGTACAAGCCCGAAACGAACAAAATATAAAATGTATTTTGCTAAAGTACTTTTTGATTTCAATGATAATTTGTGTACTATTTTATGGAATTGAAGAGAAAACCAAGGAGAAATAAAGTATAAAATGTGTTTCATTGAAGTTCACTTCAATTCAACTGAAACGAGGTAGAAATTTGAATACAATTTGAAGGAATTAAGGTAGAATTCCAGATCAAACAAAGTATAAAATGTGTTTTGTTGAAGTACACTTCGATTTCATTGACAATTTGAGTATGATTTGATGGAATTAAAGTGAAAAGCAAGAAAAAATGAAGCATAAAATGTGTTTCCTTGAAGTTCGCTTCACTTCAACAGAAATGAGGTAAGAATTTGAGTAAAATTCAAATGAATTGATGTAGAAACCTAGAACAAACAAAGTATAAAAAGTGTTTCATTAAAGTACACTTCGATTTCGATGACAATTTGAGCACGATTTGATGGAATTGAATTGCAAACCAAGAAAAATAAAGTGTAAACTGTGTTTCTTTGAAGTTCACTTCAATTGAACTAGAACAAGGCAGGAATTTTAGTACAATTCGAAGGAATTAAGGTACAAACCCTGACCAAACAAAGAATGAAATGTGTTTCGATGAAGTACACTTTAATTTTGATAGCAATTTAAGTATGATTTGATGGATTTGAAGTGCAAACAAAGAAAAGACAAAGTGTAAAATGTGTCGCTCTGAAGTTCACTTTAATTCAACTGAAACGTGGTAGGAATTAAAGTATAATTCAAAGGTATTGACATACAAAGCTGAAACAAATAAAGTTTAAAATGTGTTTCATTGAATACGCTTCTATTTGAATGAAAATTTGAGTACGATTTAATTGAATTGTAGTGAAAGGTCGGAAAAAACTAAGTATAAAATATGTTTCTTTGAAATTCACTTCAATTTAACTGAAATGGGGTAGTACTTTGAGTATAATTCAAAGGAATTGAGATACAAACCCCGAGCAAACAAAGTATAAAAAGTCTTTCGTTGAAATACACTCCAATTTCAATGGCAATTTGAGTACGATTCGATGGATTTGAGGAGCAAACAAAGATAAAACAAAGTATAAAATCTGTTTCTTTGAAATTCACTCCAATTCAACTGAAACGAGATAGGAATTTTAGTACAATTTGAAGTAATTGAGGTACAAACCCAAAATAAACAAAGTATGAAATGTGTTTTGATTAAGTGCACTTCCATTTAAATGACAATTTGAGTATGATTTGATGGAATTGAAGTGCAAACCAAGAAAAAAACAAAGTATAAAATTTGTTTCTCTGAAGTTCACTTCACTTCAATAGAGACGAGGCAAGAATTTGAATACAATTCGAAGGAATTGAGGTAGAAACCCAGAATAAACAAAGTATAAAATGTGTTTTGTTGAAGTACACTTTAATTTCAATGACAATTTGAGTATGATTTTATGAAATTGAAGAGAAAATCAAGGAAAAATAAAGTATAAAATGTGTTTCTTTGATGTTCACTTCACTTCAACTGAAACAAGGCAAGCATTTGAGTACAATTTGAAAGAATTGGGTAGAAATCCAGAGCAAAGAAAGTATAAAATGTGTTCCATTGAAGTGCACTTCAATTTCAATGACAATTAGAGTACAATTTTAGGGAATTGAAGAGGAAACCAAGGGGGAAAAAAAAAAGAAAAATATGTTTCTATGAAGTTCACTTCAATTCAACTGAAACGAGGCAGGAATTTGAGTATAGTTCGAAGGAATTTAGGTATAAACCCAAAATAAAAAAAGTATAAACTGTGTTTAATTAAAGTTCACTTAGATTTCAATGACAATTTGAATACAACTCGACATAAATGATTTGCAAACCAAGAAAATACAAAGTATAAAATGTGTCACTTTGAAGTTCACTTCAATTTAACTGAAACAAGATAGGAATTTGAGTATAATTTGAAGGTATTGAAGTACAAACCTGAAACAAACAAAGTTTAAAATGTATTTCATTGAAGTACACTTCTATTTGAAAGATAAATTCTGTATGATTTAATGGAATTAAAGTGAAAAGCAATAAAAAACAAAGTATAAAATACGTTTCACTGAAGTTCGCTACAAATCAATAGAAATGAGGCTTTAATTTGAGTATAATTTGAAGGAATTGAGATACAAATCCCGAGCAAACAAAGTATAAAATGTGTTTCATTGAAATACACTTCGATTTCAATGATAATTTTAGTTCGATTTGATGGAATTGAAGTGCAAACCAGGAAAAAACAAAGCAAAAAATGTGTTTATTTGAAGATCACTTCAATTCAACTATAACGAGGCAAGAATTTGAGTACATTCATGGGAATTGAAGTAGAAACCAAGGAGAAACAAAGTATAAAATGTGTTTCATTTAAGTTCACTTCAATTCAACTGAAACGAGGTAGAAATTTGAATACAATTCGAAGGAATTAATGAAGAAACCTAGAACAAACAAAGTATAAAATGTGTTTCCTTGAAGTACACTTCGATTTCAATGATAATTTGAGTACGATTTGATGAAATTGAAGAGCAAACAAAGAGAAAACAAAGTATGAAACGTGTTTATTTGAAGTTTACTTCAATTTAACTGAAATGAGGCAGGAATGTTAGTATAATTCGAAGAAATCCAGTTAAAAACTCAGAACAAACAATGTATAGAATGTATTTCGTTGAAGTACACTTCGATTTTAATTACAATTTGAGTACAATTAGATGGAATTGAAGTGCAAACCAAGAAAAAATAAAGTATAAAATGTGTTTCTTTGAAGTTCACTTCACTTCAACTAAAATGAGGCAAGAATTTGAGTCCAATTCGAAGGAATTGAGGTAGAAACCCCAAACAAACAAAAAATAAAATGCGTTTCGCTGCAGTACATTTCAATTTCAATGACAATTTGTGTATGATTTTATGGAATTGAAGAGAAAACTAAGGAGAAACAAAGTATAAAATATGTTTCATTGAAGTTCACATGATTCAACCAAAACGATGTAGGAATTTTTATACAATTCAAAGGAATTAAGGTAGAAATCCAAAATAAACAAAGTATAAAAGGTGTTTTGTTGAAGTGCACTTCGATTTCAATTACAATTTGAGTACGATTTGATGGAATTGAAGTGCGAACCAAGAAAAAACAAAGTATAAAATGTGTTTCTTTGAAGTTCACTTCACTTCAACTAAAATGAGGCAAGAATTTGAGTCCAATTCGAAGGAATTGAGGTAGAAACCCAGAACATGCAAAATATAAATTGTGTTTCACTGAAGTACATTTCGATTTCAATGAAAATTTGTGTACAATTTTATGGAATTGAAGAGAAAACTAAGGAGAAACAAAGTATAAAATATGTTTCATTGAAGTTCACATGAATTCAACCGAAACAATGTAGGAATTTTTACACAATTCAAAGGAATTATGGTAGAAATCCAGAACAAACAAAGTATAAAAGGTGTTTCGTTGAAGTGCACTTCAATTTCAATTACAATATGAGTACGATTTGATGCAATTGAAGTGCAAATCAAGAAAAAACAAAGTATAAAATGTGATTTTTTGAAGTTCACTTCTATTTCAATGATAATTTAAGTACAATTTGATGGAACTAAAGTGTAAACCAAGAAAAGAAAAAGTACAAAAGGTGTCACTTTGAAATTCACTTTATTTCAACTAAAACGAGGCAGGAATTTGAGTACAATTCAAAAGAATTGACGTACAAAATTGAAACAAACAAAGTATAAAATGTATTTCGTTGAAATATGCTTCGATTTGAATGAAAATTTGAGCAAGATTTAATGGAATTGTAGTGAAAAGCAAGAAAAAATAAAGTATAAAATATGTTTCTTTGAAGTTTACTTCAATTCAACAGAAACAAGAAAATAATTTGAGTATAATTCAAAGGAATTGAGATACAAACCTTGAGCAAACAATGAAATGTGTTTCGATGAAGTACACTTTCACTTTAATGACAATTTGAGTACGATTGAAGGGAATTGAACTGCAAACCAAGAAAAAACAAAGTATAAGACGTGTTTCTTTGAAGCTCACTTCACTTCAATTGAGACGGGGCAAGAATTTGAATACAGTTCCAAGGAATTGAGGTAGAAACACAGAACAAACAAAGTATAAAATGTGTTTCGTTGAAGTACGCTTCAATTTCAATGACAATTTGAGTACGATTTGATGAAATTGAAGAGCAAACCAAGAGAAAACAAAGTATAAAATGTGTTTCTTTGAAGTTTACTTCAATTTAACTGAAACGAGGCAGGAATGTTAGTATAATTCAAAGAAATTGAGGTAAAACCCCTGAACAAACAATGTATAGAATGAGTTTCGTTGAAGTACACTTTGATTTCAATTACGATTTAAGTACGATTTGATGGAATTGAAGTGCAAACCAAGAAAAAATAAAGTATAAATTGTGTTTCTTTGAAGATCTCTTCAGTTCAACTAAAATGAGGCAAGAATTTGAGTACAATTCAAAGGAATTGAGGTGGAAACCTTGAACAAACAAAATATAAAATGTTTTTTGCTGAAGTACATTTCGATTTCAATGACAATTTGTGTACAATTTTATGAAATTGAAGAGAAAACTATGGAGAAACAAAGTATAAAATGTGTTTCGTTGAAGTTCACTTCACTTCAATTGAAATGAGGTAGAAATTTGAATACAATTCGAAGGAATTAAGGTAGAAATCAAAAACAAACAAAGTCTAAAATTTGTTTTGTTGGAGTACACTTCAATTTTAATGACAATTTGAGTATGATTTGATGAAATTAAAGTGAAAAGCAAGAAAAAAAAAGTATAAAATGTGTTTCCTTGAATTTCACTTCACTTCAACTAAAATGAGGCAAGAATTTGAGTACAATTTAAAGGAATTAACGTGGAAATCCAGAACAAACAAAGTAAAAAATGTGTTTCCTTGAAGTACATTTCGATTTCAATAACAATTTGAGAACGATTTGATGGAATTGAATTGCAAACCAAGAAAAAATAAGTATAAACTATGTTTCTTTGAAGTTCACTTCAATTCAATCGGAATAAAACATGAATTTTAGTACATTTCAAAGGAATTGAGGTACAAACCCAGAATAAACAAAGAATGAAATGTGTTTTGATGAAGTACACTTCAATTTCCATGGCAATTTGAGTATGATTTGATGGAATTGAGGTGCAAACAAAGAAAACACAGAGTATAAAATGTGTCGCTTTGAAGTTTACTTCAATTCAACTGAAACGAGGTAAGAATTTAATTATAATTCAAGGTATTGACGTACAAACCTGAAACAAATAAAGTTCAAAATGTGTTACATTGAAGTACGCTTCTAATTGAATGAAAATTTGACTACGATTTAATTGAATTGAAGTGAAAAGCAAGAAAAAAATAAAGTTTAAAATATGTTTCTTTGAAGTTCACTTCAATTCAACTGAAACGAGGTAGTAGTTTAAGTATAATTCGAAGGAATTGAGATACAAACCCCGAGCAAATAAAGTATTAAATGAATTTCACTAAAGCACACTTCGATTTCAATGACGATTTGATTACAATTTGATGATATTGGAAAGCAAACCAAGATAAAAAAAAGTATAAAATATGTTTCGATGAAGTACACTTCGATTTCAATGACAACTTGAGTACGATTTGATGGAGTTGAAGTGCAAACCAAGGAAAAATAAAGTGAAAAATTTGTTTCTTCAAAGTTCACTTCACTTCAATTGAATGAGGTAAGAATTTGAAGACAATTTGAAGGAATTTAGGTAGAAACCCAGAACAATCAAAGCATAAAATGTGTTTTGTTGAAATACACTTTGATTTCAATGATAATTTAGGTACGATTTTATGGAATTGAAGAGAAAACCAAGGATAAACAAAGTATAAAATGTGTTTTATTGAAGTTCGCATGAATTCAACCAAAACGATGTAGGAATTTGAATACAATTCAAAGGAATTAAGGTAGAAATCCAGAACAAAGAAAGTATAAAATCTATTTCATTGAAGTACACTTCGATTTCAATGATAATTTGAGTATGATTTGTAGGAATTGAAGTGAAAAGCAAGAAAAAACAGAGTACAAAAGGTGTTTCTTTGAAGTTCACTTCTATTTCAATGATAATTTGAGTACAATTTGATGGAATTAAAGTGCAAACCAAGAAAAAAAAAGTATAAAAGGTGTCTCTTTGAAGTTCACTTCATTTCAACTGAAATAAGGTAGGAATTTGAGTATAATTCAAAGGAATTGATATACAAACCTGAAACAAATAAAGCATAAAATATATTTCATCGAAATGATTTAAATGAAAATTTGAGCATGATTTAATGGAATTGTAGTGAAAAGCAAGAAAAAATAAAGTATAAAATATGTTTCTTTGAAGTTCACTACAATTCAACTGAAATGAGGCCGTAATTTGAGTATAATTCGAAGGAATTGAGATATAAACCTCGAGCAAACAAAGAATAAAATGTGTTTCATTGAAGTACACTTCAATTGCAATGAAAATTTGATTACGATTTGTTGGAATTGACTTGCAAACGAAGAAAAAATAAAGTATAAAATATGTTTATTTGAAATTCACTTCAATTCAACATAAACAAGGTAAGAGTTTTAAAACAATTCAAAGGAATTGAGGTGCAAACCTAAAATAAACAAAGCATAAAATGTGTTTAGTTGAAATACACTTCGATTTCAGTGACAATTAGAGTACGATTTAATGGAATTGAAGGGCAAACCAAGAAAAACAAAGTATAAATTGTATTTCTTTGAAGTTCTCTTCAATTCAACTGAAATGAGGCAAGAATTTGAGCACAATTTGAAGGAATTGAGGCAGAAACCTGGAACAAACAATGTATAACAAGTATTTTGTTGAAGTACACGTTGATTTCTATGATAATTGAGTATGTTTTGATGGAATTGAAATGCAAACAAAGAAAAAAAAAGTATAAAATGTGTTTCTTTGAAGTTCACTTTAATTCAACTAAAATGAGGTCGGAATTTTAGTATAATTCAAGGAATTGAGGTATAAATCCGGAACAAACAAAGTATAAAATGTGTTTCGTTAAAGCACACTTCGATCTCAATGACAATTTGAGTATGATTTGATGGAATTGAAGTGCAAAACAAGAAAAAATAAAGCATAAAATGTGATTTTTTGAAGTTCACTTCACTTCATCTCAAACGAGGCAAAAATTCGAGTACACTTCAAAGAAATTAAGGTAGAAACCCGTAACAAACAAAATATAAAATGTATTTTGCTGAAGTACATTTTGATTTCAATGACAATTTGTGTACGATTTTATGGAATTGAAGAGAAAACCAAGGAGAAACAAAGTATAAAATGTGTTTCATTGAAGTTCACTTCAATTCAACTGAAATGAGGTAAACCTTTGAGTACAATTTGAAGGAATTAAGGTAGAAATCCAAAACAAATAAAGTATGAAATATGTTCCGTTGAAGTACACTTCAATTTCAATGACAATTTGAGTAGGATTTGATGGAATTAAAGTGCAAACAGAGAAAAGACAAAGCATAAAATGTGTCGCTTTGAAGTTCACTTCAATTCAACTGAAATGAGGTAGGAATTTAAGTATAATTCAAAGGTATTGAAGTACAAACCTAAAATAAAGAAAGTTTAAAATGTGTTTCGTTGAAATACGCTTCTATTTGAATGAAAATTTGAGTACGATATAATTGAATTGAAGTGAAAAGTAGGAAAAAATAAAGTATAAAATATGTTTATCTGAAATTCACTTCAATTCAACTGAAACGAGGCTGTAATTTGAGTATAATTCGAAGGAATTGAGATATGAACCCCGAGCAAACAAAGTATAAAATGTGTTTCGTTGAAATACACTTCGATTTCAATGATAATTTGAGTTCGATTTGATGGAATTGAAGTGCAAACAAAGAAAAAACATAATATAAAATGTGTTTTTTTGAAGATCATTTCAATTCAACTGAAACGAGGTAGAACTTTTAGTATAATTCGAAGGAATGGAGGTAAAAACTTAGAACAAACAATGTATAAAATGAGTTTCGTTGAAGTACACTTTGATTTCAATTACAATTTGAGTACGATTCGATGAATTGAAGTGTAAACCAAGAGAAAACAAAGTATAAAGTGTATTTCTCTGAAGTTCCCTTCACTTCAACTGAAATGAGGCAAGAATTTGAGTACAATTCAAAGGAATTGAGGTAAAAACCATGAACAAACAAAATATAAAATGTGTTTCGCTGAAATACATTTCGATTTTGATGACAATTTGTGTACGATTTCATGGAATTGAAGAGAAAACTGAGAAACAAAGTATAAAATGTGTTTCATTGAAGTTCACATGAATTCAACCGAAACGATGTAGGAATTTGAATGCAATTCAAAGGAATTAAGATAGAAATTTAGAGCAAACAAAGTATAAAAAGTGTTTCGTCGAAGTGCACTTCAATTTCAAATACAATTTGAGTACGATTTGATGGAATTGAAGTGCAAACCAAGAAAA
>JACGDI010004044.1:56653-68217 GCA_014898725.1 Jacaranda copaia | reverse complement strand
TTTAGACTCTTGGAAAAATTACAGCTTACATTTATTTGGCCTTTTGCACTTTAGGAGGTCACTTTCAGAGTGGATTACACTGTACCAGCAATTAATCGGGAATTTGGTTCTGTTTTCCTTGGGGATAAGAATGTGGCTTTGCTTGTGGTTGCTGCAGGCTGGGCGAAGGTCTTCTATTTGTATTTATTTCTCTTTTGGACTGCTAATGTTTATGCTTTGGGTCATACAAAATTTTTCATTTTCCTAATGCAGGTTAGAGAACAAGGTCAACAGAAAGGAGAAGTCAGTCCTTTCTTAGCAGAGTTGCTACGTCTTGAAGAACAGGCGAAGCAGCAAGGTCTAGGCCGTTGGAACAGGGTCCGTATAGATTTTCTTATTAATGACTATTCCTTCATCAAGCATGAGTTATTTGGCTTTAACTTGGACAGTTTTCATGCCTCAAGAGAAAAGATACTTGATATTGTGTCTTCAGGATGTTTTTGATGTGTTGTATTTTGTTATCAAACATTCCCTTTGGTTCAGAAGTTTGAAATCGTAATCCTGGTCTGTATTTCTGCTATTCAGGCACCAGGTGCTGCTGAGGCCTCCATTAGGGACCTGCCTCCTTCAGCTGTCAGTGATCCTAGTAATTTTGATGCTATGGCTCTATTAGCCACTAAGAAAGGTAGTCCTTTGGAGGCTATTGTGGACCAGGTTCGTGATGGAAGCACAATTCGTGTTTATTTGCTTCCTGAATTTCAACATGTCCAAGTGTTCGTTGCAGGGATTCAGGTACATATCAATCCATATGAACGGACTTTTACTACAATATCCCCCCTTTATTTCCTAAATTTTGATCCTATTCATTTCAATTTTTCAATCAGGCGCCATCTCCAGGTAGAAGGGCTGCATCAGAAGCTGTCATTGGAACTGAGGTGGCTTCTAATGAACAAAATGGAGATTCCGCAGCTGAACCCCGTGCTCCCCTAACATCTGCACAGAGAATTGCTGCTGCTTCAGCAGCCATGGTTGAAGTTCCTGCAGATCCATATGGAAAAGAAGCCAAACATTTCACAGAGATTCGTGTGTTGCACAGAGATGTATATATTATTTAGGAGCACTGAAATTTTTTACATAAAAATGGTTAACTAGTTCATATGATATATTTGTGTTGCTGGGTTGCAGGTCAGGGTTGTATTGGAGGGTGTTGACAAATTTAGCAATTTGACTGGCTCGGTATACTATCCTGATGGTGAATCAGCAAAGGACTTGGCATTGGAGCTCGTTGAAAATGTAAGTCATTCATAATATTAACATGGTCTCAACATAAGATGAGAATCCCATGGTCTTCTCGGGAAATTGTATGATAAATTACTGTATGAACTTAAATGAGCCTTTTCTTTCATTTACTGTATCCTTTTCCAAGCTCCCACTCAATATTTCATAGGGAAAGGTGAGAGTTTGATTCCTGGGACAAGCAGCTTACCTACAAGTTGGCAATGATTTCCTGCCACACTAATGCTCTATTCCTTTTGTCTATCTCTAAATTATTAAGGGGAAGCTCTTAGTACTTCATTGTTAATTGAGACTCTACTTTGTTTGGAGAAAAAACTAGAAAATGTTGTGGTTTGAGAGTTGCCATAGTGCTTTTATCGACAAATATGGCATCGTATGCTGTGCTCACTGGAATGTTATAAACTAGATCAGACTTATAGATGGTAAGTTGTTTGTTGTATTCAAACTGGTAACTGTGTGAACGCAGATGATAAATTAGTTACATCTTTTGGTTTTTGTGTTTGGATGTGTTGGCATTGCCAATCAAATCTGCAACTTGTTGTATGTTCTTCCCTTGTTTGTTCCTATTTATGTTTATACTGCTGTCTCACCTTTTATCACTGTTCTATGCCGTCTATGGTGTTAGCGTCTCTTTCTTCTCTCAAACTCAATTCTCACAACATTCATCAATGTCATGATGTTCTAGGGTTTGGCGAAGTATGTGGATTGGAGTGCCAGCTTGTTGGAAGATGATGTCAGGCGGAGGTTGAAGAATGCTGAACTTCAAGCAAAGAAGAGCCGTTTGAGAATCTGGACTAATTATGTTCCGCCTGTGACAAACTCAAAGGCCATTCATGACCAGAACTTCACAGGAAAAGTAAGGCAAACTTTTGGGTTTATTTTACCATTATGCTTTCATCCTAGGAATGAAAATGCATTTGGAAACCATTTTGGGGAGACCACATAATTCTCTACACATTCCTCAGCACAGAATTAGACATGCATTTTCCCAAATTATTTCTCCTAAAACAGCCAACATGGCTCCAAACACAGCATTAGTTATTTGTTTGGTTGTTAATGCTGGTTGGTCTTCTGCTGTCAGAAACTTATTCTTGAACTTTATGCAGGTCATTGAAGTTGTAAGTGCGGATTGTATTATTGTTGCTGATGAGTCCTTGCCATTTGGAGATCCATCTGCAGAGCGACGAGTCAATCTTTCAAGTATAAGGGGCCCTAAAATGGGCAATCCTCGTAGAGATCAAAAGCCTGATCCCTATGCTCGTGATGCTAAGGAATTTCTGAGAACACGCTTAATTGGCCGTCAAGTATGCTTCTTGATTTTTTGCATGTTATTTCCGGTACTCAACTGCTATAATGTTAACATGATATGCATCTATTCAGGTGAATGTTTCAATGGAGTATTCCAGGAAGGTTAGCTTGGCAGATGGAGCAGCTGCTGCATCTGGGTCGGCGGATACTAGGGTGATGGATTTTGGAACCGTCTTCCTTGTTAATCCATCTAAGGATGGGGATGCTGCTGCTTCTGGAGCAGGCAGCCAACAGCCTGGGGTAAATATTGCTGAGCTTTTAGTTGCTCGTGGTTATGCCACTGTTGTTAGGCACCGAGATTTTGAGGAGAGATCAAACTATTACGATGCCCTCCTCTCTGCTGAATCTCGTGCAGTTTCTGGGAAGAAGGGTATGCATTCTGCCAAGGACCCCCCTGTCAGGCATGTGACGGACCTGCTAACGGTCAGTTCTGCTCCACATTGAAATATGATGATGAGTCTTCACCTTTAAACATTATTGTTGTGGTTGTAACATGTTAAATGACTGACACATGTAAATTTAAACATCGCTAAGGCTCCTGCAAAGAAAGCGAGGGACTTCTTGCCATTTTTGCAGCGCAATAGGAGGATGTCTGCTATTGTTGAATATGTGCTCAGTGGACACCGATATAAAATAGATATTCCTAAGGCAACATGCAGTATTGCTTTCTCGTTATCTGGGGTGAGATGTCCAGGCCGTGATGAGCCTTACTCTGATGAAGCCATTGCATTCATGAGGCGGAAAATAATGCAGAGGGATGTTGAGGTAGTGCTTTTCTTTTCTTATTCTAGTTCTCTGTTATTTGGGCTATCATATCTCACTGTTATATTGATCCTCTTGCATGCAGATTGAAGTAGAAACTGTTGATAGAACAGGAACTTTTCTGGGAACCTTATGGGATTCCAAGACCAATGTGGCAATACCACTTTTAGAAGCTGGCTTGGCAAAACTCCAAACCTCCTTTGGCCTTGATAGGATTCCAGATGCTCATCTCCTTGCTCAAGCTGAGCAGTCAGCAAAACAGAAAAAGTTGAAGGTGAATATACAAGGCTCTCTTTTACAATCCTGCTCTTGTTATGTGCTCTTTTGCTAATACATTCTATTGCAGGTATGGGAGAATTATGTTGAGGGAGAGGAAGTTTCTAATGGTTCAACTGTCGAAAGAAGACAGAAAGAGGAGTTTAAGGTGTGTAGATTGTACAGGTGATGTCGTTTGGTGTGCTTTGTTCTGTTTATGGAATAATGATGAATAATTATATGCTTTCTCAGGCTATTGTTACTGAAGTATTGGGAGGAGGTAAATTTTATGTTCAGTCAGTAGCTGATCAGAAAGTGGCCTCCATACAAAATCAACTTGCTTCTTTAAACCTTCAAGAAGCTCCTGTAATTGGTGCCTTCAATCCTAGAAAGGGGGATATTGTTCTGGCTCAGTTTAGTGCAGATAAATCTTGGAACCGCGCAATGGTGAGATGCCATGCATTAGTATGCTTTTGGAATTTGTTGAAGATGAAATTGTAACTGGTGACCATATGCTTTCAATTACTTGCATCCTGTAAATGTCGTATGACAGAGCTGAAACCCTATGAAATTCAAAATTGTGCGAAGCATTTATTAACTTTGATCCTTGTGGCTACATACTGATTCAGTTTGTTGATTTTCTGTTTTTCTAATCCATCTGATTTAAATTGTGAAGATTGTGAACACTCCTCGCGGTGCTGTGGAATCTGCAAACGACAAGTTTGAGGTGTTCTACATAGATTATGGGAACCAAGAAATCGTTCCCTACAGCCAATTGCGCCCTCTTGATCCTTCAGTGTCCTCTGCCCCCGGCCTTGCTCAGCTTTGCAGTCTGGCATTTGTCAAGGTCCCAGGCTTGGAGGATGATTATGGCCAAGAAGCAGCTGTTCGTTTGAGCGATCACCTATTAAGTGCTCCAAAAGAATTCAGGGCCGTGATAGAAGAAAAGGACACATCAGCTGGAAAAGTGAAAGGACAAGGAACTGGTACTTTATTTTTGGTAACTTTGATTGATACTGAAGCTGATACGAGCGTAAATGCAATTATGCTACAGGTATGAGTTTTTCTTTAGTTGGCCATACTCCATTTTACATCAGGCCCACATCTCGTTATATCCACATAATTTTTTTTCAGGAGGGACTTGCTAGGTTGGAGAAAAGGCGAAGATGGGAGCCTAAGGATAGGCAGCAGGTTTTGGATGAACTGGAAAAATACCAGACAGAAGCTCGAGAGAAGAGACTTGGGATGTGGGAGTATGGAGATATTGCATCCGACGATGAGGATATGGCGCCTCCTGCAAGGAAAGCTGCTGGAAAGCGGTAAAAAAACTTGTTTTTCTGGGGCCTGTACCAGTACTAGTAATTAATAATTACTAGCCGGGTGTCCAAAATCAACTACAGGCAAATGGTACTTTGTTACAGAGGAGAACTTCAGAGGAAGAAGGCCGAATAACTGGAACAATATATTTACTTGTAACTTACAAGACTTCGGCCATAAGACAGTTGTTGGTAGGTGAGGAAACAATTTTGTTTAATTTCTTTTTCTTTATTATTATTTTTTGTTTATTTTAAGTTATAGACTCTCAATAAGGCGACCTAAACCTTGTTCTGAACTTTATTTTGTGGAAACAAATTTTTTGCTTTAATTTGCATGATTTACATACATCGGATGCACCCGTCCAGTGCGATAGTTCTTTTATTGAGTTTCTTTTATCGTATTATTTTCTCTGTTGTCCGTGGGCTAGAAGCTGGGGAGTTTTACGTCCTTTAATTGAAACCTTGCGGAGTCTGCTTTCTATTCATATCCAATCAGCTTCACTATTTTAATGCATTGGGGTAACTTATTGTAGCAGATGATAATATTTGATCTGTCCAAAAGGATTTTGGCAGTGTCTGGTTATGTTATTCTAAACTTAAAAGTAAAATATGTTTCTTCAAAACAATTTTATTTTGGAGAAATATAATTAAATATATATTCATTTTTCTTTTAAAATATTAAAATAAGTTTTTATCAAAATATCATTTCTTGTACTTCATTATTCTAAAAAATTCTTTATTTTTTCAATATATATGTATATTCATTTTAAAAATTCAATAAAAAAAAATTGAATTAATTGCTACAATAAAAATTATTTCCTCTCAAAATGCAAACAAATATACTAATATTTTTTAAAATATAATAAAAATTCATTACATTCTTTGGCTCAATTCTCACATTCTCCAATCCAATTTACAGTATTAATTCCCGCGGAACACAAATCATAATCAAATATAAAATATAACCAAATATTACCTTTGTTTTTATGCGTGATACTTGTAATGGGACAATAACCTGGCTGAATCTCTCTCTAAGATTTGGTCGGCGTGCGGTGTGAGCCCTTCTAATATATATTCCTCTATTGCAAATTTCTTTCTTTCTTTCTTTCTTTCTTTCTTTCTTTCTATTGAAATGACTCCTTTTGCCATTTGTTGAGTGCCATTACTAACTTCTTTCCTTCAAATTTGGACTCGTCGCATTATAACTACATTTATTCAATTCTTTTTCATTTTACAACTAGACCCCATATGATTTACTTTTTATAAAATAATAAAATATTTTGTATAGTTAATCACACTTTTTGTAACTCAATCTAAATGTTTAAATCTAGATTTTGGCCACAATTTCATCTCTTTTCTACTCGCAAAGGGCCAAGTTTGTTCGAAAATTTAAAATTTCAAGTTTGCTTCTATTTATGAAGTTTTTCAATATAAGTAGTTGATCAATTGTTCATATGGCAATGGTAGCAAAACAAAAATGACTCATCAATTTTAAATATACAAGAAAAAGTTAAAATATAAGAAATGAATAATTATTTTTCAAATATTATTTTTAACTAAAGTAATTTATAATGCACTTATTAGATAGAGATATTATATCTCGATGAAAATTAATATAAATTAGATAAATCTCAGAAAATTTGTGTAGAATAGGACCAACATTGTTGTAAAATTGGGCAAACACCATGGCTATCCGAAATTGTCTTCTTGAGATAATCAGGTTAAGGATACAATGAATGTTAACGCTGGCTGTTGTAAATTGTAATTCCATAAATTTTAGATTTTTTTTTAAGAGAACATTACAAATGACGAAAATTATCCTTATAATAAGTCAATGATTCCCAATTATCAAATCAAATAAATTGAAGTAAAAACCACACAACAAGGTGCACATAAAATGCACAAAAAAACTCATTCAAATTCAAACTCAAAACTTGCCATATAATATGGGAGACTGATAGTACAAGACTCCAAGCCACTAGACGATTTCTACTTGTGTTTAAACCAAACCTAAGTGGGAGGTTTTATGTGATTATCGCTAAGAATAATAGTCAAACCCCTTTAATCAGTGAGGTTTTAAATTTTCAATGACTTTTTAGATGATATAATTATTTCCCACCAAACTCCATTGATGATGATGAATTTCAGTAATATTCAATATGATTGTCCAAATTTGAGAGACGTATCTAAGTCTATACCAAATCTTAGAAAAGTTCTCTATGATTATCTCGATTATTATATTTCTTTCCAATTGTTTGGTACCATCAAATGAAAATAAACCTCTCACCTTTCTTTCTCATGGGACTCCAATGATAAATTTGTTTGCGTGAATGAAAGTTTACCAAATTATTGATTTATCTTAAAATAAATTTCTCAGTTACACTGGTGTTTGGTAAAATGAGGAAGGGAAAACTAAAACATTTCATGTATTTTACAGATTCATTCTTATTATTTTAAATCAGAAGTTGTTTTTTTTTTTCCATTCACTATGATTAAATGAAAACATCCAATACATATACACATATATACATATACACTAGTGAGATGCGCACTGCACGCGGCGCGAGGCGTGGTGTCATGCCCATTCCATTTATTGAGCATATTTAAGTATATTAAAAAAAATTGGAAATCATGTTTTGTAAAGCAACATCACTATAATTTCATCCATAATTAAGAGTTTGTTTTTCACATTAAAAAAACTATATGAAATAGTACATCCAAAAGCAATTCTTGTTCGTATATATTTTATTTAAAATTTAGCTAAAAGTATCAAGACTGTTGACCTATATAATAGACCTAATAAGAGTTTGAAAAGCTTAGGAAATATATGAATAAATAAATAATGTTACACAATATGAAAATAATTTTTTTAAACCTGCAGAAGTTGATGAGCTGCTTGCGCAACTTATATTTGACCAACTTGGATCAAGTAAAACAATACCAGCTAAGCATGTTGAAGCAAGATACAATGCAACAGCATCTTAGAGCGAGCAAAACATCGACTAAAAGTCATCTAGACCCACTACTGTAACCTACTGGGAAATAATTAGTCTTCAAATTTTACGTGATTAATTCATACAAGGTTCAACAAACCTTAAGGTAGCTACTCGTACTAACAGTTACAAGAATAAACACACAAAGATATTCCAATACGTATTCATGAGCTTCCAAATGGAAAGATGCTCAGGTAAAAATCAGAATACCAATATCTCAATAGTGAAATGTTTTCCAATCTTAATTATGTTCCACGAATAGACATGATGGCCATCAAGGATTGAAAATGCTAAACATTGATGACAGTAAAATGCTTTCAAGATAGCTGTTTGGACACAAGCAATTAACCTAGTAAAGAAGCCCAAGTTGCCTAACAAGGTATCGTGGAAACAAAATAGTAACTCCTCTCAGAAAAAGATCAATTCAAAGCGAAAAAAATTCATTAAGAGCAAGTTCAATCTACCACATTCGTGTGAAGATCAAAACAGAAACAAAAACATAATGGAGGATCCAAATAGAATGAAAACGGCAACATCAATTTGTAGGTGGAAACCAAACTTTATCTTGGCATGGTTACAATAATATGTACACCAACATGCTTCAATGACTCATATACTCTTTTTTTATTTATTTTTTTCAGACACACAAGTAAATAACACAATTTCATCCCGGTGTCACAAGAACCAATAGCGGCCATATTAAAACTTTGTTGATGCGATTTCAATAGCGGCTGTTTTGAAACACTTTGCCATATATTGAGCATCAATACTATCTTTATCCAATACTTGAGTATCCACAAACATACTTGAAATAATCCTGTTGTCTTCTTGAATCCTTGAAATTCCAAAATATAATATCTAATCACTCATCAACACTATGTTATTAGCACCTAAAATTATACATAGTTGGGCTTAAACAAGAGCAAGAAACATAATAGTACCCTTCAGCCACTGTGGGAAATAACTGAACAATAGCAAGAACCTGAATTGGGTTTCTAGAAACATTCAAGATTTCATTTAATCCAGAATAACAGGCAAAGAATTCAAGAACCTATGTAGGGCTTCAACAACCACCCAAGATTTTATTAATTTAGAATAAAAATTAAATAATTAGAACCACAACGTGGGGTGAAGAAACACATAAGAATTCCTTCAATTTAAACCACAAATAGGAATATGGATAAATTTTAAAAAAAGAAATGAATAGAGAGGGTACATTTGAAATGGATCAAGAGTCGTCACCTGATCTAGTAAATCAACGGTATGACAGTCAAAACTAAAAATGAAATAATTCACATATTAGATATATCATAATTACAGTAAATGCAACATCACATCGTATTGCAATCTCAATTTTAGGACATCATTTGTATTTTGATCATTAATTAATTTGATGGTTTTGAGTTTATAGTCTTGTAGACAAAAAATATAAATCACAGATTTCATAAATGTCCAACTTGGGTGCATCTCAATCATAAATCTAGGGTTTTCCAAGGAAAGACCCATAATATGCTGGGTATATATTTAAAGATGAGAAAATATGCCATTCTAACCTTGCACATATCATGGTAAGTACCTAAAAGGAATTATACAAGCCAAATAAAAGAAAATAAAAAGAAATCAAATAATGTCCTGATTACCAAATGATCTGGGGTCTAATTTGAGATATAACTTCTTTAAATCCTGCTGCCCACAACTGCTGTCTTTCCATAGCAATTCAAATAGAGTGAGAAGTAAGAGAGATAGGATAACAATCAGTCATAATAGTTCATTCTGCTAACAGACTTCCCCTTCATGGCCCTCTTAGGTAACATATTTCGGAGAATAAATGCTAATTTGAGATCATGGCCTCCATAAAACTTGATATTGGCATAAAACAACCACATAAAAACATAAGAAAACAACCTTCATTTCCATTCAAAACCCTCAAAATCTGACAAAGTTTTCAAAAATAACCAAAGACTAACCAACACCAACCACCTACTTCAACAAGAAATCAGGTGATTCAGTGAAGATACTAATTGAAGAGAAATTATAAGCTGGCTATTATTCATCAATATTGAAAATTTAAAACATAAAATCTTGTCAATGTTAAGTTTGTAAAAATCAATACAGTTTGATATATTAGATAAATAGATTTTAACATTTAATATTTTTTAATATTTTTAATACGATACATATTTGGATATGCCATTTCTTGTGACATATTAAAAAAGAGATTATGAATTTTTCAAAAATTAAAGAAAAAAAATAAAAAACAATGAAAGGTCAGCTATCAAAATTGAACTAATGACCATCACATAACCTTTGAGCTAAGTGGGCCCACATGATAAAAATTTTCTTTGCATAGGAACACACTATAATATAGCATCTCTAGAAATATGGAATCATGATTTTCAATAAATATTAAATATTATACAACCTAATGATTTAGATCATGATTTTGTAAATTATTGCCAAGCGAGCAAAATTTAAAATTTAAAATTTCACTATTTTCTTAGACAGAATTTAAAAATTCTTTGTAAGGAAGAAAGTTTATATAATTCCTAAAAATAAATTAAAAAGGGTTTCAAAAATTGAAATAGCTAAAAGTGCTTAATTGTAAAAATAAATGAAACAAAATTACGCTAGACATTATTTTACATATTTAGTAATAACAAGACTAGAAATAACATGCATATAGCAGCAAAACTATAAACATATTTATATAATAAATATTTATTAATTACTAACATCATTGTGCAGGTTTGCGTAGTTTGCTAAACTATACTAAGTAAAATAAAAATATGCAAATTAGTAGTGAAGATATAATTTATGCTGCATTTAAATATATTAACATGTATTATAAAACAAGTAGCATCAAAAGTAAAAATGATTGAACACGTGTAGGTTCTGTCTCACATCAGTAATACATAATGGTATGGGATAACCCAATAGGCCTAACATCAAATGAGATAGCTCAGGAAGCCCAACGGTACATCTGTTTGGTCGACCAGTATCAACCTCACTTGGTAGGGTCTGCGGTCGACCCATATCGACCTCAGGACCAGTCCAGAAGTTTTAATATTCGAGTCTGGTCGACATGTATCAATCTCAAGTCCCACTCCGGTGTTGACTCTGATCCCTGCCATGTTTATTAGTCTGACAGGTCACATCTCTCCCATTAATGACACGTGACAGCTGGGACAACCGCTGCCACCAACTCTGACAATTCTGACAACCATGCCAACAACTTTGGTAGAGACGTACTTCCACTGGCACTGTTTATCTGGAAAAATAGGAGATTTAGCCACCTGACACAGTACCGAAATCTGGATATGGAATGATTCCCAACCCCCTAGCAAAGACAAAAGTCAGTACACCTGATAAGGGTACTATGGTCAAATCACGCCTACAGAAAGTTATAAATACTCCAGGCTCAACCACGCTTAAGGTAATGCCCCATACACTATAAGCTTTATATTCTCTATATTCTGTTTGATCTCTTTATCTCGATCAGAACTAACTTGAGTATCGGAGTACCTTAGCTGGGAGCACCTCGACTAGTTTAATGTGTGTTATAGTTGCAAATCTCAAGCCCCAAGTTATACACAATCCTAAATACTCGACCTCCCTGGTCGAATTACCAGTAACACAACTCCCATTTTCTCTATAC
>JACGDI010004044.1:8482-50571 GCA_014898725.1 Jacaranda copaia | reverse complement strand
CAAAACTAATTCAGGAAAATTTTGAATATTCCAACATATTGCAAAACAACTCCCAAAATACTACCGTCTAGGCTAGCCCCAACCCGAGCATTTTCTTTTTCTCCCACATTCCCTAATTTTCGTGGTCGGCAGCAGTTGAGCTGCTATCCTCGTTCCTTAGTTGTCGCGCCTTGTGTTCCTTCGGCGAGGAGCAGCAGCAGCATCCTCATTCTGCTCTTCCTTCTCCTCAGAACTTCCTTGGTTGGTTGAAGTCTCAGGAACATCTGTTTTCTTGGTCTCTGCTCTTACATTGGCCTGTGTTCAATAATTAAACACGCAAAGAAAACTGAGTTAGTAATCATTAAAGGTGTACGGCAGTAAAACATGGTAACGATGCAGCAAGAAATTTTGGATGTACTCACAGGCTTCTTTCCACCAAAGATAATCTTGAAGAGAACAGAGAAGAAAACAACCACAACGGAGACAAGGATTCCAATTGTGAGGTTTGGTTGCTTCTCAGCCTTTCCAAGCAATTCCTGCAAGCGAAAAAACCCATGTGTTGGGCAAGACACGATAAAGGAAAGAACTACCTAATTTCGAAAGAAAAAATATTACTTACCAAGACTTTGACTTTGTGCTCGCCCAAGAATGATAGGTCTGCGGCCTTGTAAAGGTAGTCAAACACCACTTTCTGATACCATTAACGAGGAAATGTTATATTACTAGAACTAGCATCACAGAGCAACCAAGTTATAGAAGTAGGAAATATGTCAACCTCGATTTAATTACCTGGACACCCTTAAGCCCTTCAGAGTCAGCAGATTCTTCCTCCTTTTGCTTGTCTTTCTCTACCTCAAATTTAGGCTTCCATGCAGTTTCACGGTAGGATTCTGCAACTTTCTCAGTGGAAGCAATCAAGAAGTTGTCAAACAGTATACCATCTTGCATTGTCCAGATTTCAATGCCAACAGCTGCAATGGGCTCAAAGTTTGGTTTGTCAAGTTCGAAGTACTCAGGGTTTGCAATCTGCTGGGGCTTCCAAATGCCCTTGTAATTGGGGTTGTCAATGAGAGGAGCCTGCCATTTTCCCTTGTAAGCAGGATTCCTCTTCATTGGTCTCTTCCACTCCCCACATCCAGGAGCCTCTTCGCATTTGGGATTATCAATTTTCGGTGCCTCCCATTCACCATCCTCTTCATCATCCCAATCCTCAGGTTTTGTGGCCTCGGGATCATCAATCTCCTCTGGCTCGTCATCCAACCAACCTTCAGGCTTCACAGCATCTTCATCTTCAATTTCCATTGGAGCATCCTCATCCCAGTCATCTGGTTTTGTGGCATCTGGGTCTGGGATTTTTGCCCTCTCATCCCAATCCTCAGGCTTCTTATCATCTGGATCAGGGATAGTCTTTGGGGGGATGAGTGGAGGTTCAAAGTCATCCTCTGAGAGGAAGTTAGCCTTCTTCTTCTCTTCCCCATCAATCAAGATCCTCAATTCATTGTCTGGTTTCAAGATGGCAGTGTAAACATGGGTCAACTTGTCAGAAGGCACTGATGGTGGAAACTTGAGATGGTGCTCAATAAACTTTCCACTCTTGGGGTTCTTGTGGTTCAGAATGAAGTGAACCTTGTTGGTGGCTCCACATCTATCTGGACCAAACATTATTGTGTAAGGTGACTCATTATCAAATTCCTTTGCAGTCCATCCAACATCCTGGGGACGGAGGTACTTGAGATAAGCACCACCACATTCAAGGCCATTTTGGAGGCGAACCTCATACTGAAGAACAATGGTTCCATCCTTCAGGTCAACAGGCTCATCAAGTTCCTTTACAATGGCATGTTTCCTGGCTTTCTCACTCACAAGAAGTCCATAATCATCATGCCCGTCACTCTTCACATGTTTCCACACACCTAAGATCACAAACAAGCAAAAGCATATTATCGTAAACCACTGAGTATAAGTATAAATATGCTACGTCAATGCTCAGTCCTTCACAACTTTAAAATTACTCCTACAAAATATAATAAAGATATAGAAATTCTAATACACAAGTTCATCATCTAACTAGAAATGTGTGCTCACAGCATATCAGAAGAAAGCATCAAGCTTGACAACCAATACACTAAGAAAAACTGATATCAACCCATGAGCCTACACCATTAGCCATTCAATCTGAAGTCCAGCGAATAATTAACTAGTAAATATTGTTGACGCACTGCAGGAAGCTTAATTCACTAACATTTCTTTGACATGCTCACACTGCAGTTGAATCTACAGAGAGTTCTAACATTGTCAATTATAGCAAAGCTTTTCCATATGTACCACTATAGAAAGCTTCATGATAATTTTCAGCTAATTACAGACAATATTACTATTTAAAATAAATCACAAATTCAGCATGTAGAGGATAGACAAATCTATCGCGCTCATGAATTCAATTCAGCTTTATAGTCAAACAACCATTTCTGAATGAAAATGTAGAAGCTAGAACTCATTGAAATTACACAGAAAGCGCAAAATTCCTGAACACGATAAGCAAAACTAGAAATACACACAGATCCCCTATTCTTGAAACTAAGAAAACAACATGTACTTAATCAAAATAAAATCCGTACTTAACAAGTGACAAAAACAAAAACCATATATAAAGTCATCGCAGATTCAATAAAATATTACCTGTGTAATCCTGCTTCCCCGACACAACCCATCTCCCATCGAAACTCTCATCGAACGACTCGTAGAATTTCTAGAAGCACAAAATCAAAAAACAAACGCATTAAATTCAAAAAATCGCAGCAGATCTGGAAAACCCTTCGACCTGCCCAAATTTAGAAATATGTGTGTGTGTGTAAACAAACAGTCAAAAAATTAAACAAATATTAAAAGATTCGGTTAACTCATACCACATCATCGGAAGCGTAGAGCTGAGAAACGAAGCACCCGACCGCTAACAGCAACAAATACTGCATAATCCAAATCTTCCGATTCGGTTCCTCCATTTACAAAATCAAGGCTCCAAGAACCAGGCACGAAGAAAAAGTAAACAAAATTGGGAAAAATCAGAGTGGTCTCTCAGATGGATGGATCTGAGGAAGAAGAGAATTCTCTAGACAGATCGTGAGAGTGCAGTGTTGGTTTCCCTTGCTATTGTAGGAGAGCGTAGTATATATAGATCTGAGGGTGCAATTGGTAGTCGAGTTGTTTCGACCAATGATGTTTAACGCCACGTGAACTGGACCAATGAAAGTTCGCCGCGTGGCGAAGAGTGACGAGGAAAAGATCCGAATTGGTTGTGATGCGTCGTGATGCTCCGGTAGCGGATAGACCCGTTTTTTGTTGACTGGATCTTTTTATTTTTTCCCCTACTTTTAGTTCTCAAAGGATATATGGGGAGAAAAATTGTGGTATATTAATTTCCATAAATTGAACTGAATTTTGTGTAATATTCAAGTAAATAATTTGGTAAAAAAATAGAGTGTATTTTATTGAACTTGTTCGTTTGACCAATCAACTAAGATTCTTTTAATATTTTTAAGACAAGTTTTTTATTAGAAGATGATCAAGATTTTGTGATCTTGTCTCTTGTTGAATTTATTATAATTTGAGAGTCTAAATTGGATCGATAAATATAAAAAAATAAAATTAATAACTTAGCATTAATATCAATTATAATAAATGCAAAATTTGATTTAGTATCGCCTTTAAAAATTCCATCCATTATTTAAATATTTCAAAATTAATCTTACACATGTTAATTCGTGGCCCTAACCTAAAATGTTAAAGGGTTATGCCAATTGTTGCTATAAAAATAGTATTAAATTAGCAATAAAAAATCAAGTAACAGCACAAATATTATCACTAATAATAATATGTATTATGTGATATTTTTTTTAATTTTATCATTAATAATAATTATTAAGTAATAATTATTCTTGATGAGGTTGAAAGTTGTTTCACTGGATTGGGGCAGTGTTTAGGCTAATTCAACTAGGATGGGCGAACGGTTCAATAGTAAAATCTCCTTGGACGGAGATCCGCAACCACTAACAAACACTAGATTAGCCGAGGTGTTTCAGGTTAAGGCACTCTAACGCTCAAGTTAGTATTGGACGAGCAGTAGAATAAGAACGTATAGTGAAAATGACATACCTTAAGAGTGGTTGGCAATGGGGTATTTATAGCCTTTCTCTAGGAGAATGATATGTTTAAAACGCATCTCTCAAGGGTAAAGGGCTTTTGTTATTGCATGGGAGTTATATGTCATTTTTCATTCTTGTACTATTCTAAGTGGTACCATCTCCCACTTTCTTGAAAGAATAGTACTTTGGAGGTGCGTCTCTTAACAAAGGTGGTGGTAGAGGCGGTATTGGGGGCAGCATGCGCCATTAATACAGAGGCATGCTACCTATCAAGGCATTAAATGCAGCAGAGATACGATTCGATTTTAGAGTGACCACTTTAGTCAACGGTGGTCGACTAGAGAAATAATTGAAGGGAATAGGCGGCCTGAAGCCTCATGTTGGGTAGGGTTGAGAACATTTTACTCAACCTGGAGGTTATGGTTGAGTGGCTCAACCCAAGTTATTGCATAAGTGAAAGATAATGTTTGACGACCTAACTAGGTTTGGAAGCGTAGTTGGACCTTAGATGTAAAGTGGGCTTGAAAGTATACTTTGGAGTCGATAATTGTTGGGATGGGCTTATTAAACTATCCCATATCATGAGTCCCTCCCACTTACGGTCCTGATCGACCTTGTTAACGAGAAGCAGTAAAGAGTAGATACATAGCTGATTGATAGTTTTTGAATTCTCGACTAGGGTTTTTGAATACTCGATCGGGATTTGGTGCATTTAATGTCTTTATTACGTTGAGGCATATGAAGTGCTAAACGATGGCTATGCAATTATTACCGTTGGTTGAGTTCCCGTGCCTGAATGCCTTTAAATAGGCACTGTGAAAACACATATTTTACACTTTTACTGTATCTGGTCTAGTCGAGTTTTGAATTGACAAAGCCTTCTTTCCATTCCAAGCTTTTAAAGTTTCATCAAGAGCTTGTAAGTTTTACCTTTCCGCTTCTGGTTTCTTCGGTTGTTTGTTGAGTATGTCGAATACTTCGGATTGTGAGGACACTAGGTCCCAGGGAGCACAACTCCATGGGGAGGGTAAGAGAGAGAGCATATCTAGTAGCTCATCAAGTGATAGCTCGACCTCCAACAGCTTGAGTGATGAGCGGACTACATTTGTGGGCTAGGCTAGCCAAAGTGATGTGCCAGCATCGCATGGTCTATTATTCTCACTCGATCATTACAGCGAGATTGTTTCAAAGATTACCCCAACCGATCAGGTACGTATTAGGGAGTTTTACCATGTCCCTGCTGAATATGAACTCTTAGCTCCCAGTCCATGGGATAAGATCCATTAACCTTTGAGGGGTGTATTACGATTTTTGAGAAAGGGTTTAGATGTAGGCTTAGGTTCCCTCTTGCGCCATTTGTGGCTGACCTCCTAGGTGATTTAGAGATCAGTATAATGCAGCTCCTTCCAAATTATTTTTCAACCATATATAGTTTTACCGTGCTGATGCATCTATTCGGCTAGCCAATTTCTTTTGCCAACTTCTCCAATCTTTTCTATCTCCAATGTCCCGAAGGTAGGGTAGCACCAAGGAATTCGAATTTTATTACCTCATAGCACGGCCGCATTGAAAGTTCTTAGTGACCCCATCATCCTACTACAACTAGAAGTGAAAAAAACATTTCCTTTATGTTTGAGGGCTTGGGGGGTTTAATATACTGAAGGGGTGGTGGAGGGGGCATCATTTCTTGATTTCCTTGGTAAATAGCACTCTGAAGGCACATCTCCTGATAGAGTTAGTGGTAGAGGCGGTATTAGAGTGGCACGAGCTATTAATGGAAGGCACGTTGACTGTCAAAAGCATGAAATGCGACAAGGATACGATTCAGTGCCGGAGTGAGTACTTTAGTCAACTGTGATCGACCAAACAGAGTAGTCGACCAGAGAGATAGTTGAGTGCATTGGACAGCTTGAAGCCTCTCATCGAATAGGGTCAGGAACTATTCGCTCGACCTGACAGTTGTAGTTGGGTGACTCAGCCCAATTGGGTCTAGAAGTGTAATTAGGCTTTAGGTGCTAAGTGGGCCTATTGGGCTATCCTATATCAATAATACTATTGTTGTCATTGAAAATATTAATCTTATTATTCTTATGATTAATAATAATAATAATAAATTAATTTAATATTTACTATTATCATGCATTATTATTAATACTACATGTTATGAATATAATTAAAATTATTATAATATGATTTTTATTATTACTAATATACTGCTAATTGTACAATTAATATTATTAATTATAATAGAATCACAAATGATATTGATATATCAATAATATATTATTAAATATTAATAATAATATATGAGCATGTGACTAATATTAGTCTCAATTATATATACACAAATATTATATAAAAATATATATACACACATGGACATATATTATAAAAAGAAAAAAATAAAAAAAAGTAACATAGGGACTAAATCAAAACATAAAATTTTATATAGGGACTAAAGTCTAACATAAAACTATAAATTAACAATTTTGTCCTTAAAAATGTCAAAATTGGTCAATTTTCCAACCAAAAACTACCAGAAAATGGTTTTGGGGACTAAAGTGTAATGATATATTAATGTTAGGGACTAAAAGTTGAATTTTTGAAGACTGAGGACTAAAGTGATTTTAAAGTAAAATAGTTGGGACCATTGATGATATTTACCGTAAAAAGAAAGAGTAAATAATATTCGATCACCTCATAAGTTTTGCTATTGCTGCACTACACCTTAGTCAAGAATTTCCTGTCTATGGTACTAGCTGGAATTGGGAAAATTGCAATTTCAGTCTTCCAACTATTGCCTGTTTTGGTTTCACTTCATTGTAATATGAGATTAGTTCATTGATCAATTTGTGCAAAATTTTAGCATATTTAATCCAATTTTTGGTAGATTTAGTTCATTGGGCCGAAAATTTTTCAATTGGGCCAAAAATTACCTAGTTAGCAGTGATCGGGCCTAACTTTTGGAGGTTTTGTAACATTTGTCACTCGCTCAACATTAGTGTCCTTGTCATTTGCCACGTCACCCAAATGGCTGAAACTAAAAGTAAAAAATGCTTAGGAAAAAAGAAAAAAATGGGGAAAAATTGAAAAAAGCAATCCAAAAAAAAAAGAATCAGTTTAACAATTAAAAAATTTGAAGAGAAAATGCTAACAAAAATTAAAAACTTCATTCAAAAATCAAAAGAAAAAGGAGTAAGGAGGAAAAAAATTGATGTCCAAAACAATTTATTCAAATTTAATGAATTATTTATTAATTAATAAATACAAATAATAAATTATTAGATAAAATAAAAATATAAAATAATTTCTCCTATTCAATAATATTAAATAATAAACATCTTTAAAATAATCTATTTAATAATATTAAATATATAGAATAATTTATTTAAATAACTAATATTTAATAATATTAAATGCTAAATATATATTAATTGGGTACATATTAAATAATTTTAAAATAATAGATATACTGAACAAAAGTTAATTAAATGTAAGAGAATTATTTATTAATTAAAAAAAAGTAAATAAATAATTTATTAAATAAAAAAATTGAAATGCATTATCCCATAACATAAAATAATAACATTATCTAAAATACTTTATTTAATAATATTATATATGTAAAGAAATTTAGAAACAATTAAAATTATTAAGATTAATGTATTTAATAATATTAAAAAAACTAAAAAATTATCATCTTTGACTCCGTCAACCTACCTCCTGTCCCCCCCCCCTCCCAACAACAAACACAGGCTGTGGCTCCCCACCTCACATCTGTTTCCCTACTTTACACCCTTCTTCTCTTACATAAAAATAACGAATAAAAATCAATTCACCATAGCTTCATCAAAACGTTGCCATTGCACCACCGTGAGCTGCTGTCTACCATCACCAATGGAACTCCACCACTAAGAGGTGCATCTAGATGAGATGAATCAAACACGCCATTCAATTTTGAAATTTATTACCATTAGGGTGGCCTATTTAATCATAAACCACTGCAGAACCCTACACACCACCGCCACACCACCATCGAAATTTCTCCTCTTCTACTGATTAAAACCACAAATTGATAGTACCCAAAGCTTGCCTATGTATTTTCAATCAAATCCCCTCAAAGCTCATGTTGTTTCCATTGTTGGAAGTGGAGAAAACCATCACCATGCTTGCTCGCTCGCCGGCATTCTTAATTTTTGATGGAATTCGCCTTACTTTAGGGGTTTTTTATTTGAAAATATTCCTTGTGTTGAAGAGAAGCCACTGTGGGTCATTCCATGTTTATCACCAATTTTTGGTGGTTCAAGATTTTGGGTTTGCAACTAGGAAATTTGTATATATAAATATACATATGTATTTATGAAATATGTTTTGATTATGCTTATTAAACATATATATGATACTATATATGTGCCTGGATATGTGTAATATATATGTATATCTTATATTTTCTTTTAATATTTGTTTTATTAATGAATTTTAGAGATATTTTTATTAATGGATTAAAGTGACATGGCATAACACATGGTGGGTGGCAGTGACATGGCATTACACGTGGTGGATAACATGGTCTCACAAGAAAAATGGCAAAAAATGCCTAAATTTTGAACTCGATTAGACTTGATTGGGTAGTTTTTGAGACCAATTGAAAATTTTTCTGTTCAATGGACCAAATTTGCAAAAATTTGGACTAAATATGCTAACATTTGTGCAAAATATATCAAATGTTTTAATCTCGTATCAAAATAGAGTGAAATTAAAACAAACAATAATTGGGAGACTAAAATTACAATTTTTCCAGCCACAACTGAAAGTGACCAAGGTGAAAATTTTACTGTGGACTCAGGATCTGGTCCGGAATTACCAGCAGAATTCGATGCAAGTATTCCATTTTCCATGGCATGGAAAGCACCAATAGCAATTGGATCATCTAAGTAATTAGAAGGGAAGGACCCTCCAACTGAAACCGATATTATGTTGAACCCATCAGCAATGGCATCATCAAATGCAGCAAGAATGTCGGCATCAAAACAGCCATCCAACCCGCAGATTTTGAAGACGGCAATGGATGCCGTGGATGCCGTGTGCGGTCCATGCCCTTCAGAGTCTCTAGGTGAAGGAATGTGTGGTGGACTAATAGTTCCTTCACTATGATAGTACCTTGCTCCTATAATTTTGCTGCCAAAAAGAAAATCCATCCTCTAGGCACCGATCATGATAATTAGAAGTAGGAACTTGGAACCTGGGACTTGGGATGACAATACTACCACAATAGAGAATTTTTTTGGTAATTCTTTTTTACTTCAAAATTTAAAAATTGCATTCAATACATATGAACACATTTGAACAAATAGTCTTTGTAGCTGCAGTCGCATCATATATAGAGGTCATTTTAAAGATTATCTTTATATAAGTAACAGAGACAGTAAGTGTACCATCATTTATGAATGTGATCTTATATATATCCTAGTACATAAGTCTCTAAAAATATGATAATATTTATAAGGGCAATTAATATAAATTATCCACTTAAATAATTGTTGGTGATTGTTTAAATAGCCTGTTTTCTAACAATTTCTTCTAACTATGTGGCAGAAAGTTACAGTTTCTTTAACTTCACTGTTAGAGTTTCCTCTTATTTATAAGTTACATCAGCCGTGGCTCTTAGAGTTCCTGCACCATATACGCACTTTTTCAGTGCAAAAAAGAAAGTCGTCATGCTACTTCTCATGTAGTTCATGTGTATTGGGTGCAATATTTCTTGATATATTCTTACTTGTTTCATTTTTCATTTTCAGTACCCATATGACCTACTTCTGCAATACTTGCACAAGTCTCAATCAATTACAATACTTGGCATCATCAATGAGCACATCAATTTTCAAGGTGCAGGTCCCAACTCTTATTGGTTGTTTAAAAATCGATTGCTGCTCTCTTATTTGCTCTAACTTCCCCCCCTGTACGTTCTCAATTCCACGCACGCATATTAAACTGATGAACCAATTTTTGGTTTCTCCTGGACAACCAAGTTCAAGTGCTGATGGCGCAGAGTTTGTTACGCTTGTTGGAAGTGACCAGGATGCGACCAATTTGATAAATTAGAAAGAAATTCATTGGGGGGTTAGTTAACAACAGCCACACAGATTCATATTGGTTTTCTTCGCGCTTGCTTTTTTTCTTAATTTGAATACATGAACTTCACAGATTGGTCTTGTCTATTTCAGTAAATACAAAACTATGTTGTATCATCCTTATGTTTTGATTTTTAGAGTATCATGTTATTCTAGCAAAATTGCATTTTTACTTTAGTCCCATGCTTTATCAAAATTTAAAAAAGGTTCCAAAATTTGAAAAACTTTGCAAAGTTGGTCCTAGAAGACAATTTCCATCCAAAATTTAATGGAGAAAGCGTGTGTGCTGCGCGTAGCCCTAGGAAAAAATTGCACTTTTAGTTCCATACGTTGGGGGTTGCAACTTTAGTCCCATTGGACATAAATTAATTTTAAACTAATTGAGAAGTAACATATATAAAATAATATACTAATTATTAATTTAAAATTCTCTATTTATATTTTAAAATTTATTAAATTTAATTTCAAAAGATAAATGGTTAGTGTTAATTAATAATTTAGTACTTGTTTTATATTCAACAAGTGTCAAAGATAGAGTGTTTATATATATGAACCAATTAAATAAAAAATATTTGATATTATCTCTTAATATTAAAATTATATTTTGATGTTTGATATTGAATCAAAGATATCTGATATTATTCTTTGATATTTGATATTATCTCATCGAGAAGATAACTATCAAAGATGTTCAAGATTATCTAGGATCTCCCACCAATAAGGGTGTTCACGGGTCAGGTCGGGTTTGTAGAAAACATCGATCCAAACTAATTAAATTTAATCTAGTTTGGTTGGATCGGGTTTCATAAAATTGGATCTCCAAACCCAAACCAAACCAGTCCAATTTAGATCGGGTTTGTTCAGGTTGGATAGTCGGGGATACCTATTCAATTTTATTTTTTTTATATTTTATTTTTAATATTACTTTTTAAAAAATTAGATATTACTTTGATTATATATTACATTTCAATTAATGAAATAATTAAAAATTCAATTATAAGTAGGTAAAATATTGAAACTATTATATCTACTATATGACCAAAATATTGAAGCAAGTGTACTAGATGGCCATTTAAATATACACACACACACATATATATATATATATATATATTATATTTTAATTTTTAATCGGATAGTCAAGTCAGTTTAGGTTAGGTCGGGTACGCAAAAACTGAACCCAAGTCCAAACCAATTTTCAATTGGTTTTGATTAGATTTTACCCAATTACTCAATCCAATCGGAACCAATTAAGTTGGTTTGGTTCAGGTAATCGGATTCATTGGGTAAGTCCGATATGATGAACACCACTACCCACCAAGCACCAAATTTAAGCCCTTGTTTTGAAGAAAAATAACATCAATTTGAAGGCTTCGTACCTTAATCTCAAATCAAATGTTAAAAATATATAAGCTCCAAAGAATTCCTTAAACGTTGTGGATCTCCTTGAATTTGCTTGAGAGAATTGTTAGACTCTTTCAAAATTTCTTTCACTTGCTGAAATTTGTGTTGTGTCAAATGAGCTAGGAGCGCCCTTTTATATAAGTGCTTGGTGAGAGATCCCATAAAATCTTGAACATCTTTGATAGTTATCTTTTCGAAAAGATAATATCAAATATCAAGGGATAATAATTAGGGGTGTAAATGAGTCAAACCTAGACAACCAAGCTCGAGCTTGGTTGAGCTTGGCTTGGCAGTTATTATTATTGTTGTTGTTGTTTAATATATATATATATATATATATATAATAAAAAGTTCGTTTATGCTCGCAAGCTTGTTGAGTAGAATACTAGTGAGCTCGACTTGGCTTGCTTGGTTAGTGACCTTGGGTTGGGCTAGACTCGACTCCACTCGTCTCATTTAAGTTTGAGCAGAATTTGAGTTTTCATCAAGTCGAGCCCAAACCGTTCATAAATAGTTTCATTTCATTTATACCCCTACATAATAATAGATATATTTAATTTGATAATATCAAATATCAAAAGATAATATCAATATCAAGAGATAATATCAAATATCTTTGATTTAATTGGTCCATAGATATAGATACTCCATCTTTGACACTTGTCAATATTTGATTTGAATATAAAATAAATACTAAATTATTAATTAAAATTAACAATTTATATTTTGAAATTAAATTTAATATATCCCAAAATATAAATAGATAATTTTAAATTAATAATTAGTATATTATTTTATATATGTCACTTTTCAATTGCCTTAAAATTAATTTATATACAATGGGACTAAAGTTGTGAACCCTCCCAACGTATGAGACTAAAAATGCAATTTTGTCCCTAGGCCATGCGCATCAAATGGCCACGCACATCACACGCGCTTTCTCCTTTAAATTTTGAACGGAAATTGTCTTATGGGACCAATCTTACAATATTTTTCAAATTTTGGGACATTTTTTAAATTTTGAAAAAACGTGAGACTAAAGTTGCACATTTCCTAAATTTATGAGACTAAAAATACAATTTTGTCTGTTATTCTACAGAAAAAAGAATTTGCTCTAGTCGTCGGACATGACGTGCGAGTGATGATAACACAGCTGTTACACCAATGGGAAAAAGAAACAAAGAAAAAAAAAGAACTTATGCATTTATACCATAGGTAATTCAAAAGAAAATTTGCTAACAAAAAATAAGTGTTATTTTCTTAATATATTTTTACTTTACGACTATATTCATTTTTCGTTTACTTAAAGTCTGTATTTGGTTTCTTGACAAATAAATAGTAACTAAGAATTGAGTTACTTTAATTTATGATATTATTGCAATCTAAATGAGCCACATAATATTTGTTAAAAAGCAACAAAAATAAAAAGAAACGTGGTTTTCGTAAATTACATCAAGTTGAACTTAAGACATTAAAAATAATTATTTTTATAAGGAAATGTTAATATGCCTTCTCTCACTAAGATTTTTCAATTGTGCACACTTATTTCAACATAAAAGAAAATCAAATAAATTTATAAGTGAACCCTCTCAATGATTAGTATTCGACAATGCAACACATTCTAATTCGAACGGCAAATATAGAGAGAATAGTTGCCGTGGGAAATAATGACCATACATTCTCCATGCTTCACATTATTCACTATACACTCTCCACGCTTCAGTAGTATTTCCCCCTAGATTTCTTTTTAATTTTTAATTTTTTTCATTTAGCTTGTTCTTTAATTATTTCGACAATTAAAATTTAATAATGAAGTTTGAAGGATATATTGGAGAATTCAACAAATGAAAAGCAATTTAAATACCAATTTTATTACAATTCAAAATTTTTACTATTTAAATTATCTTTTAATTACAAACAATTCGATAAGGTTATAATTGTACTCTTGAAAAAATTCACAAATACATATTTCAAAATTTCATACTTCTTTATCTTCTTTCTCGTGTCGAAACACTTATTACAATCTTAACTTTATTAAACAATTTAAATTATGTTACGTATTAATTTGAATGACCCCAAAAATACTTATACGCAACGGCACTACGTGCAAGGACCACTAATTTAGTAGTAAATAGGGGCATGGTTGCACACATGCTTAGTATATCAGTTCATCGTTTATCAAGTCATGTATATATTTCTTATACTTAGTGTCCTACAAAAATGTTGTGTTCATGTATTTTATCTTTATTTCTCTTAATATCTTTATCCTTTTTTACTTCACATATTTATTCAGTTCTATATTTTCCTGGACGGTACTGAGTCCATATTTATCAAGCAATTTCAAGTTACAGAAAAACTTAAAAGTTCAGTAAATTGGGGGAATCCTGCCCTTGCCCCACAACTTTTAGAAGAAACTAAAGTAAGCACTTTAGAAAGCAAGTTGTCCATTCTTGCTTTACCGCAAAGAACTAGTGGAGTCCATTGTGTCGGACGTCTTCTAGTGGTGTCTGAATAAACAACTTTGTCGTCCTGCTTATCTGTGCAAGAACTAAGTAGAAGCCTGTTATTGCTCAATTAACAGCCCCAGTTTTTTCCACCATAAAAGAATCCTTTGAACTTCATACTGCAAAACTTGAGTCTCCGTTTGTGGAAGAAGATCTCTATCAGCTATGGCTTATTATGCTGCTCTTGTTTCACTTTTGCAATTGCTTGAGGACATCATACATCGAGATCGATATCCAAACTTTCTTGTTGACAAACAACAGATTGCATCTGTTCATGAAAAGTTCAGCCTTTTGCAGGCATCACTAGAAGATTATTATCCACCAAAAGACGAAGAAGCAGCTGATTGTTTGGAAAGGCGAGTCAAAGATGCAGCATGTCAAGCACAGGATATCACGGAATCTCAAATATATCAACTGGATCTCAAATATCAACTGATCAGACTCCTCCAAAAGTACTCATGGAGTTAAGAAGGTTTTTCGGTGCTTGGTTTCTGCTTCCCAGCAGGCGAAGCCCCAGCAACTTCAACCTCAGAGATACGAGGAGCCTAGGCTTCATAATGTGAGAAAGGAGTATCAAGACTTGGAGAAGGTGAAGGAAGAAGTTGATTCCATTGTGGAAGAGGTTATGAGGGTCAAGAAAAGCCACGCAACTGAAGATAGTTTGCAGCTAAACTATATTTGTTCTGCAGATACCGGAGCATCAGAACAAGTATCGAGTGGTGGAAATATCACAGTGGGATTTGAAGAACGCCTGACAACAACAAAAGAACAGCTCTGTGGACATTCATTAGAACTTCAGGTCATTTCAATTACTGGGATGGGGGTATAGGTAAGACCACGTTAGCTAAAAATATTTTTGATGATAAGCTTATAGCATATCATTTTGATTGCCATATTTGGGTCACTGTGTCTCAAAATTATCACCTACAAATATTCTCCTACGTATTCTAAATTCCATGAACATAAACAAGGATTTAAGCAAAGAGAAGAAGGATCATGTATTAGGAGAACATATATACAAACATTTAATAGAAAGGAGGTATCTCATCATAATAGATGATATTTGGGATATAAAAGTTTGGGATGGTGTAAAGTGGATGTTTCCAAATGATTCCAATAGAAGTCGGATTATATTGACTACTAGGCTATCAGATGTGGCTGCTTATCCTAATAGTTTTGGATTTCTTCATAAGATGAAATTCTTAAATGAAAATCAAAGTTGAAATCTATTTCGTGAGAAGGTATTTTGTCTCATCGAATTGGAGGATATTGGAAAGTTGATTGCAAATAGTTGTTGAGGACTTCCACTTGCAATTGTTATGGTTGCAGGATTTCTCTCCAAGGTCGATAAGACACAATATGATTGAGAAAAGATTGCAAGAAATATAACCTCGATTGGTACTAAAAATGACAAGCATTTCTCAAAGATATTGTCTTTGAGTTACGATCACTTGCCTTATCATCTAAAACCATGCTTTCTATATATGGGAGGTTTTCCAGAAGATTATGAATTTCAAGTCTCCAAACTAATCAAGTTATGGGTTGTTGGGGGATTTCTAAAGCTAGTTGAATCTAAAAGCTTAGAAGAAGTAGGAGAAGAGTATCTGGAGGATCTTGTGAACAGAAATCATATTTTGATCACTAAAAGGAGATCAAATGGCAAATTGAAAATTTGCAGCATTCATGATGTTTTGAGAGAATTGTGTATGAAAAGAGCTCATCGTGAGAATTTCTTTGCATCTTGGACAGAAGAAAATATTGGAAATCAATGCGCAGTAGGATATGCAAATAAATATCCAAATCAAATTATCAGGAATTAGAACAGATAATCACAATTGAGTCAGTATGTGCGTTTTTATCAATATGAGATTCAAATCAGGCATGCGATATCAGATTTAACATGCGTTGTCAGAATTAAACATTCAGCATGCGTGTTCAAATATATATATATATATATAATTGAATTCAAGGCAAATCAGAATTTTATTTAATCATATAAGTCCAAGAAAAGCCAAAAATTCATACATCAACCGAGACAAAATAATAAAATATGCTGTCAGTTTTATCTAATATAAATACCAAAATTTAAAAAATAAACTTATCTTCAGGATTTTGTATCGTAACAGAATTAATCGGACAACCAAATCACAGAGAAATTCTGTTTGCCTTGAAGAAATGAGTGCCCCGACTCACTAGTGCAATGGGTACATCGCAGCTCCTTCCAGGATGAGATGGTCCAAAATGATTAGGTGCATTCTGTCTCGTTCATCTTGAACGGTACTCAGTCGCCAAATAAAAATGAGATAGTCGTATATCTAAATTCGGAACAAGGAATATTTGAGAGGAGAAGGGAAGGATTCTTGAGAGAGAGCAAGAAAGTGGGTAGAAGTCGGATGCTTAGGCGTATTGAGAGACGAATGCATTGTATTTGAAGGCTGCTAGAGACAGACTATTTATAGGTGGGATTAAGATTAGAGTCTGCCAGTTAATGGCCTCTAACACGTCACCCAACCAATAATATTCTGCCACGTCAGTCACACACGTCTACCAATTTTACGCCACGTGTCCCACGTCCTCCTGATAAATCCTACTTGATCTCTATCAATCCGGCCAAATCTCATCTTAATCTTCAAAGATTTGATTTAGTCTGATCGGATTAGACTAATCTAACGGCCCTTGACCGAGTCAGCCCTTATCTGATTTGTTAAGTTTCAAAATTCAGGTCGAATTTGTCCCAAAAAGATAAGACTGAGACATTCGCCCTAACGCCCACGCCCGCGACCTGGGCCAGGCAGCGGCGTCGGTGCGCTTGTGGTCCACTCATATGAACCCTTTAAAGAACACTTTATCAAGCATTCTCACTTGAATTCAATATAAACTAGTCCACACTAGTTTATAAAACTAATGTGAGACAAGTGAAGGGTTGAAATAATTCTTCAACTCCTCCACTTGATTTTATAATGTCCAAGTGAGTTTTCATTTTCTCAAACATTCCACGTGAGACAATTCAACAAGAAAAAACTTAACCAACTCCTTCCTCTATTGCATCACCACAATTAATTTTTGGATTCCAACCATAATTGGCATCCATCCAAATTTAATTTGCAACAAAATTATGCTAATTATGCCAATTACAACAGAAAATACTTATATCCGGAAATCTTGAGGAAAGTATGCCATCTCTACATTCATCGTGGTCATTCAAAGTTTGGAAATACAGCACAACGTGACTTATGTGGTTCAAATATTCATTCTATTATTTGTTTTTCGAATATGTCGGGATGATTTTATATTTTGCAACAAGCTCTAAACAATTGAGAGTATTAGATCTTTCATATGTAGTTTTTGTGCTTTTTCCTTATGAAATTTTGGAATTGTTCCATTTAATCTCCATCGAAGTATGCAATGGTATTGGCATACTGCATCTTCCTCCATCCATATCCAAACTTCAGTATCTTCAAACGTTGATTGTGTTTCTCCAAGGAGAACACATGTCACAGGAGTTAACATCCCATTACTATTTCATTTAAGGCATTTTAACTTTGGCAGTCTAAAGTTGTGGTCCATTCCTTTTGCGAAGCTAGAAAACCTGCGAACACTCTCCACGGTAGTAAATGTCATGTTCACCAATGAAATGTTTGAAATGATTCCAAACCTTTGGAAATTGAAAGTAGAGTACAATTGTATGGAATATGACACCTGGGATAAGTGGCAGAAGCTTGGCCTCATCAATCTCGTCCGTCTTGGCCAACTTGAGAATCTGTATATCTCGTTTCATAGCTGCAATCGGGAAGATACTGCGTCCTTCCCTGATGGCTTTGCCTTTCCGCAGAAACTTAAGAAGTTAACTCTAAGACGTTGCAGACTAACTTGGAAAGACATGGGCGTGGTGGGTTCCTTGCCTAATCTAGAAATACTCAAACTAAGAGAACTTGTCTTCTTGGGAGAAGAGTGGGAAACTATAGAAGAGGACTTTCTCCAGCTGAAATTCCTGGAATAAAGTACTTGGATCTCAATTACTGGCGAGCAGAAAGACATCACTTCCCGAAACTTCAACACCTTAAAATCATCGGTTGCTCTGATTTAGAGGAGATCCCTCCTGAAATTGGAGAATTTACAACTCTCGAATTGATTGAGGTGTGGGAAAACGAATTAGTTGTGAGATCAACATTGAAGATTCAAGACAACGGGACATGGGAAACGATGTCCTTCAAGTTCGTGTCGATTACAGGTGATATATTGCGCTTTGCCTATGATTTTTTTAATATGTTATTCAAGTTCAATAAGTTTTAGCTGTATGCTCTCCTCTGTTAGTGATGCTAACAGTTTTAAACAAAAACATGCAGTAAGCCATTCATTTTCATTGCAATGGATGAAATGCATAAAGCCGTACGTTCTCTTGGTCAACTAGGTACAATACAATTGGTTGGATAATTATTTAGATTAGTATGAGGTAGTTGACAGTTCTAACTAATAATTAGAATATATAATTTGTTATATTGTTAATCTATGCACTTTTGCGATCCTGGTATTGCAAAATGATAAATTTAGTTCAAATGTTTGCTCGTGACACCTTTCAGATGTCTTTGATATATACTCCAAAATTTTTTTAGAAAATATTAACAAATATCATCAACAGTAGTTAACACATGCGCCTGATGCATTTTGCATATATATATATATATATATATATATGTACTAGTTAAGTGTGATACTGACAAAATATGAATCATCTCAAATCAAATTATCAATGAAGAACGTATACGTAAATGTTACTATAAATTATCACAACTAGTTCAAACCTTTTCCTGTTACTTTTCTGGATTGCATCTCTCTAGCGCATGAGCTATTAATTCTTTTCCGTTGGTGATTGCCTCTATATATTTATGCAAGTCTAACTGAGATGTCTATTGTACCAAGCTTTACGAGAAGAGAGGCTTGGAAAAGAAAGAGGGAGCAAGAAAACGAAGAGGCATTGGAAAGCAACAAGGAGGTACAAGAAGAGGAGGCTTTGGAAGTCCTAGAAGGAGCTATAGAAATAATCCCGTAAATTGATTTACGAGGTAGGGTACATAAACCATTGATATGCAATTAAGCGTATTTTGGGGCACTAAGAGCAGCAAAATTTGGGTGGAAACCGTAAATGCTATAGTTTCCGCCAATTAAATAGATGAATATTTAATGATTTTTTATGCTTAACAACTTAGCGATTTGTTTGGATTGTTCAACTTAATTATCTACATGAATATTCTATTTGGTTTATAAGATAATATTGTCATGTTAATGATTTAATTTAAAATGATGTGGATGATTAAAGTGATGCTGTTTTATTTGATGTTATTTGATTGTATTGAAAGGTTACGATGAACACATGTATTGTCAATTTGAGAGAGATTAAATTACATTGGAATTTATATTATAAATAAATTTGGAGATTGATTAAAAGTGAAACTAGAGCTGCACATTTTCGTTGGTTTTGGAGACAAAAGAGAAATGAATATACAGATGGAATTAAAGATAGGTTAAATCTGTAGAGAATAGGAGATAGTTCTAATAATTGGAATGAGTTTTAATCCGTAATCTAATTCACATTAATTGTTAGTCTAGTTAAGCACTAATATAACCTCTTTGCCTTTGTATGGAGTAAATGTGAATTCAAGAAGAAAGATTGAAGGCGATTGAGACTATGGATCGGCTGAAGTTGATGCCAAAGGACAGAAAGATTGGTAAAGCTGACATTTACAACTTGAAGGAAATTCAGCCTAACAGTTAGTTTATGCAGACATCTATAAATATATGCCAATTATGTCTCCTAATTGGTGGATGAGATCTTCTTTTCTTTCAACAAATATATATATATATGTATATATATATATGTATACATATATGAACTCTTTGTGATTTTGGTATTCAGATGTTATCTATTTTTAGTTTGTGATGTTGGAATATTAATTGCCCCTAAAACTTGTTGTCAACGCTTTAGATTGTCTGATGCTGCAATCCGCCCTGTTGCATTTATAAAGTGATGATGATTAAAAATATTCTGTACGTTTTTATGCTCTTGAATTGTTAGTTTATGTACTTGGGACTTAAATTGTAATATTAAGAGTTATGGTGAATGGCTCGTCTACGGTTAACTCTTATCTGGAAAACTGTGTTGCTCATGGATGCCCTTTGGATTGTCTCTAAATGCGAGGGTGATAGTTCACAGGCGTATGAAATTTACCTTTCTTTATCTAAGATATAAATGGTTATTTTTACTTTTTTTGTAGTAGTATTTGATAAGCCTAATGGTATTTATGTATGATATATATCAATAATTGGCCAAAAAAAGGCACTTCTAAATAAAGGGATTTTCGGCATATTAAATAATTATAGCTGTCCTTAACCATCCTTGCGTTTAAATGTTCCGTTACTTCTGTATTTCCACACCTAGATAAATTTACTCAAGAAGATAATTGAATTGCAGAATATATAAGTAATTGATGAACCTTTTATGCTTTCAATCATCCAAAAGGAATGTACCTATTTCTTATCCTTTGTCCCCGACGAAGATGTCCCTTCTTGTTTCTATCTTTATTTGTCTCAATATCTTTGTCACCTTTTATAACTAGTAAGTGTGAGCGTAGGAGAATATATTTTAGAATAGAGAAATTTAATAAGAAAGTTGTTAATATTAAAATAGAAGAATAGAAAATGCTGTTGATATTTATTAGTGCATGCCTGATCGATATAGTACATAACTGTAGTTTGTGTTGATTTAAATTTTCTATTCCATCTTCTATTTCATGTGATACATACATGAAATATTTTCTTCTAAAAATTATTTATTAAGAATTAGGTACGCTTGATATAAGTAGAGCAAGTTAGAATAGAAAATAGTATAGAGGATCCCAATCAAGTAAGCTTGCGCTGGCTATTTAATCCGTAGTTAATGGGATGCTTGCTTAATTTCTAAGCAAACGGTGGCTGAGAATAGGATAACAAATGGGACATCATGGTAAGCAAACTCCTTTTTAATAGTCTTCTAATGAAACAGAAATGTGAATCTTGATAAAATTGCAATACAAAGAGACAAATTAGTTGATAAAGGAAAATTGGGGATCAGAATGGGAATTCTTGCTGGAAATTTAGGAATAAATTTGGACGTGAAACAGAACATTGATGATTTTTACACTCTTGCTGGAAATTTTATGTTAGAATCGTTTGTGGAAATAGGTTAGAAAAAAAGCATGGAAATTGTGTAGGAAAGCACCTTTAGTTGTAGTGAAGAGGTTACCTTAAAAGGAAAGATCCAAAAATTAGAAAGCTTTCCCCACGCCTCCAGCTGCTTTCTAATTCTTCGTCCCCACTCTCTTTTTGTTTCTATTTAAGGTTCTCAAAGCTCAAGAGCTTAGAATATTGATTAATACCAATTAAAAAACAAGTTAGTTATTTTTTTCCCCCCTAGAATCTATCATAAGTTATGATGAAAAAATATGGCGAAATACACGTAACGTAAAAATTACCAAATTAATTCTTAAAATCATTAAATTACCACCTTAATAGACATTAACTACAAAGAAATAGAGTAAACAGACACTCGATACATTTAGGAATAGTAGCTGAAAATTATCGGCACTTCATAAGGTTACTAAAAATAATTTTCATCTTGCATTATGAAAATAATATCCATTGAGGATTTGACGATTAGTTAAATTTGGATAAAATTATTTTGTGATGCAAGTAACACTTTTCAATAAATTTGTTTAATTGGGAAACTTAAGTGCATATGATTTTTAATTTACTTGCTAACTCAGCTGACATAAAATGGTAACATTAAAATTGGGAAAAGCCAATGAATTAAGAGTTGCTAGATCATATGAGTTATATTTTTTAAGAAACTATAAGATGGTAAGCTAATTCTATTGATAAAGCACAAAGGGTATGATATAAATTTGAAAAACTATGGCGGAAACAGTATCATATTTGAGAACTATAGGGAACATTCCATAATAATCAGATTAGTTCCAGTATTTTAGAAGGTGCCGCTATTTTGGTACCATGATTTAAAAGAGAATTAAATATAGTTCCATAGATTAACTTTTTATTGCAATTTGGATCCCAACATTAGTTTTTCACAGAAAATGTCCGTTAAGTTTTATAATTCATTCTTTGAGGGACACATTTCTACACAAACGCACATATTATCTTGAAAATTGCTTCTTTAGTCCTATGCTTTAGATGATGCTACAAATTTCGTACCATATTTTTTAAAAGATTCAAATTTAGTTCTATTGTTTAATTTTTTATTGCAACTTAGGTCCCAATATTTGGAAAACAAAAAAAAAGCTATTAGGCATTCTATTTTTGGAGGAAAAGTTACCACCTATATTATTTTGGAAAGAAAATTAGCAACAAAACTTCATAAAAACGATATTATTTTGTAGTTAAAATTAATTTGCAGCTATTTGTCTCATTTTCAATTTAAAAAGATACAGGCAAATGTCTAATTATTATAATAGTTGGTTGTTGTTAACTCTAGATTATTAGGTAATAAATTATTTAATTTTATTTAGGTATAATACGTATTTTTTTTATTTCACTTGTCAAATTGAAATTATCGCTACATACATCATATCATAACCTTTATGTAGCATTTAATTTTCATTTTGTGTATATCTTTTATGGTGCATTTTATTATACTCATCCTTTGTAAATATCTTTTTTCGTGTAATTATGAAAAAATTATAAAAGCAAATGACACTACAAACAACGACCAATAAAATACTAGTATATTAGGGAGTATAACTTTTGTAAACAATGCTGATTTTATGATACAAGAAATATAATTTTGACTGACAAGAAAGTTACCACCTAATTCAGTCTTTCTGGCAAGACACTACTGATTCATTCTGCTGGCACCATGCTTTCTGGTTGGCCTCCCATGCTGGCGCTAGGGCACTAGGGTGGGTTTGCTTATGTTTTGATTGTTTTAGGAAAAATATTTTGAAAGAAGATGATTGTTTTAAAAATTATGCAGGAAAATTAAATTTACTTTAAATGTCATACCAATTTAGTTTTTGTTACATTACTTGGGTGGAAATGAATTTTATATATATATGTAATAAATAATTACCATATGTATATATATAATGATTGATTTGCTATATAAATTTATAATTGTAATATATTTTCGGAGGATATTTTGTAAACATAAAATATTATTTTTTGATAATAACTTCGAAGACGGCACGTGCTTGTTTGGAAGTGGTCTAGGAGCTGGAGTTTGTCCTTGAAAAATATACACAAAAGGGTCCTAACTTTTCTTAAGTTGCAACACTAGAGTCTTCTTTAGGTTTAATTATGGCATTTAAACATAACATGTTTTTCAAGTTAAAACAAAATAAAAATAAAAAGTGCAATCAATAAAAATTAATTATAGAATGGAAATTAGGGTTTATCTAAATTTATAGAAATAAAGTACACACTTCAGAAACTAAAATTTTCGGATTTTTTCTTGCTTGACCGCCGAAAGTGTATACCCCTACATCAAGTTTTTGCCTGAAAACCCACACTAAACTATTGAAGTCTTGTACTACAGTTTGAATAAGCATTAATGCTCTTTTAGCAGCATCATAATTTCCACTGTAACAGCACCTTTGAACTTCATACTTCAAAATTCGAGTGTCTGTGAGTGTGGAAGGTCAATCAGCTATGGCTTATTATGGAAAAAAAATGCAATTTTAGTCTCTTATTTTTGGTATTCTATCAGTTTGGTCCATTAAACTATTCAACTTGCAAAATACGTCCTAAGTTTAACAAATTTCAACACATTGAGGCCAAAAACTCACAATTATTTTTCGTTTATAAAGCAAAGGCGAGAGGGACGATTGGTATGAAATATTCTCTTGGGTGTGATCATATAAGTTTTTTTCCCGTTAGTTTAGATTAAATCAAAATTATGGACAAGATCGAATTTTATCTTAATCACATAGTATCAATCCACCCACGTGTGGGATGGTGAAATTATGACCTTGAATGGTTAGCTCATAGAAAGTGATGAGAATTGGTTCATATGTATTCCTCTAGAATGGGTTTATATGAGTATTTATATGATTTGAAATAAAGATGACAATGTTTGGAAACGTGTCAACTAATGCGAACATCTAGGAGACTGTTGTAATTCTTAAGGTTTATGTCATGATTCGATCAGTACTTCACGAAAGAAAATGTAGATCTTAGCCTGTTTGGTCTAGGAGTGCAAATAAGTTGAGTTAACTTTCAAACCTCATGAGTTGAACTCGAACTAACTCAACTTGAGCTCAAACTATTTTAAACTTAACTCGAGATGAATCATGCTCGAACTTTATTTCAAGGTGATCTCAAGCCTTCTATATTAGGCTTGTGAGTTTGCTTGCATGTCGGTATATAATTATATATTATTTTTTATTTTATATTCTGCATTCGAGCATAAGCTCAAACTTAAAATTTTAGGCTCATTGATCTTGAGCTCGAGTTTAAAAGTTTTTCCCAAGCTTAGCTCAACTCAACTTGACTCAATTGTACTTCTAGTTTGGTCAAAAAAATTTAATGGTATGGGCAGTTTAGTCCTTTTGGAGACATATACAAGATCGTCAACATACTTTATAGCTCCTATTTGTCTAGTTGGACATACAGCTATCTTCGTAACTCAATCATTGTAGAAGCAACCAAAATTTAACCAGTTAAACTACCACCTCAGTAATGCTACAGATAATCCCTATTCTTTTCTATCTAATATGTAAATAAATAAAGAGCATATGAAATGAAAAATGATAGGGTATTATATAATATTGCATTTGCCATGCATATATGATATATTGGATCAAAAATTAGTGTGAATTTATGTTACTTTATTTGATATGGTGAAATTTTAAATGATTATTTAAAAGGATAAGAAAAATTGGGTTGATTAATTAATATTGATTAATTATATTAAGAAAGATGGTCTAAGATATATAAATACTATGATACATTCAAAAATAAGGATAATCATAACAATTCAGTTAGAAATTGATGGATAAAAGGGACCCAAAGTCTTAATTGTTATATCACATTTCTTCGAGCATATTTGGTTAAACTTATTTAAAAGATCTTGTAAGTTCTTATATCTTATAAGATGTTTTTGGAGTTTTTAAAATACTAAATTTTATTTTTTAAATAAAAGTTATTGAAGTATACGAATAAAATAAGGTCTTGAAGTTTGTAAGATGTTAGTAATGATACTTTTATAATTAAAATAGTTAAAACTAAAAAAGTTTGTTAAACTCTTGAAAATGAATGAGGATTTCATTATTTTGTTAGAAAAGCTTATAAAATCCTAATATCTTATTAAACATCCTCAGCTTGATTATTTATCCAACGTTTCTACAATTTCATATCCGACCATCTCTATATCATAAACTTTCATCGCTACAAAATAATAATTAATTAATCCAAATTTAATAGTATATTTAAGCATATCTTACAAAGTGAATATGCATTGAGAGTACCAAATTAAATCGATCATTAAAATCATGAAATTACTTGAGTCGAGCTTGATATGTAATGAATAGAGAATTACTAGAGATGCTACTTTAATTGTCAAGTAATTCATAAGAAACATACCTATGTACAATCGATTAGTTGATAAATTCCACCTTTATGCATGCACTCCAACCTAAAATATTGAGAAGGCTGGCAATTTCTGAACCCCCACACCTCAACAGCTCCTCCTCTCATAGCCCATTATTTGTAATAGTACTATCACTAAGCTAATTAGTGTTGACTGAAAGAGGAGCCGTTGAGGGAGAGAGTTTAGAGAAAGACAGCCTTCTGCAAAGAGGATCATTACTGATTTTTCAATTGTGCGATTCTTATAGTAACTTAAAACAACAATCGATCTTAATAAGAGAGGGGATTCATCATTATGATCGAAAACTCAAATTTATAACTGACCCATTTGATAGAAAAATAAAATGACGCTTGTTGTATTTATAGTACATAGTTTAGAGTTTTTGGACCTTGCTATTTCCAAAGCACCCACAAAAAATTTGGTTCATAGCTAGGAGTAATATGATACTATCAATAGCAAACATTGTATGATTTTCTCATGCCCCCAAGGAAATTACAAAGAAATGTAGCTTAGGTTTTTTCCTTCTACCTTCCAAGTAGTACTAAGCTAAAAACTACAAAGCATTGTGACGAGGTGCATTGTTAGTCCTTTTTTTTTTTTTTTCTTTTTTTGCTAAAAGAACATTCCATAATTTGCATCTTAATTTGTATTGAGAGTTAAGGGCTTCTTAGTTTTAATTTGCATCTTATATCTCAGTTTTAAAAAAGGCTTAAGTTTTATTTTGTTATTTAAAATTCTTTAAGAAAAAGAAAAAGCATGAAGCAAATCTATATAAAACGACTAAACAAGTTTGATACCAAAACTATATTCAGGTTACTTAATTTCAATTCTTTCTATAACTAGTGCACACGAAAATTAATTATAAGTTTCCAACATATGAGATATCACAAAATTAAATAAACTTAGTCTTATGTTGATCGCGAGAAGTGCAAAAAAGAAATATTCTACTACATGGAAATTCTCGTGCAATAAATTGGACGCCGGGCGGCCATATCAAAGTTTGCAAGTACTAATTAATTTAATAGATTAAACACTTAGCAATTTTATTTATTTATTTATTTAGGGACGAAAAACGTTATTGTATTTTTCTTATTATCTTTATGTTAAGACCGCAAATCCCCTTCCTTCTCAAGGAAGATATCTTCAACTTGATTTTCCTTTTTTACTTTAGTAAGAAAATTCGGTTTCTTTACAATTCTTCAAGTACATATTGTAACACATTATTTCTACGTGTATAAATTTAGATTAATAGAATATAAATACAAATTATATATAAGAATAATAAAACACTCAAAACAAATTTAAAACTCATCTCATAAATTATAAACCTATGCTTAAGGTTAAAAAAGAATCAACCTGACCAATGTATATCATTCACCTCCACATTGTTTTTACCATATATATTTGGAGTTTGTTCTTCCCTTTTTATCCTACTCATGCCTATTGTATTTGGCGCAAATAATAATTGATGAGAATTTTGGGGAATTAGTTTTAGAAACAACATATGATTGCTAATGAATTGTGGTACGAGAAGAGAAGAAAGTGAGGAAAGGAAATAGAACATCACTATCAAAATACTAAGTATCCGCCAAGAATAATTTTGCTACGAAATGAATTTTGTAGCTACAACTATAAATCATAGTTCCAAATTTTCTATACAACAAGCAATATAAAAGTTTTTTTTTTTTAAATAACAAGCAATATAAAAGTTTTAGCTATCAATCCTTAGTCATGTTTTCATTGTAAGTGTAACAGATTAAGTCCATATAAAAAGGAATAATTATTAGCTACAAGTTGGTCTTTGCGCAGGTTATAAGAGCATGTACTTCGAGTTCAATTAGATCAATTTCGTAGCTCAAACTATAAATTTCTAGCAACAATTACTAATTGGTTGTAGTTGATGTTCTAATTTTTTGTAGTGTATGCATGGGAGATAAGTAATTTTTTTACTAAGAATAGAATTTTAATTGTAATTTAAATTATTTTTTAATTAATAAAATATTTAAGAGTAAAATAAATATAAAATAATTTGGTATACTGATAAAAATCATCATTTTATGATTGTAAAAGCTATTTTCTTTTATATAGTAAATACATTATAATGAAGGGAAGGAAAATTCAATACTAATATAATATGGTAGGATGAGCTTATGAGGTTTTCTTTTTTGCTTTTCATTTTTTTTTTTTTTTGTGGATTTTATAAAATGTATGAGAAATTTTAATTGCCGGGATGGATAGAGAGAATGAAGTGGGAATAAAATCAATACTAACTTTTCAAATTAATTATAGGCTACTCTATGATAGATGTAATGCAACATTCATGCTATTAGCTTACTACCTACCATAAATCATTTGTGTAATATTCAATAATTTTGTATTACGAATATACACAATGTATTTTTCACAATAAAAATGGAACCAGCTTAATGATGGGGCTTTGTCTTGAGTCGAAAGAGATGTTAGCTATATTTAGGTAGGTAATTTATTTCAAAGGCTTAAAGTTCAATATCGAAAATATTTTTTTTAATAAATGGGTGGCAAGAATCTCTGATTTAATACTATATTAAATGACTGATTTATTTAAAAATTAAATAATTGAAAAGTATTTATTTATAGTCATTAATTTTAACGTTTAATATCGCTAGAAAACCCAAATGTGAATACTTGGGCATGGACTTGGTTAGATTTGAATTTTGGGCAATAATCTTACAAATTGCATTTTTGTGAGTTGGAAGGTTTTCATGCAATTTCTTTTCTTTTTCAGGAATAAAAATAAATATATAAAATGGTTGACTTTATATGCGACATAAATCATTGTGTTCAGTTGGAAGATTGGCTTGTTAGCTTGGGTATTAAAAATATATATGAAACTTTGTTCCACATAGGAAAAGGGAGAAAAAAGATGAGCTTGGATATAAAACACTCTTAGTACTTAGCATTTTAGTGCGTGCATGTTATTAATTTGTAGGTTACTCATTTTTTTTTCCTTTAATTTATTTATGTAATTTTTTTAATTTTGGATTAAAAGTAAAAACTTATATATTTATTTCGTGAAAAGGTTCAATATTTTAATGAAGAATTGTGTCAGTTAATTTGAGTTAAGCAGGCACATTATTTAACTTAAATGGTGTATTAATTCATAATTAATGGGTGTATTTTTCATTATTATAACTACACAAAGCTCCCTACAAATGGATGTACTGGGAAACAAGCTAAAAAATACTTTCTCAATCTCTCTTTTTTACAAACAAACACTAACAAAAGTTTATAAAAAAAAGTTTTGACAGAACTCTACAAGATTGTTGTTTGCAAAGCTTGGTGGTTTTGTTATCTCTTGAGGGTAAATTGTTTTATCAAATCTATAGGCGAACTCTTTAAGAGTGGGGGTGAAAATTCCATTAAAAGTAGTATCATCATGCCTCAAAATCGCGATTAATTTATTGTTTCCATCAAAGGTGTACCAACAAGTTCAAGATAATTTTAGAGATGGAATGCAAAGCAAACAATAACACATTCAAGGTGATGAATCAAGACTGCGAGAAAATGCATAGGTTTAATAGGGTCAACTTTATTCGATGGTAAAACATGATGAAGTTATTTATCACAATAATAAAAATTGCTTACATCCTTGATTTGGACTTGCCCGCTTTTCCAGCACCAAATCAGATGGGTTAGAAAAGGTGAAGATTGATCGCAAGAAACACGAAGAAGATGAAGTGTTGTGCAGAGGACACATTTTTAATTCCCTTTATAATCGGCTATACAATTTATTCACCTCAAAACTATGGTTAATTTATCGTTTCCACCAAAGGTGTACCAACACTTGTATATAAAGGTATTCCCAAGATATTTATCTAAAAATTATCGGATACTTCCATAAAATAGAATGTGAAAACATAAATATACCATTTTTTAGGATATAAATGATCGAGTCGGACTCAATAAAAATTATAGGTTTAAGTTAGAGCTCGCCTCCAACTTGGCTCAAGCAATAAATCACTTGAACAATTGTAATATGAAAAAAATATTAATTATTAATATATAATAATTATTATTAAACAATTAAATTATAGCTCGAGTTTGACTTGTTGTAAAGTTCAAATTGAGTCCAGCTATAATCAAGTCCGGTTGACTCAACTTATATCTCTATTTTTTTTTTTTTCCATATAGCATATTGGGTGTAATATATTTGAGCTCTATTAATCATTAAATCATTAAAAAATGGGTTTTTCTTTCGTCATTCAATTTTGATAGACAAATTATGTTACATTCAATTTATCCAAAAATTTCATGCTGTAAAATCGTCATTTTGTTAAGGAATACTTTTCTCTTTTGTTCATCCAATTCATTTAAATTGTACATCTGAAATATGACATTTTTCAACATGCTTTTGCTCCATAAAATATGGTCCTTCAGCCCTAAATAATCAACAATTTTTTTAAGTCCTATTTGAGATTCAATAATTTGGAAGCGCATATTTGGAATTTATGTTCATACAATGTCCAATTAAAGTTCATTTTTTAGCCTATTACAAATTTAATAACTATCAAGTGTTGAGCTGATAATTTTTTGCTCATTTTTTATTGCATACATCTTCCTCTCGTAATTTTACGTAGATATCTATTACCTTTAGTTCACATCAGACAATTCCATCTCCGGACACGTTGATTGTATCCATTCCTTTTAGCTTTTCTCTCCAATTGGAATGACAAGGCATTAGATTCACCTTTCCTTTAGCAAATACAATTTATACAACAAAAACAAAATTATTCTTAGTTGTGGATAAGTACTATTACTATCAAAATAAATATTTGATTAGAGGGACCACATTCAAATCAATGCCACACCCTATGTTGGGATTAGACAAATATTTTTGGGGAGAACATATTATGAGAGAGACACTTAGCTCCCAACAATGCTATATAATTGGACTGGGAGAATGAAGATAAAACCAACTTTAAGACACAAGAAAATGAAGAAGGAGGAGGAGGAGGAGGTCATGAACACATAGAGAGGTGAAAGATTATACATATAATTAATCTTCGTATGTATACAAAGCTCTTCTTCTTGTGCAAATAGAGGGGAAGGCAACATACGAAGACGGGCAAGTCATAAGAGGCAAAAGGGAAGGTGATGCCTTTCCTCCAGGCTTCTTTTTCTTTTCTTTTTTACTTTTATTTGTTGAGGGGGCTCGGGGGTGCATGCTCTTTGGTTCCTCTCTTGAGGAGAGTGACTTTTGTGTTCGATATACTTAATTGATCTTGTATTGTTGTGTGTGTTGTTGTTGTTGTTGTTATGTAGAAATAATTGTTAAGTGTGCTTACATTCCTTGTAAGTTTTATACGTTATAAGATACTTGGGAACATCGTTGTGAAAAAAGTTAAAATCTAAATGGTTTGATGTATGTTAATTTAAGCACATGCATACTCACCAAGTATATATCATGTCCCTCATGTTTGGATATTGAATGTAAATTCTCTTTGGCTGGAGTAAAAAAGTGTTTGTATGAACTGATATGCTCCTAGAAATATCTTACAAAATGTTGTAAATTATTATTATTTTTTTTTCACAAAAGCTTGTGAATCAATTTAAATTTATCTTTTATTTCATGTTATAAATGAATGATAAGTGTATAAAAGTTTCCTTCAAATAAACACTTTAGCATAATTAATGAGAAAATCAGAAATATTAATATTTTCAAATATAAATGAGCTAGTTCAAAAGCTCTGACGGTAAATGAAATCGTGATTGAACTCAATATCATTAAAATGAACAAACGCTTGATCCTAAATTTGTAGGCAAACAAGCTCGAACTCAAGTTTTATAAAGCGAACTTGAGAAAAGTTTCTGAAAACTCGAGTCCAACTTGATTATTACAACCCTGACAGTTATAAGAAAATAAGAAAAGACAAGAAGAAAATAAAATAAAACCACTTTGCACCCTAAGACCTGGCATTTTACTTGCACAAGCTTGAAACTAAAATGCGTGCAAAACTGAAGAACTGTTAAACTAACATTCTGTTGAAGGAATTACTTGGTTTTGTCAAATAAAAATGGGTGCAGATATGCCGCCTTATAATGCTCTATAAACATTAGGGCTCAAGATTTCTGCACTTTTTGTTTATAACTCGCAGTTGAATTCCATTCTCAAACACCATATGCAAATATATGATATTCTCAGAGTAACAAAACATAAGCTCATAAAGCACCCTGGGGATGTCTGGTATGTCCACCAAGGCAAATCCTGGTATGAACAGAAAGATCATATAGGGAAAAATACGGGTATTATTATTATTGATATGGCAAAAATGACTAGTTCTGCATATCTGGTATTTGTCGTACATGTATTTGTGTGGACAAAAGTCGACAACAATCACCTAGTATTTCTCAAGACATAAACATAACATTATGGATCTGTATGTCTGAAAGCAGTTAGTCAGTCAATTCCCAGAGGATAACTCCGCTGCCCCTCCAATAGGTATCCTCAGGAACAATCAAAATGTATGTGTAACCCGAGAAAGATCACCAAGTCAACAAATAATTTTATTTACCTATACTTGTCAGCTTTGCTTCCAATGTCTAGCCGTCTAGCAAGAATGGGCTCATCTGCTAATCGAGATCTAGACTCTTTTTCATGGCTTCATAAACCAGATATGTTATGCTTGCTGCTGGTACAACTTTAAGAAGATTCGGGAAAAGCCCTTTATAGAAACCACGAACACCTTCACGATGATATGTTCTCCAGAATACATCTGACATGTTACCGTACGCAGCGTCTGTGTTGGTCCGTTGAGCTTGCATCCTGAAAAGTTGGTCTTATTAGTATAAACTAGCAGTGGTTTGTATGCAGTTTTTGTGTGCATAATACTTTAGAGCAATGCATATTATTGTGCATACTATCACATTCATTGTACTAAAAATTGACATACATCTAAAATATATCTATAATTTATATAATTTTGAAGACAGCCATCATGTAAAATAGAAATTTTTTAATGCATTACCAGATGAAAAGAAAAAAAGTTCAAACAGTAACTAAAATATTGAACATATCTTATGATAAGGGAAGTTTTTGAATATATGGTGGTTATTCGGATGTGTAAGTTTTATTGAATGTATGGGATAAGTAAATAGTAAATTTGGTATATTTGGAATTTGGTATTATAAGTTCCATGTTAGAGAGAAAAGAAAATTATATATATACATATATAATAGTATAGCTAATATTGGATATGGAGGGAAACTTTTTCACATGGAGAAAACTAACTAGCACCAAAGGCTCTCACACTAGAAAAGGCTAATGGGATGCATGAATTACCTTGTTCTTACAACCTGTAGTGGGTACACACATGTTGCTCCGAGGGATCCTGAAATCGTCCCACAACTCAGTTGAACAAGAGGACCAGGTTCTGCAAAATATCTACGTATATAACTTTCCCACTAATCATGATTTATTTGAGGAAATGAAAGGCAAATATTGAAAAAGTAAAGGGAACAAAGAACTATCTGCGCCATACCACCATCATGAAGAATATATTTCCGGGACATATCTTTCAATGTCTCATAAGCAGCTAAGTCAATGCCTGCATAAGGTATAATTCCAAGAAGGGATGGGACCAACCCTCTGTAGAAGGCTCGAGGTCCCTCCTGAACCCAAATATCTTTTGATAATTTCCCCAGATTTGGAACATTCCCTCTTTCACAAGCATAAGTTTGCAACCGAGTTTTGACAAGATCCATTGGATAAATTGAGGTTTGTGCGACAGCTCCAGCCAATCCACCAGACACAAGTCGGCCCACAGTTCCAACATCCCCGCTACCATCTCCAATAACATTTTTCAACATTTCATAAGTGTAAAACTTGATTGCACTTTCTGGTGCGACCTTCAACACATTTAGCCCATTACCTCGGAAAAAACCCAAAAGACCACCTTCCTTCCATATGTTTTTAACTGCAGGACCAATTGAAGCATGAGTAGTCTGAACTTGTAAGATCACCTTTAGACGATCAAGAGGTGCAGTTGCAGTACGAGAAGCCGCTCCAGCAACTCCACCTGCAATCAAGTATTTTGTTGCATTAACATGCTTGCTGATGCCTTCAGGAATGACAGCATGTTCACCAATATCCACAAGATATACCCTTTCCCAGTACCGGTAGATGTTTTCTATGGTGGCCTCATGTGGATAAAGCAGCAAAAAATCTCTCCACTCCTCGAAAGTTATGATTCCATTATTGTCTTTATCAACATGTTCAACAAAACTAGCAAGTTCGACATCATCAATTTCTATCCCTGAAAAAACAAACTGCCATGACTTATAAGATAAAGACAATTTGTGTTCCAGAAAAACTTGAACGAGGAACTGATTCTGAGTGCAAGAGATATCACACAGACATAATGATTTCAAATGCCATTCATATAAGGAACTTAAGACAAATAGCAGCCGCAATAAATTTAAACAGTAAATAAACAAGCAAAAAAGACAACATAGAAAATAGAACAAACTGACAATGATTAATAAGATACAGCCTGATGTTCACCATAAAATTGACAATTAGCAGATGAAGAAGAGCATACAGTTGCTGACAAGAAGAAAAGGATCCAGTACCAACATATAAAGGAAATTATCTTAACTCTTACTAAATTCCTCAACGTAACATCACAGAATAGATGAAAACATCTAATTGTAATCTAATTACAACACTTATCATCAATAGGTGAAAACATTCTAACATGACAAATAAAAAGATTTAATAGGATAGGCTATGCCCGGATCTATATAAATTACTCAAGAAACTGATGCTTAATAGCAAAGCCAGTTTGATCAAAGACACAGGTCTCCCCTCAAACACATAAAGTTTTTTAAGCCATCACAGACAAAAATTTGCCCTATGTAATAGATTTGCCTCTTAACAAAGTTAGAAAAGAAGCAGAAAATCTCATCCCAAGGAGAGTGAAAGTCTGATAAATGAAGAACCTTCTCATTTTGATTTATTTTTAAGAGCTGATTCCAACCACATATGCATCACCAACATATCCTAAGAAAACTTTCTAACTCAAAAGGTTCTAACACAAGCATCTGGCTTTAGATAAGGCTGGCACAATCAAATTGCAGGAAAAAATGCTCTTGACAATCAAGATAATGTTTATATGAAATTTCCATTCTGTTCACACTCACCAAAATCAGACTATTCATTTTTCATCCAAAAATCCTTTTACAAATTAACATTTCCATGTTGAAGTGACAAAAACAATGAGAATTTCCTCTGGTTTCATCAATCATTTATGTTTACACATATGTGTGTCTGCATGTGCATGTGTCGGGTTTTATGTTCTGGAATTTCAAAGCAAACTTGGCATGGGGAAGGCAACAGGTGCCTGAAGCAACAATTTACAGGAATGGTCTCAAATCACTTGTGAAGACCAACATTTTACATCTAGATTTCCTTTTAGGCCAAGAAAGAATCCAACCACTCTATAAAGGATGGTGATTAAATATAAAGAGAAGTCCGAATTTTAATAATTAAATGGGCTACGTTCTCTGTCAGGACGTAAGCCATTAGGCACCAAAGAACCCATATGTCTTCCATGATTAATAAAAATTCACATGTTTGGTATCACATGGTGACTAGCACAGCCAGACCACCCCCAACCCTACCCCCCAAAAATGAGATCTTGGCCAGGCTAACATGTTATAGTGGAGTAGAAGTCGAGATGAACAGTGACCATGACCTAGACAAGAAAGCATACGGGACTCATTAGAAGTTGATACCGTCCACCAAAATAATTCACAAGCTAGAAACGCTCATTCATAAACATCATAGTAAAAAATTAAAATCAATCTGATTGCACTAGATGGAGGATACTACAAGGTCTAGAAAAGGAAAGACCTAAACTTCTGAAATAACAGAGATGAAATATTTTAGTCTTCCAATATTTGCAACCTCAAGAAATTTACCATTCTAAGTAAGCAGAAATAAAGACTCCAAAATTGGCCGTCGACAATATGAACACTGCCAACACTATCAGTGCTGTTGGATTCTGTGATCCTTGTGGGACCCACCATTTTTCTTGTTTGCATAATGTTCTTACCAACTTTGGCGAAAACTCAGATGCTTTACATGCAACGCTTCAAATCCAAATACAACACCACAACTACATGACCTGTTCTTTTAAAATTGACAATACTGGCAAGTTCTAACACCACAAATACACGCTTTATTCTATTAAAACTCAGGACATAGTAGCAAGTTTTATTAGTAGTCAGTCATTTTGAGTATTATTTTTCAACAGAATAAACTTTAGCATAAACAAGCTAAGAATTTTAGGTCCAGTAATCACATCATCTTTGTCAAACATAAAATGGAAACTATGTTTTAACATCCTTATTTACACCATGATAATAGATTAATATGTCTCCATTTATCGAGATCATTGAATTATTTCAAATAACTTTCCCAAAAGCTAGCCTTCAAATTAAGTACCAGAAATATTTACCTTTACAAAGAATCATAGAGGGTAAGCTATTAATGTAGTTCATATTATGTACCCACTTCCCAGTCCCCTTAAATGAAAAACATAGACCCCTTGACCAGTTCATTACTTCGTCCCATCAATTGTCATACAGACCCACATTGCAGTTTGCCATAAAATTTCATAACTAGCCCACATAAAAACATAAGATAAATGTCATAGGTCAGATTTCCAACACCAAAGAAGTTACTGACAGACTCTATTTGGTGAGAATCCCTTCAGTTAAATATGAGAAGACAAACTTCCTAAACTCACTTACCAAGGAAAACGCAGATTCACAGTAACCAGTCGGCAGAAATGTATATGATGGTCAAAATCTTCAAGTTACCAGATTCACAGTAAGCAGCAGTATCACAAACAAGGTGGACTAGTAAATAACACAGAAAATTGTTTTCTGAGAACATATTGATGTAACATTTTATATGCTTTCTACAAGACAATGAAGTTTTACATTCTTAATTCAAGCAAAAAACTGTAAGCATCAAAGCCACATTCTTCATCTTTGAAGTAGCATTGCACAAGCCAATTGAACTTACGATAGCTGATATCTACTTCTACTTCTCTGAACGAATCTTCTTCATATGCTCATGCTCATGAAAAGTGTTGCAGGATAAAAGCTTCGCAGCCTAAATTGTAATTGGCATAATCGAGCAGACTATCCCAGTGATTCTCAAATCAGTATCACCACAATGAACTTTATACTTTCTCAAAATCGAATGGTGTATTTATCCACGACCCAACTAGTCCCCATATCAATTCAAGCTCCAGATAAATTATTGTATTAAAAAATTGACTTATTTTTTTGCACTTCTACCGCAAACAAAACAATCTCATCCACCAAAAATAATCATATTGCATTTAAACAATCAACCCATAAAGGGAAGTCATCAACACACACAATTTAAAAAAAAATTGACAAAACATATCAACGTAGTGAGAATATACCAGCCTTGAGAAGAGCATCCAACAACTCCTCGGGCAGAATGCATCCATTGTGCTCCACATCAATAGCCTGGAAAATCCTGTACAATTCCAACTCCTTGTCATCCATATACTTTCTGAACTCCTGGTAATCAACCCTTCCATCTTGATTCGCATCGCAAACTTCCAAAAGCTCCTTCGCGAACTTGTAATCCGCCGGAATTTGCATTGCCGAAAGCCCCTTCTCGATTTGGGCGTAATCCAAGTACCCTACATTATTCGAGTCGAAGAAACTGAACAAACTTCGGATTCTCGAGTCCCGCTCTTCCTTCGTTTCCCCCAAAGCGGACAATACGTGGTCCATAGATATGGGCCCTGGTTTTTTAACCGGGTTGCAGCATCCGGGCCGCGCCTTCGCTTCGGATGCCATTGTTGCAGCAGCTTGTGCTGGGAAATTCGCATGCCTCTCCACTCCAGTAGACATAAATAATCAAGAAAAATTGCTGGATATATAAAATCTCGAAATTTATCTTCTCTGCATGGTGACAAAAAAGTAAAAAATCTAGGTTTCTCCAGATCTGTAAAAGTAGAAAGTTTTGGAATTGATTAATGGAGAAGGAAAGGAATAAAATTGGAATTTTGGAGAGGATCTTCTTGACGAGGGAATGACCCGAATAGTTTAATTGGACTCTTCTCTTTGCCCCTTCGTCGGGTGAAAAATGGGGAGCCAATCAACTCGGATTTTTGTTTTTAAAATTATTTATATTACTCTATATAGCCTATAGGACAGCTTTTTTTTTATTATTGTAATTATAAAATAACCAATTAAGTTGTGCCACGTGGCATACGATTTTATCAAATAAAAGATTTATTATTATCTTTTTAAAATGACTTGTATTGATGAGATAATAGTAAAGATTTTTAAATGGCTAAAGGGCTTATGAGGTAATATTAAAGATTTTCAAGTAGTTAAAAGTATTCTACTTTATATACGTATTATATAAAAAGGGTCATAAAATTTCATTCAAACACTATAAGAAAATCCATATTTTTCTATGGAAAGTTAAAATTAGACTTTTTCAAGGAACTTCTAACTGTAAATACTATTGAAAAGGTGGTTGTCTGAAAAAATTTTCTGGGAAATTTCCAAGTGAATGTCGTGGGAAAAGTTTGTTCATCCGCCGACAAAATGCCGCGTTAGTTCTAATAATTTCAGACAGAAATTTGATGGGTTGTTCTGCGGAAAAATTTTGCAATAAATTTCCGATAGAGTATCCCACAAATATTTATTTTTGTTAGAAAATCAAAAATTCATCGAAAAGTTAAATAAAAATTTATTTGACTACTTTATCTCACCCAATCTGACAGTTTTCAAATAACACTAGCATAAAGTTTATGCTAGTAACATGGATTCGTGTGATTTTAATGTAAATAAAAAGCCTAATTAGATAATATATAAAGAAAATTGTTTTGCATCATTAAGTAATAGTATAGAATGGAGGTTTTAAAAGAACAGGCGGAATTTAATTTTTTTTTTTATTTTTTTCTACTATGTTTTTCTATTTGAACTTTTAACGAGCACTAAAAAATAATAATATAAACTTAATTTATACGTCCAATTAATTTTATGAAAGATGTTGTAAACATATTAAATTTTTGATCAATTGAAAAGTAACACGTATAAAATAATGTATTAAATATTAATTTAAAATTTGGGATATATTAAATTTAATTTCAAAAGATAAATAGTTAATTGTAATTAATAATTTAATATTTATTTTATATTCAAATCAAGTATTGATTCGTGCCAAAGATGAAATGTCAACATCCACAGACCAATCAAATCAAAGATATTTTATATTGATATTATCTTTTAATGCTTGATATTATCAAATCAAATATATCCCAAATCATCTCTTGATATTTGATATTATCTTATTAAAGAGATAACTTTTGAAGGATTCAAATCAATCTAGAACTCTTCCTTCAAGCATCTATATAAATGGGTGATTCAAACACATAACAAAAAAATTCCAACAGACGAAAGAAACTTTGAAAGAGTTCAACAATTATCTCAATCAAATTCAAGGAGATCAACAACATTCAAGGCGTTTTTTGCAGAATTCATATATATTTAGCGTTTTATTCGAGATCAATATGCGAAACCCTCAAATTGACGTTATTTTTATTCAAGGAGATCCACGACATTCAAGATATTTTTCGCAAGACTCATATATTTATGGCATTTAATTCAAGATTAAAGCGCGAAACTCTAAAGTTGGCGTTATTTTTATTCAAATCAAATTTAAGAGAAATCCAAGGCATTTAAGACATTTTTTGCGAAACTTATTAAATTTAAGATCATATTTGAAAAGGAAGAATCAGAGAATTAGATTAGAAATAGAATCCATAACTGATTGATTGATTTAGTTTGAATTTATTTGTACAGTTTTTTCTTGTTTTGTAATTTTAATTTTGCAGAAAAGAAAATTTGTTGTTACAAATTTTTGCACGCCCAGTGGGACCATCTCTACCTCTTATCTCTTTCCTTCATCAAAGATTGAAGTAACATAGCCACTAACAAGACTGTTGTATTGAAGATGACTACCTCAAATTTCATAAATGCTAGAGGAAAAAGTGTTGGCGTTACCACAAGGAGTATGTCCAAAAAGTTGCAATCATCTTCGGAGGTAAATCCTTCACTTGAAATTGTGGAGAATGTATTGCCACATGCTATTAATATTAATAAAGTTAATGGAGACTCAAAAGAAGAATCAACAGTATCCACTCCTTACTCAACTTCAAGTTTCTCAAGAATAGCGCTAGTAATGGTGACAAGTGCTACAACTTTGGAGGAACAAATTGCCAATTTAACGAAGATTATTGAAGGGTTGGCAAAGCATGTCCAAGAGCAGGATTCTCAAATCTCCAAGTTGATGAACAAGACAGATAATGCTGAGATTAGTCATGTGATAGAGAAACAAATAGAGGATCAAGATGAAGGAACATCCACAAAGAGGCAGCCAGGTGAAAATGAAAAGCTCGCAGCAAAGGAACTGCAAGTTTCCACGAATGAACTAATTCCTATTGACCAGCTAAGGGAGTTTATTATGGGAACTATCAAAAACAAGTTTGAAGGGAGCTCTAAGTCGTTTATGACTTATTCCAAGCCATATACTCAAAGAATTGACAACTTAAAGATGCCGACTGGATATTAGCCACCAAAGTTTCAACAATTTGACAGCAAAAGCCATCCAAAACAACATGCGTCTCACTTCATCGGAACTTGTAATAATGTTGGCACTTATGGAGATCACCTAATAAAATAATTTGTTCGATCTTTGAAAGGCAATTCTTTTGATTGGTATACTAACTTAGAAGCAGGCTCAATTGATAGTTAGGGCAATTAGAGTAAGAATTTCTCAATCACTTTAATATTACCCGAAGGACAGTTAGTATGATTAAACTTATAAATTCTTGCCAATGGAAAGAAGAACCAGTTATTTACTACATTAATCACTGGAGAAATTTAAGCCTCAATTACACAGACAAATTATTAGAAGCTTCAGCCATCGAGATGTGCATTCAAGGTATGCATTGGGGGCTTCAATATATTCTCCAAGAAATTCTGCCCAGAACATTTGAAGAGTTGGCTACTCGAGCCCATGATATGGAGTTGAGCATGTTTGCTAGTAAAGTAGAAGGGCTACCAATTCAGGAGCCTCGTAAGCCTAAGGAAAAGCTAGAATTCAAGAAAGAGGGCAAACCTCTTGCTAAGGCACAAAGTAAAAAGTTATAGTGGTGAATGCAATACCCATCAAGTTTCGTACAAAAGCAAAAATTACAAAGGATGAAAATATGGATATCCCCCAAGAAAGAGACAAAGAAAATTGACTTTAAAGGAGATGCAAGCTAAGACATACCCATTCCTTGATTCTAATGTTTCTGGAATATTTGATGATTTGCACAATGCAAATCTTATTGAATTACCTAAAATGAAGCGACCTAAAGAAGCTGGAAAAATTGATGACCCAAAGTATTACAAGTACAATTGATTGGTACCCAATCCATGACTACTTTGTATTCAAAGATAAAGTGATGCAATTGGCTCGACAAGGGAAAATCTCACTTGAGGAAGATAATGCTACCTCAAATTATGCTACTATCGAGATTGAAAAGGATATACTTAGTGATCACAACAGTGACATTGCATGCTACATGATAAGTGAAGAAGAGATTTCCTCTAGTGAAGCATGTTTATATGCTATTGATGAACGATATGTTGTCAACGGCACTATTTCATGTCATAAATGCCAAGACATCATACAATATGCTTCTAGGCCGACCTTGGATACATGAAAATGGTGTAATTCTCTCTACTTGGCACCAATGTTTCAAGTATTATCAACAAGGTGTGGTAAAGAAAATGTTTGGAGATATCAAACCTTTTGCTGAAGCTGATCACACTTAGCAGATGATAAATACTACATCGAAAGTCTAAAAACTGCCAAGGCCAAAGAACAAAGGGAATCCAAGTAGCAAGATGATATTGATAGAGGAAACAAGGTTAAAGACTTGACTCCAACGTGTCGTAGTGAAGATCATTTAAATAGTGAGTTACCTCTGATAAGACCCAAATCATTAAAGGAATTAACGTTTTCTCTAACTAAGCTTGATGTGAATAAGTTATCTCCTCAGCCTCTGAAAGGATTTGTTTGCCCAACTCAAGGAGCCGAAAAGGAACATGGAGAATCTTTACAGCTTCAAAATGAAAACTGCTTTTATTTATCTAAAAGCCTATAAACTTCTTGTTAAAGCTGGATATAATCCATAAGAACATT